>OY720185.1:9540332-10140332 GCA_963082885.1 Parascotia fuliginaria | reverse complement strand
TATAAAAAATAAGTAAAAAAATTGTCGACCCGTGGATACTAATATACTGGAACACAGTTACCTACTATGTCATGCTTTAATGTATGTGATAAAATATTAAAGGAAAGCTCCTAAGGAGCGCTCATATCGCATGTAAATGGTATCAGCGTTCTTTGAAACGTTGATATTTACATAATTTGTGTCACCGAAGCACCTCTACTACTTGAAGCTACGTGATTTGGATAAAATAAGTTGGCAATAAGCTTCACTATTTAATACTTGCCAAGTTTTTTAATAAGTTAGCTAAATAGCTAACTTATTAAAAAACTTATTATATTATGGCTAGCACAGTGACCTAAATAGGTCACTGTGCTAGCCAACTTGAGAATCTTGTGCTTGAAACAGTTCCTATTTTGTATTTTAATATCTCTAAGTTGGCATCAACGTATCAGACTTTGTTTCATATTGTTGGCAGCTGTGTTTGTAAATATCAAACGTTTGAACTACATTAACTATACTTCGTGTAATCGGCTAAAACCAAGCATCAAGGCAGATAATTTACCTACTAATTGGTATCTACCTTAAATTCTCATGTTAAGTAATAATGTAAGAAACTGAACTGAACTGCAAATTGAACATGTTTTAATTTAAAACTGCAGAACCAAGATGCGTCTGTTTCACCAATGATAGCGTAACATGTTGTATGGTAAATTTTGTTCTCAGAACAAACCCCGGGTCACTGTAAATTCTTTATACAAAATACTTATTCTAACGCTTTCACGGAGGGACAAGCACAAGTTAACTTGTGGTACAGTTACGTGTGAGGTTCGCGAATAATATCTTAATTATTTGCTGACTATGAGGCTAGGTAAAGATATTTTTATCAATGAAATACAATCTTTAAAGCTAGAAAAAATAACAAACACATAGTCGACTTCGCGTGAGTATAAATACTCAATTAGGTGTCGATCATCGGTGTGAACGATCGGCACTTCATTTATCCCCATTGCAACTGTTATTTGCTTTCAAGGTGAGGCGAGGCGCCTTCCTCAGGTACGGAAAGAAAATCGAATGATGCAGTGCAGTTTTTCTGAGTAATAAACAAGTATACCTACAGCTTTTTACAATACTATATAAACAGAAAGACACAACCGAATGAATGCTAGTTACAGAATAATGAGTCTTGAGTATTTGGCGTGAGATTAAATTTTTCATTAGTCATGTAAACTTCAACCTGAAATATAGTGGCCCACAATTCATGTTATACTGAACTAACATCAGAATAAATCCACCTTAATTAATCAAAAACAAAACAAATATATCACAACGATATAATCGATCGAGCTGACCGTGGTCATTACGCATATCATCCCTCGATAACTCCATAGAAGGATATCGGTTGCAGACTATAATGGACTGTTTGAATTGATTTCATTCATTGAATCCACTTAACTGAAATATACAAATGAGCAAGGTGAGTTAAGTTACCTTTGCGAAATTTGCTCCTGCCTTTAAAGTGAAGAATTCTCTTAGCGCTAGGGCAATAATAATTATAGTAGTATCGTATTAGATATTCAGGTCAAATGCTGTGATATCGAGTTCATCGTATCCTGTAAATAAATAAACAGCGTTCGTCACGCTTTAATTTTATCAGTTAAAAGCTCTGTCCAGTGGCAACAATGCGCCCGTATGTTCTTTTTTTGCTTGATACTCGAAAAAAGTCTTTGAAAACCGATGAAATAAAGAGAATAAAGACTAAAACTTATTGTCTAATACGGTGATAAATAAAGCTGATTTATCAATTTAAAAGCTGATTTATTAGAGACATATAAAATGAGAAAATATATAAATCAAAATTAGCCCCCAACCAAACCAAACCAAACCCAAGCCAACCAAACAAATTTGGTTGCTGGTAAAATTTTAGTTTATATTATATAAAAAAAAAAAAAAAAAAAAAAATAAGTTTATTTACCACCACAGGATACAGTGAGATCACACAAACTTAATTATTATAACAGAAAAGTACTTAATAAAAAGTGTGCTTATAACTAATATATGAATGCGAGGTGGACTGGAGCCTAAACTAGGGCAACCCTGTATTTCAGGACTCCAGGACACTCTAGATTAAGGTTTGTCTAAAATAGGTATACAAATTCGATCTAACGCTGCCACCAATCATAAGTCAAATCGTATCTCCTAATTATGATCTTGCAAAGCACATCGAAATTTGAAGCCATTAGTGAATTAAACAACATCTTTTGTGGAAGATTTCCGCTACTTCATTCAGATTGGAAAACCCTTCCATACAAATCGTATTATTGTTGAGTTTTGATAAGAATTTTCTTTTTAACTATATACACAGGTATGTACCTGTGTGTATGTAAAGAGCGTAAAGAATGAATTGAGTGGCAACGAAATGCCTCCTAATTCTATGGATGTTTTTGGGAGTACCAGCGCGATGGCTTGAATAATCATCAACAAATAACATTTTGACGAAACCAGAAATTAGTCTATTCAAGCTGGGATGCAGGTTTCACCTTCTCGTGTGAAAATACTGGTATCTCGCTGTAACTTTACAAAGTCATTTTTATTTAAATTTGATTGTTATGGATGAACGCAAAAGAATGCCTGATTCTATTTCTGGCAGCAATTTGTATTTGAAGTCGAGGGCTCTTAGGGCGAGCTTTCGAATTGCGTGTAAAGGATTTAGTTCGGTTCAACCCTACAAAAACTGAATGTGCGCGCTCTACTGCGAAAAATAAACGCTTTTGTCGTATCGCAAGTTATAGAATTTTCAGAGTTTACCAACAAGCTTTAATTCAGTAGTCATTAGGACGACAATCCAAACTAACGAGTAATTTCGTTAGCCGCCCTAAATAGCACTAAAAGGTGCTTGCGCTGACTATATTATTAAAAGTAAAAATATTGTACCACTCTCAATTTTGGAGAAAGAATTCCTAAACAATAATTTTATTCACTTGACACCCCTAAGATATAGGTATTTTAATTTTCGGTGATCACCTAGCAATATTTTTGATAGCTCAGTTTGTTTCCAGGCTTTACATAGATGTGAATTTAAGAATGAACTTTGACCCATATTTTGATGGATTCGATTCTATCACGATCTTTGACTGTTATACTAGTACGGTATCCTACTTGCAACATATCTAAGATCTAATAAGTAGTAAATAACAAGCCACGGACGTGTTGGTGTAGCCACAGATGTACTGATTAAATACGTTAGTTTTTTTGTGACATCTATTGCGTTATTAAATCTGGAAATTTTACGTCACAGCACGCACGGAGAAAAATAAAATAAAGGTTGTTTGAACATAATGATAGAATGTAAGAGCCGTACTAATGCACAAGGTTCCAGGTGTTTTGAAGCATTTATTTTGTATTAAAGTCCATTACTGATTGCCACAAACTTTTCGACAGAAAAAGTATCACCTTACCCGACGCAGACCCGTCACCGTGGGGCAGTCCTTGGTAGTTATACAATACCACTGAGCTACCAAAGCAGGCATAAAATATACTTTCCTATGACCCGTTTAACCATCGAAATGTAAATCGATCTAGTTTAAACATGCATGATCACATTACAAGTTAAAACACCCTAATAAAATATTTGTTTGTACAAAGCAAACTGCTCGAGTATTCACTCTGAGTTTCCAATTACATTGACAAATGTACACCGAACTGTGGTTTAATCAATCACAAACACAAATGATATGTCCTCGGGCAACCTTTTTGGAATATTTCTCTTTAGCCCAATGAAAATCATGCATTACATTATGGAAATCTTAATATATGTCAGCGGAAAAGATATATTGTTAGCCTTTTCTCTTGTAAATATTACGCTAATGTTTTGTGCCAAAATGCTTTTGTGACTGATGTAAGGTTTTGATTATTAGATTAAGAAGGCACAGATAACATAAACACCATAGTCTTTGTCATATTTTATTATGGCAATTTAGCTGACAATATTATTGTATCACCCCGAGGTAATAACTAATAATGACAGCGTCTTTTTAAGCTATTGCATAGCTTTTATCGTAGGCTTTGAGCGCGGCGACCGAATCAAGAAATTCCTAACGAAAATAAAACCTAACACCCCCCACTCCGCCTACCATAAAATTTATCTATCAGGATAAACACTAGTGGCGCTAATTTTTACCACACATAACCAAATATTTTGTCACATTTGCGATAAATTTTATCTGGTAGAACTAAAGAAATGAAACTAAGATTTTAATAACGTGTAATAATGCATCAATGTAATGTAATGTCCCAGTTTTATTCTTTTTTGGAGTAAAAATACTTAGTAGGATGATAAAAATTCCTGAATAACCTACATGTATTGTAAGATAATAAAAATATTTTAAACGATATTAACTTCTCATTTATTCAAATAACAGAATAAAAAATTGTTTTCTTATCGGTCACCACGCTCAAAAAGTGTAACTTGAATTTATATCAAGGAAAAAAAATACTGCATAAATAAAAAATAAATAAATAATTATAATTGCATAAGTTAATAAAAAATTCTATGCAATAGCTTTACCGCGGCAGTCTCTCAGGTTTTTTTTCATCTATGCAAAACACTCTCAATGCATGCACTTAGTATTTTTTTCTCTTTTTTTATTCGGGATTTAATGTCAGCGTTAACTGTCAGTTTGTGAGTGAATGTGTCTTGACGATTTTAATGTTATATACAATCTTCAAAATATAGAGTCCATCTTTTGTTTTCACGGAAGATGGTTGTCATTTAATTTCATCCACATTCTTTCTATTTTATCATTGTAATATACCATTAATATCATCAACAAGAATATTATTCTACACTTGACGCTGGCAGAAATAGCTGACATAATCGTCGGCTCTGTTGCCAAAAAAAAGGAGAAGAAGAAGAATCTTCAAAATAGAAAACATGTGGATGAAGTTATTTATCCCAGTCTTTAAAAACCTGCAAAATATAAATACTTTTAGATCTAAGCTAAAAACCTATATTTTTTATCGGCAATCACAAAATAATAATATAAATGTAGACATGTCATTTTTATAACCTAATAATTATAATGTAAATCATACTCAATCCAATTTTATACAACTCTATTCTATCTATTTATTAATAACTTATTGTATTATATTTATATAATCATATTCAATCAAATCATAATTCTAATGTAATCACAAATTCACGACTCAAATCATTTAAGTTGGTTTTTAATTTAATTTATACCATTATATTTATAACTATAATTTATTTAAGCCAATAATATTGAAATCATTTACAATAATCACAATGTACATTAATTTTAATATAATAATTATTATACTGTTTTGAAATTATATGAATCAATAATAAATTATGACATCATTATTTTTAAGTTGACCCTGTGCTGCCTAATGTTAGTGTTAAGAAGTTATTTTTAGAATAAACCGTGTACAGTAATATATATTGTATACTAATTTTTTTTCATCACAATCGGGATAAAAAGTCCCGATATATTGTATACAGTATAACCAATGATAATTTAACAGTTTTTCTGTGAACTATGTTTTTCTTCATACTAGACTGTTTATACAGTAGTAAATCCTTATTGGTTTCACATTGATAGGTCAAACTGTGATAGTATTAACTCTTTTATAGGTAGAATATTAGCGTAACGTAATCAATAATATATATTAATTTATTTATTATTTAGTAATCAATAAAATATTAGCGTAACGTAATCATAATTATTTCTGCGTTTTGCTGTAAGTCTTATTTTTTTTCTATTATATCATTTACATTTACCCTATTTTCAAACCAGCTTAGCAATTTTTAGACTTTTTAAAGAGACTGGCACTTAAGCACAATATATTAGCGGCAGGTATATAAATATTACGTGTTTTGAAATAAGAATTCATGTATAATAATGCATTTAAGGTCGCAGGAGACTGAGTGTGAACGAATCATTCCATCAATATTCGTCATCCATCTTAGACCTGACAAGGGTGACAGAGAAAGCATTCTCAGTTTGAAATTCACGTCAGATAACGAACGCCTTCCGCACATCGCTGAATAAGTACAGATAGCTTTATGTGTATGAAACAATATCATATTTCGCTGAAATCACGGCATAAGAATCAAACGAACACTTGCTAAAAGAAGCTTAAAATAGAATAAAGTGTATATTTTTTCGTTAATAAATAAGAAAACAATTACTAAACTTGAATAACAATCAACAAGACAGTGCAAGTATACAATCTAATAATACAAAATAATAACATGAAAATTTATACGAAGAAGTGTATAATTTTTGTTTGTTTCTTCTTGGTATTATCTTTTGACTAATTTCATCGTGAGCTTTAAAATAATTTAGCGTTGTTGCTCCTAGAGCACCACAATCTTTGCTAATTTAATTTGTGGCTGAAAGTGGAGGTGTCTTATTGATGGAGATAATATAAATATGTATGGAGATAAGTATTTCTTTAAAAAGCTTATATATATATATATATATATAAGCTTTTATGAAAATCAGACAAAACAATGCGGTTTGCTTATTAAGAATATATATATATATATATATATATATATATATATATATTCTTAATAAGCAAACCGCATTGTTTTGTCTGATTTTCTACTAACTTCTTTTAATTTTGCTAACGCTTAAAACCCTTACTACCGTTACATATGATACTTTTACCGTATTCTTACGAATATGGTAACAGTTTAACTTAAGATCGTTTGCTTTTTAACCAACTTCATCAGTATTAAAAAATTTTTTAATATTTAGCATAGTTATTGTAACATTTGTTTAAAATAGTAACAAAGAAAGTTCGGGTGAATGCTATACTGACAGAGAAGTTCTACCGCCTTATAAATATTAATAAGATATATCGTGGACCGCAAAGGAAAGGGTTGGCTAGCGAATTTAATATTCCTTTAGGTACATGATGCCGAATGTGTTATCGGATTCATCATAACGACATGCGTAATTTCTATTGATTTTAACAAAGTAGGTCAGATTATGAAATAGATTGGTAGCTTCCTTCATCATCATCACATCAGCTAAAAGACGTCCACTGCTGGACATAGGCCTCTCCAAACTTTCGCCACCTTGGCCAGTTGTGAGCTGCTCTCACCTATAGGTTGCCCGCCACACTTTTATGGTCACCTTCTGAGGGGACGCCACTCTAGAAACATTCTGCCCCAACAGCTGTCAATTCTACGAGCTATGTGTCCTGCCCATTGCCACTTTAGTGAAGCAACTGTATTACCTTACTATTGTTTTATCATATAAGGTTGAGGCTACTAGAAAGACTGATTGATCAAAGCCGTTCAATATTTTGTATATACTAGTTATAATACATCATAGTAGGTGACAAACAAGCAAAAAGCATTACAGAAACATTTCTTAAAATATTTACTAACAACATAATCATAGTTGGGTTACCGACGCTCTCGCTGTTCGAACGAAACGTTTTATATGCATGCTTCTTTTAGAGACTACTAGAGAGGCTTTTCCTCCGGTCCGGCCTATTCAAATTGAAAATACTATTTCTGCTCCATATATATAACTGTGAATGGCAGTATGACGTTATTAAATTAAGGAACTTGAAGACTTTTATCTTGAAATATGATCAGATCTCAAAATGTACATTTGTTTGTACTAGTTGGCTGTATGTTTATTCGGCATTTACTCAAATACTCTAGCGTCAGTGTTTCTGTCGCTAAAAGAAAGCATTTTTTTGAAATTATAATAGTAATAATATGTGGACACTATCACACACCGCCATCTAGTCCCAAGCTAAGCAGAGCTTGTGTTATGGGTACTAGATAACTGAAATATAATACATATACATACTTTTTTTTTTGTAAATACGTACTTATAATACATAGAAAACACCCAAACTGAAGACAAATACAAATGTTCATCACACAAATATTTGCCTTCTGCGGGAATCGAACCCACGACACCCGGCGTCGCAGTCAGTTACACTAACCACTAGACCAACGGTGCACTCAGAATTTGAGTGACTATTGAGGCAATTTGTCATTACATTTAAATTTTTCACGAAAGTGTTACTGTTTTTGGTTGTATCTCAACAGAAATTTGAACACATTCCCTTGCCACTAACCTATCTAGTTGCAATGTTAGAATGTCAGAAAACCTTATTCACCTTATTCAACAAAAGGTTCTGCTTCTCAAGTTATTTAATAATATTAAGCAGTTCTTAACAAGTTTAGACAGAGTTGTCTATGAGTTAAGTGCTATTAAAGCAACTTTACTATCCGTCATACTGGTAAATGTAATGTTTTACTGGGTTTATTCCTCAGATGTTAAAGCTTTTAGAGCTTTATGAATGGTTGAGAAGCTAACTAAATTCGAATTACCAGAACTCATGTTTCATTTGATAGAACATAACTATCATTAAATGTAGAATTATTATTATCATTTCCTATATTGTTTATTATTATGATTTTAGATGTAAATGTTAGGTAGTAATGTTGTTTCTTTGCATTTCCATTCGGTTAGAAACTTAGTGGCTAGTTGGTTTAGCCGTAAACAGAAATGTGTTTGTTTAGTACTGATATTACAGTATTTGACGCAAATAGTTTGTATTTTTATGACTCCTAGTTCTATCTAAAAGATACAACCTAGTGATTCTATAAATATCCTAGATATCGAGGAGCTTCACTAAAACTTATCTCTAAAAGACCCAGTTCCGATATTTGAAACCAAGCAAGGATTTTGTAACTATCAGATTTACTGGGCTATAAAGTCTAAAATCTCTTCAAGCCATATATGTCTGCAAGGTAGAGTGGTACATTTATAGACTTTTAAAATTAGGGATTTTGTATTCTTCAAAAGTAGAGCAGTCTTCATACCGCAAATTAGTCAAGAATTGAGGAGTATAAATTGATCTGAAAATTGATAAGGAAAAATCTTAAGATGACTGATAAGAGAAACAAGAGGACATAACATATGGCAAATCGATTTTCAGTAAAAAAGTTAAAAAATGACGACCAACCGTCCTTTCGCTTGTATTTATTTAATTTGTACCTAGGTATATATACTAGAGCAATCAGTCAACTTAATTATCGCGGTCAATCATCATTATAACATAAAGGTTCATTACATCTACTCAAGCATTTATATTCCATTTCTACATAAAGATACTAAGCAGTAGTTATTAACAATCCTTTTACATGCTATTCAAAAGCCATTGAGGTCAAATAAAATAACTGTCAAAGATTTTACTAACAGATATAAATTATATAAATTCACAAGTAAATAAAGTCAAGGCAAGATCGAAACGTTTCGTTACTATTTCACACCAATGAAGTACCTATATTAAACAAATTGTATTCGCCAATGTCGGACAAAAACAGTATTGAGGTCGAACGCGGTTTCAGCTGTCGATTCACGATAGAATTTTACCTCGAATAGGTTCAATATTTAATCCCCTTTTCAGAGTTCGACCAAAAGATTAGTGAAAGATATTAAAGGTTGGCTTTCTAGTGGGCAACTATTCAGAGGAGTGGGGAAGCTTCCATGTGGTTTCCGATGTGAGGGACGAGTGAATAGTGTCCAAATTGGCGTTGAAGGGCTGACTCATTCGAGCCGCAGATTGCGCCGATTCACTTTACTACCATTTTATCTACTGATCCTATTAATGAAAAAGCATTTCGAATACAAAAATATGCTGTCTTTTATGTACTTGTATAATGAAATGAGATTTATGTAGTCTATTTAAACCAGTATTTTAATGTTCACAAAGTTACATCCCGCTATTTCATTTGTAAGGTATAAAATGGTAATGATTGTTTTTATTCTGCCATTGCGTTTTTATTTTTATGTATTTTCTGTAGATCATTCGTGGGTAAGAAACTGCTTCCTGTTCGGCCTGTTAAATAAATTTGGTTTATTGCTAAAACGCAACTTATGTTTTATTAATTAGTGAATGTAAAATGTTGTCAACAGCAATATGAGACTTAAGTGCTAGTGATTCTGGTAATATGGAAATAAGAATGCGTTCTAAAAGTAATATATTTATAGTTATTTTATTAATTGTATATTATAATCCTACTTAATAAGTTTCAGCCAAAAGTCACTACTGAACAAAGATTGTTACTGAACAAATAGTGATGATGATTCCCTTGAATGTAAGCGTTAGTTAATTATACCTACACCAATGTTAGATAGTAAGTAAGTTAGGTTGTCACTTCCGCGTAGGCCTTCACGCCGATTTTAACTCCTTAGTAACAGTTCATCGATATCCTAATATGTGTCGCAGAGAAGAGCACTGTACTTTATTAAATTACATTGCATGTTAAGCTTAAGACTTATCTAATATATAAAATTCTCGTGTCACGGTGTACCTACGTTATTGATCTCCTCCGAAACGGCTCGACCGATTTTCGTGAAATTTTGAATGCATATCGGCTAGGGTTGAGAATCGGACAACATCTATTTTTCATGACCCTAAATGTTAAGGGTGGTCTGAAAAGGGATGAAAACGATTGTATGAAACTTCTTCATAGTTTTGAAATTTTGTTTTGGAATACTTCTATTTTTTTTTTTAATTGGGGTGGATTTAGAGTGACGGAATTAAAGATGAAATATTATATGGAAAGATATTTGCTTTTGAAGTTAGCGACTTGAAAATTGAAAAGAGGGGGGAAGGGAGGGAGGGTGAAAGAGAAGTGAGAGGTAGGGAAGAAGAAGTAAGGGGAAGTGCGAAGGAAGTGAGGGGGAAGTGAGGGTAAAGCGAGGGGGAAGTGAGGGGGTAGTGAGGGGAAAATGAGAGAAAGATGAGAAGGAAGTGAGTGGGAAGTATGGGGCAAGGTAGGGGAAGGATGATGTAAGTGAGGGGGAAGCAAGGGGGAAATGAGGGAGAAGCCAGGGAAAGGGAGAGTGAAATGACGGGGAAAGGAGAGGAGAGGTAGTGGGAGGGGGAGGGAGGGAAGAAGCGGAATGGGAGGAGTGGGGAAGAAGGGAGAGGGGAATAGGGGAAAGTAGTGAAAAGTTTACGGGGGATATCTGTAGGTAGGTGAAAATGGGTTTGTAGAATGGGAGATTAGAAATATCTATTTATATAAAAATAAATCCCTATTTCCCTTGGTCACGGCATCACGCGTGAACCACTGGACCGATTCCGTTAATTATTTTTTTATATTGTTTGTTATTGTCAGGAGAAAGTTCTGCGAAAAATTAGATAATAATTAAGACAGGACTACGTCTCTCGGGTTCGCTAGTAATCTATATATATAAAAGCGAAAGTTCACTCACTGACTCACCTATCACGATATCTCAGAAACTACAAGTACTACGGGTCTCAAATTTTGCATGGGGATTCCTTTTAGGACGTAGGTGCTCACTAAGACGGGATTTTGCGAAATTCATCCCCTTAGGGTGTAAAAAAGGGTGGCAGAGTTTGTATGAAACTTCTATAGAATGCTATATTTTTAAAGAATAAAATAAATGACATCTCAGATTTAATGCCGGATCCACAAGCTTGCCACTTGGCACAAACTATATCCACACGTTTGCGAGTGTAATGTGTTGTGTGTTTTGAAGTAACAAGCATGTCGGAAGTCCAGCTGTTATCAGCTATAACATTTAGTTTAGCGTACTTTTATTATAAAAAAAAAACAAACGAAAAGTGAGTAAATAAAAGGAAATAAAAAATTCGGCAAAGAAGATGGTGGATTATTCAAATTCATAGAAACCTTACAAGGTATGTTTTTTTTATGATACTCATTTTTATTAACTAAAATACTATACGTAGGTATACCTAAACTCTATTAATATGACTTCGACAGGTATACTTACAATAAAAACAATCTTCACGCGTCCTTTTTGGTAAGCGTGTTGATCCGGCATAAAACACGAAAAAAGATACCAACGGTGGAAAGGAATAACTTCTAAAGTGCCACTTTGGCCAAAATGAGTTATCTAGATCATTAGATAGGGTTTTTTGGTTTTTTTCTACGTCGTCTGGGTACTACTTTTGTAGCGATCGGAGCATATTTTTGGCGTTTTAGAAGTTTTCCTTACCGTCGCCAACACGAGCAGCATTTAAATGACGTGTTTCTGGTGATTTTGTAATAGAAGTCTGTTAAGAGTCTGGCATTTTGAAAGTAGTTTTCCTTGAAACAAATTGTTTTCGAGTAAATTTAAAAGCATATTTTCTTTAAGAATATTTCCATTTATTATTTTATCTCCTGTAAATCTACAGGAGATAAGAATTTTTTGCTAAATAACTTGAAGTTTCTTTTTCTTAAACGCCAACTTACTTGTGATAGAGGAAAGTTAGTTACTGACTGATTTGATAATTTAGATAAAATTTTAAGCATATTATTTTCCAAAGACACCAATAACTTCCAATCAATAATAAAAAAGTGAACCTCACTTCCCACACTTTGCCATTTGGCGCTTAAGAAGTTTTTCTTTTCCACCGACGAATTACTATTAGTTCCAAAAGAATTTGAATTTGAAAATTGAAGCTTGGAACGCAAAGGACGCGTTGTTGTCACTAGGTTGGCTACCCGAACGAGCAGTAATGCGAGGGCAGGCGTCATTGTCGCATGAGTCGAATGTACGGTTTTTTTTTGCTTTATACTACTTGAAGTTCAGTTTCTCTGAATATTTTATTTCTGTGCATTTAATTTTACTTTTAGAAATTCTGACACCAAATAAATATTAAATAATATACTTATTTGTATACTTTTGCTTACTTTCAAATTTACTTCAAACTTTCATTTCAATTACTTAGTAAAATTTGTTTTATTTCATTAGTCGCTGAGTACCTAAAGAGCAGATTTTATAAGTTACTAGCTGCGCCCTACGGCTTCGCTCGCACTTAAAATGTGTTTTGTCTCGCTCGGGAACCAGACCGAATTTTTCAGATAAAAGATAGCCACCATATACCAATTCTATCAACCTATTCTACCATAGATAATTATACTAATTCTATCTACATACCAAATTTCAGTTAAGCCGTTTAGGCGCTGAGTAGCAACAAACACACACATATACATCCACACACAAGCTTTCAAATTTATAATATTAGTAGGATTTAAACTTACTTTTGCTTGAAATAAAGACGGAGATATTGTAACAGTCGTCATCGAAGGATTACAAATTCGATGCAGAGTCATATCCATGTATAAACAATAGATTGATTGGGAAGTAGACCTCTAAGGGGTTTAAAGGGGGCAGATAAAAGCTAATATGATGCTTAGTCCGATTGCTAAATAAACTCGAAGGTATGGATTTTTGTTACTCAATCATGTCAAAATGGGCAAACGGATTTAAATGGGATTCGCCATAGAGACATATTATATGCTGATTGTTACTGATATAATGTATGATTTCACATTCACATTTTCACGCGAACGAAGTCGCGGGCAACAGCTAGTCTAATATATAACGTATGCGAGCAACTCTGTATCGCTAGTTTCCAAGAGCTACAGTATCAAAAGGTATTTGTATTTCGATTTTATTTCTATTATTATTATTAGTAATATCCAGGTTATTATGATATAATTATTTATAATGCACTGAGCTTTTTAAAAATTAAACTACGTTTTCCATTTCATTACGTCAGTCAGATTCTGGACCCGAATTATATCATGAACTGAATAAAATACAACAGATCTAGATAAACATATCAAACAAAATACCTGCACCACTGGTACCATTGTCACAACACCAGTAATGTTTTGGTAATATTCCTAGGACTAGGTGTATTTTTAAATGTTAGGTACTGCACACACAAAGTAAGGACAATAACGTCCAATTTTATTTGACTACGAATTCAATCCCACTTGATCTAGGCTTGACCCACAAAAACTTAAGCGTCGCGAGAAAGAATAGTGAGGGGATATCCAGATATATCCAGTTAGTTCTGTCTCCACGCTTTTAACCGAACGAAGAAAGTTTTAAAACCTCGTAGCGAATAGTCTCGAATATATATTAGAATGAAACTCTCTCGATGCGGCTACATAAAAATTGGAACAACTCGAACTAAGTTAACAATTACTTTGCACGAATACCGGCCCATAAATTGTAGCCGCTTTTTATTTTCTTATTTTTTATTTTTAACAAATTTATTAAATTTGCACTTACGTGAAGAAAATTTATGGCGATCTTGGTTTATGGTGTGAAATATTGAGTCAAAATTAAGAAGAGATTATTGATTCTTTCTTGATGAGAAAGTGCATTTTGGCTGCTTTAACATTTTTATTATAAGTAAGTCTGCCGTATTCTCAAATTATAAAGCACTTCTAAAAAACTTCCATTTTATAATAGACTAGCTTGCTGTGGTGCGTTTTCACCCGCTTCTTTACTTACTGCACAGCTCCCGTCGCCAGGAGTGTGTTGTTACATAATCTATACCTTCCTCGAAAACTGGACTATCATACGCAAAAAGAATTAAGCACGTTCAAACAAACAACCCCACCAAGACACAAGTCTGCGCGTTCACCGCTAAAAAAGCTCCATTTGTAGATACTCCGCAATTCCCAGACACAGCCCTTACAACATCTGAAAGCCTTGAGATCCTTGGAATCGACATCTCCAGCAGCGTCCAGTTCTACAGTCATCTGGAGGCTAAAGTCAAGTTGGCCTCCAAAAAGCTCGGTGTGCTCAACAGGGCGAAGCGGTACTTCAGTGCGGGGCAAAGACTATTGCTTTACAAAGCTCAAGTTGGTCCCCACATGGAGTACTGCTGCCATCTTTGGGCGGGAGCACCCGGATACCAGCTTGGGCCGCTTGACGCGATCCAAAGGCGTGCTGTAAGAGTTGTCGACAATCCCAGACTAACAGGCGGTATTGAATCACTAGGCTTAAGGAGAGACGTTGCCTCCTTATGTGTATTCTATCGCCTGTATAATGGGCTGTGTTCTGAGGAATTGTTTAGGATGGTGCCAACGGCCACTTTTTATCATCGCACCTCCCGCCATCGGCTGGGAGTTCATCCTCACACCTTAGAACCTCCTAGGTCCCGTACAGTGAGGTTTCAGAGAAACTTTCTCCCTCGTACGATAAGGTTGTGGAATGAGCTCCCCGTCGAGGTTTTCCCGAGAGACTACAACATGGAGTTCTTCAAGAAAGGAGTTAAAAGGTTTTTAACAGGGTCGGCAACGCGCTAGTGATGCTCCTGGTGTTGCAAGCGTCCATAGGCTACGGTAACTGCTTACCATCAGGCGGGCCGTATGCTTGTTTGTCACCTTAGTCGTATAAAAAAAAAAAACAAACAAACTCCTTCAATTTATATAATAGTATAGATAAACAAATAGTTTAAATAATAATGATAAAAGTAATTTTGTAGTAATTTGCTTATTTTTTGCCTATTGTTATTGATGTTAACTAATAATGCGCAAATTCTGATTATAAACCGAAAAAAATAAAATCCAATCAAATGTTTAAGAGAAAATGAAAGTTGTAGTTTATATCTACTGTACCTACATATAATTATTATAAGTTAACGTGCGTTTATCTCACTGGCGACAGCGTAATATTATAATGTATGAAAACCAAATCTTTAAATCTATCTGTTATCAATAAGCTTTCATTAACCCACATTGACTCGCACTAAATCTACATACGTAAAAATTTTATGAGCTGAATTTTCCCAAACTTAATTTTACCATATTTTGAAAATTCGATAAGTTTTTATATAAAGTTGGGTCAAAGTTGGGACATTAATCGGCAGGCAAGATGGCATATCGTACTTAATACTAACTCACAATACAAGTTAAACGCACTAAATTATATTATAACTAATATTATAATGTATACAAATGAATGTTTGAAGATTTCTTGTCTTTAAAAATTAAAAATTAATTAAGTGTTTTTAATTTGATGTATTATTTAGTTTTTCTTGCAATTCTTTACTTGTTCATAAATAGTGTTTTTCATTGATAAAATTTTGATCAACTGTTACGATTACCGTGACGTTTTCTGGATCAAACTAGATGAGCTCCACTAAGTAAATACCTCAGACTGCTCTCAAAAACCCAGAAAGTGCTGGGTAATATCATGATTTTTTTACGAAAGACGTTATAGCTTTTGTGAAGAATAAAATACTTAGTCGTATATGAGTATAAAATACTTGATTTGACAGATAAGTTGTACTGAAATACAGTGACAGCTCGCTCGGGTTCCCACGCATTTAAAATTACATTTAAATTACTTTTATACTATACTTTTTTATTAACATATGGATATGAATTCCATAATATAAATTGTACGTTATAATATTCATGAAGTAGGGAGAAATTAACATTTCACTCAGCACGTATTTTCTTTAAATTGGTCTAAGTCTTTTCTTTATTACTAACTAGCGGACGTCACGCGGTTTCACCCGCATGGTTCACGTTCCTGTATAAGAACGAGGATAAATTTTGCCTATGTTACTCAGTAATAATGTAGCTTTCAAATGGTAAATAAATTTTCGAAATCAGTCCAGTAGTTTTAAGTTTATTCGTTGCATACAAAAATACAAATCTTTCCTCTTTATAATATTAGCGTAGATTAAATATGAATTATAATCGAAAACCTAATCATTATTTGTCTAGTAATGTATATAATTAATGTTGACTGTGTCGTATTTAGTTAAATATATAAATATTAATGTTAGAATTCGGACTCCGAAATTGACTCTGCAATAAATTTTCTGTAAACGAGATGTGTGAGATTGGTCACCACAAAGCAAATAAATGACATTTTGTAAATGTGTTTTATTAAATGGCAATACGAACAATTTTCTTTTACATGAATTAACAGTTATAAAGCATTATCTAAAATGGTAAATAAAGCGCTCAAAAACTTAAATGGCTCTTAATTACAATCGCGTGTCAAGCGCAATTATTCCATTATAGGCGTAAAAACCATTTGTGAATTGTTGTTTTGGGCATATAACGATCTATTACTCAGCTATCTATATAGGTACATTCAAAGATCCCCCCTTTACTTTTTCCTCACCTCCCTCAATCCCTTCACCTACGACTCTCCCTTCACGGTAGGCAGCGGCCTTGCAGAGTACCTGGCATTGCAGAAGCAATTCCAGAGACTCTGAGTCATTCATGAGCGACAGTTACTACTTACTATTAGGCTGTTTGCTCGTCTGCCACTGACGGCAATTAAAAAATCTACTCATATCTATTACATAAAGCTATATATATTACGTTATAAATATAATATTACGTTAAAAATAAATATTATTTAAAGGTCTCTAAAATTTATACCTATTTATGTTTTAACTTATTTATTATAGTCACATTAGAAAGCTAAGGTGCCCTATTTAGAATTTCTAGGTGAAATTATGTAATTGTTATTGTTTTATGTGCCTTCATTAGTCTTTGATGAGAAATATCCATAAAAGTAAATATAAAGCATTACATATTATATTACCTATTTTAAAATGGAGTATAAAACTTTACAGCATCTATCTTATACCAGATGCTACACTCGCGTGGAAAGTACTAAATGATAAGTTTCTCTTAAAATAATAAAATTCTGAACTATTTTCACATGTACACGTATCACGGGAATTGTTAAACGGATATACTTCAGTAGGTATGAATAGTTCACACAGCGAAAGGCTTCTATGTCTTACTTACGTGTTCACTATATACGAGTATGTAGGTATACGAACACACAGTAACATGTTCATCATCATCATCATCATCATCAACATGTTCTTAATAAGATGCCCGTGTTTTAATAGACACATAAGTATTACGAGTTAGAGGATTAAGAAACTTAAATTTTTTGAGACAAGCTTACGCCTTGGTTAATGGTAATGTGCAATTTGTACTACTATTATCATGTATCGGTACCGTATACACCGAGAAATTTTAGTAGTTTTGCTTTTTCTGGGTAATAGTAATCAGTTAAACTACACAATGTCCAAGTTAAACAGTAAAATAAAATAATAATCAAAAATTAAATAATGTCTATACTCGCAATAAAACTACAAGGAGTGCGAATTTAATTTTTTTTTTTTATATATAATAAATTTAAAAATGAATTTACATATCGATGATGTGGAGTGCCTAAGCACTCAAACGCCAGTTTATGCTAGTAGGGCAGACCATCGTTTTAAACTGTCATGTCATTTCTTTTAGTAAGTTTAACAAAAGACCATAAAGTAATCTAATTTTATTAAGCAAATTAAAAATCATTGTCAAAATTCTAATAAACCTTAGCATATTTTATAAATTTGTCCACAACTCATTTAAATTTGGAGGCCTCTACAATATTTATAGCATTTAAACATTATAACGAGAAAAGTTTTTAAATTGCCGCCGAGGTTAGTATGCCCACTCAATTATTCAATATGTTGAATAATTTTAATTTATGTACATTGGAACATACTTTTGTATTCGCACTCCAGTTCATTGGCTACCACATATTGATGAATTTAATTTTAAAACACCAACGTATTTTCGTCTACGTGCAACATTTATGGCTTAAATTATTATTCAAAACGACCACTATTTATACATTAATTTAAATTTTAAAACGGGTTTGTTATTACTTACTTATTATTCCCTTACTGTAGAGCAAGAACCTCTTCTTTTGGGCCATTACGACTTCGATCATTTTAAAGGCCTCTCATGTCGTTTAAGCTCTTACTTAATTTTCTACTAATTTATATCAAACCATCTTATTACAGGTATCGTGGATCAGAAAACGAGACCTGCACATCCTCACAGTGGGAGTCCACACATACAGCAGCGACGCAAGGTTTGCTGCACTGCATGCAGATGGGTCCGACGAATGGACCCTGCGAGTTGCGCCTGCACAGCCGCGAGACTCTGGCGCGTACGAGTGCCAGGTGTCTACTGAGCCCAAGATCAGTTTATCATTTAGACTTACAGTTGTCGGTGAGTGTACTGCATTAAACTTTCTATCTTATTTTCTGAAGCACTGTTTCACGGTGACATCGTCACATTTCTCTTTTTACACACATTTACCTAGATAAGCAAGAACTTCCATTGCGTCATAAACATTAAAGTACTAACATACAACAACAATATTGCATTACATATCCAAGCTGAACAAACAAAAAATATAAAAACTAAATTCTATCTACAGTTACAGTTGTAAAATCATCAATTATTTTTCTACGATTATTTCACAAAGAGACGTTTCTGCTGGAATTAGATAATGATAACTCTATTAATGGAAGGAAAAACAACCCAGTAAACAAAATAGAACATTAACATATACAAAATACTTAACAAATATTTTATCGTATATACCAACCGCAAAAAGGAAACGTTTCTTTAGTCGTTCATTCTTGAATGAAAATAAAACAAATTAGCTGTCCTTATACGAGGCATCTTTAGTGTATTTTTATTTCTTTGAATGTCGCTTGTAATACCGGCCTTTTTATTCATTTACTACATTACTGGACTTGATTATATTTTTTCACAATGTTTCTTTTTATAAAGGACTGTTAGTCCAGGATTATGAAGATTTTTTAAAATACGTGCTTAATTTGTGAGGTAATTTATGGTGAAATTCTTTGTTGAAATAGATCACCTTTAGCTATTTCAGGAACTTATTGGCCATACATTATTTGGACAGCAAGAAGATCTTTGAACTTTCCAAAATTATATATATATATTTTTTTTTTGCCTACAGTGGCAGACGAGCCAACAGCCCACCTGATGGTAAGTGGTAACTGTCGCTCATAGACTTCTGCAATGCCAGGGGCTCTGCAAAACCGCTGCCTACCGTGATATTAATGCTCTCTTTAAACCTCGTTTGAAGAAGGACATGTCATATAATTGAGCAGTTGATGTTATTGATATTATAAGAGCTCTAAGTAAACTTTTATTATTATACCCAACCAACAACTTCCTGTTAAGTTAATGTAACTTCAAATTATTCATACAATCTTAAAGTATTTTACCTGCTTTTTCACTTTTAAACCTTATGTAATAAATTGTATCTTTATCAACAGTGTCAAAGGCGGAGATTCTCTCTGGGCCTGAGCTGTTCGTCAGGGCTGGATCAGACATCAATCTCACTTGCGTAGCGAAACACGCCCCTGACCCACCGAGGTAAGTAATGTGAAAAATGTTCTAGACCTTAAGTACCTATTACAAAAATGCTGATAAATTGATCTTGACTATTTTTTCTAAATTTAAGTCATAGATATAGTCATAGTATTCTTTATTGTGAATCATAAGGTAGGCACATAATACAAATGTTAGAGTTTATATTATTTAGTTCAGTCATGTCCCGCTCATTAGGCATACAATAATTAGGTACAACAATAAATAATATAGTTGGATAATAATAATAATTGATAGGTACATGCAAATGATGAAACTACTGAACACCTCTGACCTCTGATTTAGGTAGAGAGTAAAGATTTGTCAGTTAGGTAATATTTAGTAAGTACATTTAACATTGTATTTATCAGGTTTTTATTGTAGCATTTTGTTTTTTTAACCTTTTAGACATATTTTAAGGAATATAGACGCTATCCTTTGTTTCAGCGAAAAAATATTATCACTTCACTTCATCCTACTTAGAAAATTTAAAAATAAACGACATACTATAAAAGTAAAAAATAGAGAATATTTGAAACGAGCTCAGTGGCCCAGGTACACATAGTGCCAAGGTACACTAGGCTAGGTTAGGTTTCCCTACAATTCATTTTTAATAACGTAATAAAGTTTTTGGTTGTGTTAACCTAAAGGAAATTAACAGTATTTAATGTCTTATATAGTATAAAGGTATTTAGCCAATATCAGTGATAACTCGTAAAAATATGAAAGTAAAGGAATGTCTTTGACAATTTAACGCAAAATACAATTTAAAAAGAATGGCTAACATCGCAAAAGACATTCGATCCGTTTTGCAGAGTAGACAAAAAGCAAAATGGACTTCTGCTTAGAATATTTCTGTAAAAATAGAAGATATAAACTTAGGTAAAATGAAGAAAAATCTATAATAAATAGTGCAAACAATTGAATTATTTATTAGCAAATCAACAGCAATGTAAAAGCTATGTAGTATGTAGAAACTTCTTGGCGCAATCTTTTATCTTATATATTTTTAATTTTCTTATTTTAAAATTACTTTTATTATCTATGTACCCATGTACCATACATACATCGTGTTTTTTATACAATCAATATTTTCCTTTTTTTTCTCACAAAACATGCAGTGCGCAATGTTTTTAGATCAACAAGCATGTTTTATGTGATGAATTATTTTAGAACATATTGAAACTTTTACATTTACTATAAGAATATTCAGGTAGACCAGTATAATCAAATTTATTAGTTTAAAAGGTATATTTTTATGAAAAACATGCTAAGAACTACAGACGAGTACATACATAATATCTTAGAAACTGGTTCTCACGTACGGTTAAATTGTGTAATGAACTCTCTGTGGAACTTTTGCCGCAAGTCTGTCGTCGAATTTAAGGTTCACAAGGCTGTCAACACGCAAGTATTTTGCGCTTCTTATTCTCTTTCAATATGTTTGTCTACTGTTTTATAATATAAATAAATGCCAAGCTATGAGTTTCTCTTCCCCATTTTCTAAATCATATAGGCATAGCCTAATAATCATATAGATAATGAGAAATAAAATTTACCAGCTTTTAAACATTTTATCGACAAAAGAGAAAATCAAATAGGCGCTTTATTCTTACTTGCGGATGGCAGTAATGGGCACCAATGAAAGCGTGGGCCAAGCGTTGCTAACATAAAAAAGGAGAAAATAAGGCATTACTCTCGAGTAAGACGTTTGGTGTCAGCAAACAGGACAAATGTGCAATAAGACTGTCTTTTTCGGTTACATCTTACTTGCTAGCACTCAGATCTACTAAGTTACTTAAAGAAAACATTTCAGTATTCCTTTAGAAATACTTAGATGTAAATTTTAGCATTTTCTACTAGCGGTTTGAATCACAGATTGGATGCTCCTAAAATTATGTAATTTTAGGAGTAAAAAATAACATCTTTCTGATCAGAATAATATCAGAAAGTGATGACCTCACTAAATGATAGATAAAACTATTAATCACATGAAAGGAAGTGAAGACAATGATCCGACACAAGACGGACGGAAGACGGCAGAAGCATCTAAGGCTGCCGCCATTACTAATTCACTTGCCAAGTGTGGCAATTACGGCAAATACCCTCAAAAGTATTGTTTGCCGCTCCAAAGAGTGCCTTTGAGAACTTTGTGTACAGCTTATAATTTTTGAACATTAATAACATAAATTATTTATCTTTTGTACTTGATTTTATTATAATTCTTAAATATTATTGGCTGGCATACGGTGATGGAAACATTGTGAGACAATTTGAACCATAACATATGTAATACGCAGATATTAAACAGCCCAATTGATTATAAAATAAAAATTAATGGATCTAGTAAATTACAATACATGCTTACCTGCGAAGATGTTTTTTTTTTACCAGATGGTAAATAATAGGTAGAATCCATAAGTGTTGGCAACCAATTTGCTATCACAAACTGTTATCATGGAGGTTAAATTAAAATGCTTTCTTTTCACTTAATTTTATATTTTCTTTGTAATAATAATTTGTTTAATCAGAAAATACTACTGTGTATATTAATAAATATAAATATGACCTTATTTGAACCAGTTCACAATAATTTTCTTACAAATTTAATATTGGAATTACTTTGATTTTATCCATAAGCCTCTCGAAAGATCAAACTGCTTCAACAAATTTTGTGTTTTGAACGGAGTTTATACTCTCAATTCATTTATAACTTCAAAATAAATGAGTTTCAGTTAATTATAACAAAGAAAACTTTATTAACAAATTATTCTAAATTGAATACTATTAAGTTGCTTTATATATTTAAATCAAGTTATCTGAAAAATGACTTGAGACTATTAAATTACGGCGCATCATTTAGATTAAGACTATTGGAAACCACTAAGCACTGTCAGGAACATAGCTTTGCAGAAATGTTATTCTTGGTAGTATAAAAAGTACTATTGCTTATTTGAAAAAGGCTTGGCATTAATATTAAAATTATCATAATATTATATCATCAAAAGACGTCTGCTGCTAAACTTTAACTTAAAAATATTTGATTTACATAGCAGTAGCAGCAAGTGAAAGTGCCTAGGAGATAGGCAATATAAAATACTTTTATAGTTATTTGATTTCATTCCTTTTCAAATACCTATGAAAATGTAAATAATAAAGCAATATAATTAACTTATATTATTTATCAAACCAGAAACCTACTTACACCATTTCAAATTCTGTCAAAGATCTAAAAATAAAAATCATCAAAACAAAATCTCTTAACAAATATGTCACCAAATTATTATTCTCTAAAAATTCGATCATCGTTATTGGTGTTTGCGGTCTAATAACTTCGTATATATACTAAATACAAATCGTTGTACCGTGAATAGGCTATCCTCCCCCTTACGGTCTTATAATGGAAGTGTGTTATCGTATAAGCACCTTTTTACACCGTACCTATATAGTTCGCTTCCATAAACATGATAAGCTTATTTCCAGATAAAAGGGTCTGAGGCCCCTAAGTGAGGCATTCTTTCCCTGTCACCGTTTAATGGTATCCTATGTTTGAGATCTATCGAGGGCACCCAATTTGAATATTGATGTGGTCACAAAAAAAATGTTCATATTTTAATTGACTTGTTTAATTATTATTATTATTTGTTTAATGTTCAAGCAATTAATATGTGAAATAAGAATATAGACAATTGTATTATGTCATATCATCTTTTATATGTAGTGGCTTGATCACTGTTATTTTTAATCTGTCAGGAAATTTACCTTGCGTGAGAGATAAATTAATTATATGTGTTAGGATCGGAGCAATTAGTTTGTTACATGCCTTCAGGATCATCGTTGGAAAGTGATCGTGGCCTACAGAAGGTGTATCTCTGAGTAGACGAATAACCCTTTAAACCTCAATTACGTCCGTGGGGAATAAAAACATACTGGTATCATTTGATTGCAAGTTAAAGTTGTAAACAAGCTACTCATGAATCGCAGTTTACGCTTAGTTTGAGAAGCTTTTCTTAAGCCAAGATATCTTGTTTTTTCATTTGTTACATATTTTCACAAATTTACAAAAATATGAGCAGCTATTAGAATTTATCGGCAAGAAGCATATTATCGATACGTGACGGTCATTATATATTTCATAATAGAGCAGGCTTTACCGTAAAAAATCGACAATCTTACATAAGTAACAATAGTACTAATAGGCTCCGTTATTGTTGTATTTTTGTCAGAAGTATCAATATACTCTTCCTATAATAAGTAGGTATTTAAATTTGGACCGTTATTTAAACGAGCGATTTTAGATACATCAAATGTAGAAAGAATAAAAGACAGAAAAATGCCCAAAATATCTGAAAAGGGCGAAAAACGAATGATGAGTGTTCTATGTAATGTTACTGAAAATCTGTTTGTCCAAAAAAGTCGCAGTGGCCTTGTCGGAGAAAATATAAATACCTCGAGTAGACATAAAAAGTTTCACATTTATTTTTAGTTCGGATAGGTAATTTGGGTACGTTCTCCGATTTAGGACTGGCTGTGCTAAAATAACCTTATAAAATATAACTGGACTGGACCACGTCTCGTGGATTTTTGAGTTACATCTCAATGAAAAAGTAATTTTGTGCCCAATCACAAAAGACCTCTATTGATATTTCTTTTTTTCGTAATCAGTATGTAATTAAAAATATTCGTATCTGTTTTATTTTATAATCATTATTCTGTTTAATTTTAAATTTAAACGGCAGTACATCCACGCTTGTTTCAGCATAAATGGGCCGGATTGACCGGGGAAGTACATTTACTACCCTCTCATAGAAGATTGATGTAAGAGTAATAGTAATTTATATTGGTTTTCGTTCGGTGAGTGAGAGTGCCGGAAGCTCAATTTCCCCCTGTCCTTTTTCGTCACCTCTCTCAATCCTTTCACCTACCCTTAGCATGAGTCGTCCATGAACGCCAGTTACCCTTTGCAGAGTCGCTGGCATTGCAAGGGAAATGCCAGTGACTCTGAATCGTCTATGAGTGACAGTTACCACTACGGATAAGTGTTTTGTGGTTACCACTTTTCATCACGTGGCCTGTTTGCTAGTCTGCAACTGTAGGCAATTAAAAAAAATTTAAAGATATATAATGATAATTAATTTAAGCACAAGTTGTTAACTGTCTTTTTTTTTTTACGTGGGAAATGCATTACGCATACGCACCCGCTTGGGCAAGGCTGGCAAGGGGTTATGTCGGACTCTCCGACCGCACTCAAAGCGCGGCCGGCATACCGACTAAAACCCACGGTGTTCCTCCAGACGGCCAGAGTGTCGGGGTCACGGGAAACGCTCGCGCATTCATCCGCGACCCCGATGGGCCGTGGCCCGCTCATCAAACGCGAGCGAACCCCGTCCAATTTAAGGGGCCTAGCCCCCCCTTCCTTGAGAGGCACGTGCGGAACACGCACACTGCCGTCTCGGGCCCGTGCTGTTCGGGCGGCGACTGCCAGATCGCCGCCCGCAGGCCACCTCCTAACTCGGCCGCAGAGGATAGGGAGAACGGCGCGTCGCAATACCGACACTCCTCTTCCCCTGCGGCCCCACCGCGTCCGCAATCTGGCGGTTGCAGCCCCGCCGAGGCCGCGGAAGGTAGGGAGAGCGGCGCACCGTTATACCGGCACTCCTCTCCCGCCGCAGTCCCGCCACTTCTCAGCCGCAGTGTCGCCGAAGCAACACCGCAGCCCGACCCAGTTGCCGTGCCGCCCATACTGCACCGCAACCCACCTGAGCCGCTCCATCGTGGGCTTACCACCAAAGCCCTGGGAGCGGCGCCTCTTTGGGGTTCCTCTTGGTTCGCCGTGGTTCTGCGTAACCACGGTTACTAAGCCTCCCCGCCGCGACAAGGCGAGAACCCCGGTTGGGGGGGAAGTTGTTAACTGTCTTGACTTGAGCCTTTTAACTTTATAAATACTTTGGCGACAAAATATCTACCTAAATATGTAGGTAAGTATTAAAAATGGATTTTTTTTTTTGTATTTATTAGCCTACCAAAGTGACTCCACCCTGCCTGATGGTAAACAGTCAGTGGAATCCAGAAGTGGTGGCCACCATACCAAAAGCTATCCTCTTAAACTGCTGGTATGGTGGCCTCCACTATGACGGCTGGGAATGGGGTTAGAGGAAGGGAATGAGGGAGGTGAGGAAAGAGGAAAGGGGGGAAATTAGGCCTCCGGCACTCTTACTCACTGAACGAAACGCAGTAGTTGAGATAGTACTTAAGTCGATCTTCTATGAGACGGTAGTACTTCCCCGGACGATCCGGCCCATTCATGCTGAAACCAGCGTGGATCTACTACCGTCGAACATATGAAAATAATTGTTTTAATCTAGCATTTTTGACCCTACAACAACAAAGGATTGTATTTATTAAAAAGGGTATACCTAAACTTTGAAATTTATAAAACTAAACATCATAATAATATTAGATATTAATCTTTAAAACATTAGTGTGTCACTAAAATATTAACTTTTAAGATCAGCAGGTATAAAATATTTATTAGAATATATTCTAGTAATTTTGAAGAGTTTCGTGTTTAAAATATTATTATTAAGTAGATACATTTCTTGCTGTATGAACGTTTGGGCCCAAATATTTACTTAATACGAGATCAAGTAGAATAATATGATATCGGAAATATTATGTATGACTTTTCGACACCATTTGCTTATGTATCGAAAACACGTAATTTGAATGTTAAATATTTAGAACATTGTTATGTGTATGTACAGTGAGATAGGATTACACTTTAAATAATGTAGGCACTGATCGCACGGTGTCAGAATAGTACCTAGATCTACATCATGATGAAGAAACCTACCTATTTATAAAAGGAAAGTCTTAAATCGCCAGTCCATATTGAGCAAACGTGGCGATCAATGCCCAGGCCTTAAGAGAAGTAGTAGCCTTTTGCTGCAGTGGCATAATAATAGGCTGGTGCGATACGTTATTTTACGTTGCGTTCGTTATAAATTGTTATATTGGTTTGTGATTTTAAATTTCATTGTGTTTTTGATTTTTATTTGTGGTTTTGTTCGCATGAGTGTTTTGTTATGTTTTCAAAACATAAGTACAACTACAATATAATTTCTCGGCTTTTCTGTACCACAATATGCATGTATTAGGTACGCTCGTATGTATATAAACCTATGGAAAGAAATTTTCTGAATGGAAGTTAACGTATCAAAATCTATTGCATGGTTAGAAAAAGTTTGTGAAGAAACATAGGAACAAAACAGCGGCTTTACTTAAAGGTGCTCCCTCGAAGCGAACATGCACCTGTAATGTAACGTTTACAGAATACGTCACAAACTGCTTACGTGACTGCCGAGCATTCGCACGTAATGTATAATTCCAAATTCAGAATATTACATACTAGCTTTCCGCGGCGCGATATCACCTGCGTCATTGCTTACTCCTCTGCTCCCGTCGCCAGTAGCGTAATAGAACATAGCCTGTAACCTTCCTCGAGAACTGGGCTATCATACGCAAAAAGAATATTCAAATCCGACTGGTAGTTCCAGAGATTAGCGCGTTCAAACAAACAAACATTTTCGCTTTATATAATAGTACAGATTATAATCATCAATTTGTTCACTGATAAGCTCGTTTCGCCTCACTCACTAATGTAATCCTCGAATTGTATCATTACAAGTTGCGCACTATAATGCTAGGTTCGCTTCCTTCACCAATATGTAATGCTCGGATCTGCGGCCAGAAAGCACCTTCTATATCTTATTATTCTATAACTAAATATTATAATTTAGAGATACGCTAACTAACGCAACATATTATTATGATATACGTAACGGTTTCAAATGTTATTATATGCATGCGGGTGAGTGCGTCTAACGTAATTATGCAGAGAAGTGATGTGGAAGTATCAATCAACAGAAAGGGACATTCTGATAACCGTGACTAATTGGCTAACTATTCATGCATCTAGGAGATTGGTTAAAATTAAATCCAGTAAAAACTTCTATTTACTGTAGTAAGCTTTTTAGTGCTATGTTGCGTCAATGCGTCGGTCAAGTAGTAACCTAAAATATAAATTAATATTCTCTATTAAAATTTGATAAAATGATAATAAAATTGTAATAAGTGCCTTATAGTATTTCTGTTAATAGGTTATTATCCATAGTTTTTCATCGACTTAAGCTTATTTGTTATTAACGTTTCTACAAGACAATCTAAAATCATACATCTATAGGGCTAGATATTAGCTTATCGCCTGTATGTTGTATCTTTTAAAGAATACATTATATTTATTAATTATATTTCAAGGTCTTATATTGCCTACGCTTATAGTTAGTAATTAACTCCTTATGTGTATCCCTCCTTAAAACGTGGTTTCCATTCATTTATCATTTAATCTTAGCTCTATTTTAAAAATATATTCTGCTAACATGTTAGAATTAGGTGATGGCTGTATAAAAAATAAATAATTATAATTCTTACAGTTATTTTAATATGAAAATAACGCAATTTAAGTTTCAAATGTATTACTTGCACATAAATAGAACTGTAAACGTAATGGTTACTTACTTTTTATACAGCTTTCATCTAATTCAAGCATGTTAGCAGAAGATATTTTTAAAATAAAGCTATGATTAAATAATAAAAATATAAAAGCACGAAGGAAAATATGACGCTAAATTGCGACGTTGTCACTCATGAGCCATAAAGCCTCATAGGATTTCATAGAAGTTCTGAAAGTTAGTATAAATTATGTAGGTCGATAGCTATTCTTATAATTAAGTTAATGCAAATTGTTGTGTGGGCTATAAATTTAAGATAAACTCGGAGGACATACCTATAGGATGAGATTTAAATTCTTTGAAATTTATAATTATTTTTGTATAAGTATAGTATACAATTACGTATTTACTTTTATTAATGATTCGAAATTCTTCTTAAAAGAGATTTTTTACAAAACCAGTTATTGCTAGCACCTGCTAGCACCATCACCACAAATCTATGTTACGTTACATTCAATACATAGCGCATTTTGTAATCATCACAACAAATCCAACAACGATATCTACCGTTATTATGGTCGTTTTATCCAAAAAGCAATTTCTAGTCTTAAAAGCAATGTCTTGTTATCTATTTATGAAGTAAAATGGCTTACAAACAAAACCATTTACGCATGTACCCATAGTATTATTAGTACTTACAGTGACTTTATGCTTAGACAAACATCATTTACTTTTATTACCTTCTAACCTTCTACTACTAGTAGAAGGTTTTTAACATAAAAAAATAAAATAGATAACAAATTACATAGTATTTTAATTTTCAAGATTAAAACGTGTGTCCCTTCCTTAGCTAGTTAAAATTTCAACGTATCCTTACGTAAAGAATATCCAACTAGCGGCCACAGGTTGATTTATTCCGTTCGGATTCCCCAGATCCGATCCACCGCTGGTTATTATTATTCTTTAATTCCGTTCTGGTCCACTTTGAATTTAGTCATTCCATTCTGGTCTCCTTAGTCTTTTTGACAGGTAGGTAAGTCAAGAGAAAAGCAGTTCATGTAGTAATTATTACAAAATGTAATCAGTCAATGAATGAGAGCGGTCAAACTACCATAGAAGATGCCAGAAAATCATCTAACGTAAAACGGACTACAGCGCGTTATTAGTACCTATTAGAATGTTAGATTATTTTCTGCGTACCTCGATAATACTACCGAAATTGCGATTGCTAATCCGCTGGCCGGACTGCGGATTGTTTCTTATATTAGGCAATAATTGGGAGAGAACTAAATAATAATATTAATAATAATACCCTCATTTTTGGTGTGCGTTACGATTGCTCCACCAAGTTATCCAACCAGAAAAAAACTTTAACCACAATTTTGTCGGAATTTGTCGAAATCGAAGTGCACAAACAAAAAATTTGTCGAAGTAGAAATATAGAAGTTATAAGGGTTTTAAGTTGGCCGCGCCAACGTAACATGTACGATTGCGCGGCCATGGAGATCTCAGCAACTGTTTGGTTTAGAGATCTAATTCTTTTTGCCAATTGAAGACTGAATTTGTCGAAAATTGTCGAAAAAAGAATTAGAAGTCCTTGGTTAATATATTACAAAATATTTACGACTGAATGTTATGGCTGCGCAATCGTAACGTTGTTGATTCTTTTTTGTTGATTATTTCTGTAAAACTTAAGATTTATACATTTAAACTATTACAAGAAGAAAGGTCTTAATTTGTCGAAACTAATAAAAGCAATAAATAATATGTCAGTTTAGTGAAACTGACGAAATCAGCCCAAAACAGAAAGTACGTGGCCGCGCAGTCGAAACGATACTTTGCACGCTGATATCTCATTATCTGTAATTGCTAGGATTTCGGCGTGAACATCAAATTGTTCGGCATGTTAACCTCAGGAGAATGACATATCGCTTTATCCTCAGAATAGTTTACATTGCGTGTTATCTCAAAAATTATATTATCTCATACAATGTTCGAGTAGGGTAACCATACGAAATAATATATAATGGAAGACATTTTATTTCTTAATAGAAAGGGCGGGACTGCTTTGCTATTTGAAGGAAGACAATATTATAGGCATATGGTTTATAAAAGTAGGAATGTCGTTTGGAAGTGTAGCCAAGCCAACAAAATAAAATACCGTGGATCTATAACTCTCAAGGTAAAATAATATTCGGCGGCTAGCTGTTACCCGCGAATTTGTCGGCATGGAAATAAATAATTAGAGTCTGGTAGAATGACTCAGATTGCATTTAACTTTTCTTTTTAAACAAATAGTTAAAAGTAATACCCATTCGTGTAAAATAGATTACAGTAAGAACAAAATCGACGAGACAATTGATAAAATGAAAGAAAAATCGCGCTTAACAGACACACCAGTGACACAATTTTTAAAAAAGGTTTGACGGAATTAGAAAATGAGGGTATCAATTTTGTATCACCTTTACCTTCCTTTAAAAGTGTACAAACATCTTTGTATACTTGTCGTAATCGTACTAACTTGTACGAACAAGAATTCTCTAAATCATCAGAAAGAAGACGAGAATTTTTAAAGCGGGATGACAACATTATGAATTAACAACTACAGCTGATCCACGGTTATATTTCGGTGGGACATTTTTTAGAAAAATTTAGATAAAAAATATATAGGTATATTTTTTATTATAATAATAATATAAAGTTGATATTTTTATTATTATTTTTTGGTAACCACTATACAAGATGTAGGTTCATAACAATGGGACTATGAGAAACAGTTCTCCCTCGTGGTCCCATATCAATAAAATATATTAATTACTAATAGAAACAATAGATAGGTAATTAGGTACGCTACATCACTCCCGTCCAGAGACCGTCAAAGGCAATAATAATCTGGATATCTGACGCAGCGTCCAGATCGAGTCTGATAATTTTCAGTATTATTAGAAGGTAGGTTAGGGTCAACTTCATCAGCTAATATGTATGCAGGCTTAAGACGGTCTATGGAAACAGTGACAGCTTTGCCTTTTAATAATATTTTGAAATATTTATCTCCTTTTTCTATAACTTTATGAGGGCCTGTGTAAGCTGGTTGTAGGGATCCACGTGATGCGTCAACTCGTAGGAATATGTGATCGGTGGTCGCAAGGTCTTTGAAAATAAATATTTTACCATGAGTGTGGCGAGAGGCTGGTATAGGCTGTAATTTCTGTGCAAAAGCACGAATACGGGCAATAAATTCTGTTGGATCAGTAGTACCAACAGTACTGGGTGCGAAAAACTCTCGAGGGAGTCTAAGTGGCTCACCGTAAATTAATTCAGCTGACGACGCCTGGAGATCATTTTTAAATGCACGCCTCACACCGAGAAGTACCCACGGCAAGGTTTCGATCCAACGTTCAGTGGAATGGCAAATAATAGAAGCTTTAAGCTGCCTATGAAAGCGTTCCACAAGACCGTTACATGCTGGATGGTACGCTGTTGTACGTTTGTGTTGGAAACCGGCAATTTCGTATAATTGCTCAAACAAAGACGACTCAAATTGACGTCCTCTCGCTGTCACAATGCTGTTAGGGCATCCAAAGCGAGAAATCCATCCTGTCACGAGAGCCTTCGCTACTGTTTCAGCAGTGATGTCGACGATAGGCATGACTTCTGGCCATCTTGTAAATCGGTCGACTGCTGTTAAACAGTACTTAAAACCTTAAGACAAGGGTAGTGGACCTACAAGATCAATATGGTCTTGTGAGAGCTGGAGTTTGTACTAGGTACGGAACCTGTGTGACAGATCTCCAGGCTCTCTCGTTTTGTGGTACAAAGTAATAGAGTACTCGTTATACAGATTAAATGCACCTACTTGAATAATTAAAGAAAGTGATATTCGTTAGTTAAGAGAATTTTGTGTGTGCGTGCGTGTGCGCGCGCGTGTGTGTGTGTGTTTGTGTGTGTGTGTATGCATGTGTATGTGTGTATGCTTGTGTATGTGTTTATGCATGTGTATGTGTAAGTTAGGTAACATATATTTTTATGCATGTACATACTATTTATTTTAAAGGTTGAATGATCTTTTCAGCTTCGACGTAATCTAAATCTTTTATCCAGTTAGTGACTGCTCTTTTACATTGCATCTTTGTCATTGGGTACAAGTTTAAGATTTTGTTTACCTTATTGTAAACAAAGCTTACAAGATAGTAAAAACACGGTTGGGCTAGAGTTGTTCTAACCGAAATCAAAGGGCATACGTTATGTTTCCCACGCACGGAATTTATTTTAGAAGGGTCATAAGGAGTACGTGAGTGAGTGGTGACGATTATGTTGAGGACAAATAACTTACGAATAGATAGGACATTACATATTTTGTACAATTCAGAAGTGGGAAATCGTTATGGTAGCCTCCAGCCAACCTTCAGCACTGCTCTCTGTGCACGCTCTAGTTTTAAAAGATAGGTTTTATCAGTTCCACCCCACGCGACAATTCAGTATTGCGTTAGAGATTGGCAAAGAGCAAGGTAAGTAACCTTTAGGACTTCAGGTTCAACTACGTGCGCGAGGGCTTTAAAGGCAAATATGAGTTTGCGTATTCTGCAGGTAAGGATATCTACATGCGGGTGTAAGGAGAGAGTGTCGTCAATCTGTACTCCTAAATATTTAACACAATTTGTTCAGGACAGACCAGGACAATTACAATTAGGATCTAAAAGGAGATTACAGGAGTGGGCTGTGAGGGAGTAGGATAAGGAGACGATTTTACCAGGGGACGTTAGAGAAAAAGTGAGATAATTGATTTTGCTAACATTGAGTGAAAGTGATTTCTCGTCAACCAACTAGTAACTGTGTCGAGACTGAACTGGGCGCTCTTGAAAGCCGATTCCCAAGTATCGCCGTAAGATATAAGGGATATAAATACTGTCAATCAGTAGTCAAGCAACATGAATAATTAATTTTCTAGTCCTAAAATCTTTAATTCGATCTTCGCATCGAGCGCAGAAACATATCATTGGAATAACAAGAATCTGTTATATTGCTAAATATCAAACCAATATTTGCAATTGTGTATAGCGATAAACTCATTTCCTATTACATAAGACCTGACCTAGCTGGCAAAATGTACGTGCCCATTGCTCCTGATTTTTTAGGGTTCCGTAACTCAAAAGGAAAAATTCTTATAGAATCACTTCGTTGTCTGTTCTGATCAGTGTCTGTATTTTTTCGAAGTAAGTTTTGTGGCATTATTTATTCAATATTTCTAATTATTTTAGCCGAACAAAAGGGTTCGCATAATTTTTTCATTAGTCTAAGCGCCGAAATCTTACGTAATACTAATTCTTGACAGCAAATGTAATTAGCCAAAGACGGAATTACATTACTTTATTTAGGCTGGGTGTTTAAAAGAGATATCTGCGTGCTTCGAATAGCAAAGCTACAAAAGTTAAAATTGGAAACACGAAAAAGTCTCAGACGATAACGACTCTTGAGTAATAGTAAACGAGATTGAGTCATTATTTCAGTTGTAAGATATCTACTACTGAACGACCTCTCTTGTACCTAATTGAAGCAGTTTTTGTTTTAACCGCCGCGCTTAGCAGGTAGATTAGTCACCTCTTATCACATGATGACCTTTTCTGTGGTAGATAATTTTTCTGCCACCTTGTTATCACATCATTAGGTTGACTAATTGCGTAAGTAAATTATACTGCCTCACTATGATATAAAGATGTAACTAAAATATACGTGACACGAAAAAAGCGCCTGTATAATATATTCTCATCTTCCTGCAAGTTTTATCAGATAATTTTGTTTTTTGTTGGGCAGGGCAGTTGAATGACCACCAATTGTATATCATTTGTATATCATCTCATGTCATCGTCATTTCACCCTTTCGATTTTTTTGTTGTAAATTCTCAATAAGTATCAGAATATTGAATAATTTTATCCTTTCATCTTTAAATTTACAAATTTTACTAAATAGTAATCACGTTTACTATATTATTCTTGTTAAAACAGCTTACTAAAATCCATTTTATAGACGGGTCTACCTCGGCACGCGGTGTTTGTCAAACTTAACAAAGCCAAAAAGAGGAAAATATTTGTCAAGCCTACACATTTATTTTACCACCTACAATTGTGTTTGAAGTAAAGGGTATTGTTGGATTTAGTTTAGAGACCGAACAGGATAATATTATGTTCTGTGAATCAATGAAAACAAAGTTATAATCAAAAATTATGAACGTGGCTGTATTATAAATGTATATTATGTAGATACAGCAGTTAATAACATTTATTTGTTAGACTTATATGTGTAACTATATGTATACCTATACATAAGTAACTTCCCTATATAAATAAGTTTCCAGTTTTAAAAGCTTAACACAAGTACAATATACTACTATATTACTTTAACTAAATATACGGTATTAAATATTATTATAATGTACAATTGTTTAATTTAACGACTACACAGTTAAAAAAAATCTGTAAAAACTACCACTTTCACTTACTACAAAAACATACGTATATGTAATTATAACTCTAAATATTTGCCCACAGCTTCATCTACTGGTACCGAGGAGAACAAGTGGTGAACTATGCTCAACGCGGTGGCATCAGTGTGGAGACGGAACAACGAACACGGACAAGCAGACTCCTCATCGCACGAGCGGCGCCACACGACTCCGGGAACTATACTTGTGCGCCTAGTAGCAGCGGTAATACTTATTTTTTTATTCTTTTTAAGCTAAGGAAGGGCCAAACACATGGTTTTCCACACCTCTCAATTGAATGAAATTCACGCTCAGTTTATATCGTAGGCATCTAGTCGTAATCTATCGTAGTCCTTCCGTCAGCGCTCTCTGGGTCTACCATGGCGACGACATTTGTCATCGGACACCAACTCGGTTACAACCTTCGTCCACTAGGTTAGAACATTTTCGACAGATACAATAAGACATTTAGTAGAACAGCTGCATGCATTGTCACTGGGTTACTAAGTATTTGTGTTTGATCAAATACGAAATACAGAAGAGCGATGGGCTTGAGAGTAATATATTACAGCTTATAAGGCGTGCAAACATTTTACTCGTATGTCCTCCCTTTTATGTTGTTTGTTGTGTGTGTTTGTGATGTTGTTTCGGACAACAAATTAAACATGATCCAAGTAAAAATACACGTAAGATACTGTGCTTTCCGATACATGAAGTTGTAAATACCGTGAAAATATGTACAGAGAATGAAAGAAAAATCACACTGGTCGCGGTAACAATTAATATACATATATATAAATGGACAAAATTAAATATCACCTTTAATCATGTTCGTAGTAAAGTGCAAATTATAGCAGCATATAAGCCACACATTTTTTGTTTTGTCATTATCATTAACTAACTGCCATACATTAAATTGTTTTAGCTGCGTTACTTTGCATGCTGCTTTAAATTATAATATCACCTATAGAAATACGCATGTAACACTGAATCACAGAAGGCACTCAGTCAAAATATTATTATGTAACAATAAATAAAAATGAAACTTAACTACTTCTCTCAGGTACCTACCTACGTAATACAGAAGTTAATAATATAATATAATAAAATAACTCAACAACCACACACAACGCCATCTAGACCTAGAGTAAGCATATTATATTATTTATAGCTTGTGTTACGGGTTCTAGAATGCGGCTCGTATGTGTGATAATCTAGCGATTAAAATAAGTGGCCTGAATTTCTTGTAGTTGTTCTCATGGTTAACTGACTCACATTTTCTCTTCCTTTTAATTGGCTTTCATCAAAGATATTACAGCCTGTGAAAATATTCACCGCGGGGTATAGAAAAATATTTCCTATAGATAAACCACCACTTCACAGGAGAATTGGTGACCACAATGAAGAGATTTATAGTACATAAGTTACGTTGCTGACAGTTACCCTCATTTGTTTTTAAAGAGACGTACGGGAAGAGATAGAATGGTCTCATATTCTAAGTCACACGGTCATTTATGATCTAAATAAACTAATAAACTTTACTCTTGAAAATAAATTCCTAATACTATATGGTACCACTCATTTCAAATACCACTTTGGTCATGGAATTGATATGTCAACTGTAATCCGGATGATAAAAGCAAACTCAACTTTGGATAACATGCTCAAACAAGTTATAACTTATAATGGAGAACAATGTCAAAGTTAGATATTTCACTCAATAGGTATGCATACGTGAAGGTTGTGACAGATTTATCAGTTCGTCTCTAAAACACATTTAATAATAAAATTTCGTTCAAAAATCTTTATTTTAAAACGATCTTTTGCCCGTAGTTCCGTTAAAAACTGCATACTTGAGATGGTTTACTTTTACACCTCAATGACAGTTTGCCATCACACAAAGTTGAGTCACTTTAATAGGCTAATAAAAGGACTTGAGAGAACTGTAAACTAAATAAATTAACAGGAAAACTATTGCCAACCCTGTAAGTAGAGAGGGATGAAGGAAGAACAGGAGATCTAGGAGGCATTAGTATATAAATTAATACTTTGCGTCGGTATTTTTATTTTATTATTATTATTTATCTGGCCTATACACGCAGAAACCGTCAACAGCATACTACCGTATTACAAACCTACTTTAGCCCTGAGATACCTGAAAACTTAATAACGGCAAAAAGTCGCTGATTTACCCCCAAATACTGACACGCTCAATTTTAAGTACCACATAAGTCTAATGATATCTCTGTCACTTTAATATGAATTTTAGAGTAAAAATACTTTGAAATCTAACTTAGTTGTGCGACTTAGTATTCAGGCATTACTGACCTATTAAAGAGTACATCTTTACGTGAAATATTTCATAATTAAATGATAAGCAAATCAATAACAGCTTATATTACCTAAGTACAAGCTTTATTTTGTTCGCCTTAATAATGACATCGATTATTTTTATTTACGATCATTTTGCGCACAGCTGCGCGATATTTCGATATTTTTTATAAAAAATATACCTACTTAATGTTATCATGAAATTGAATTTTATGATAGTGAATCTTTAATAAGTAAGCACAATAAATGGGTCTATGTTTTAGCTGTCGATTTTTGATTTTATTTGGTCTGTCTGCTTCCACATGGCTACTTTTAGATATACTTTTCACGAAATAATTACAAATCGTTAATATTCTCAGCTTTTTTTTCTATAATATACTTGTTTCACATTCTTATCAAAAATCTTCGAAATAAATTTTCAGACAGTAAAAAAATCGTATCAAAATCCTTTGCCTAGTTTAGAAAAAGTAAGAGCAGAAACAGACAAGAAAACAGCGTCTTTGATTTATACAATTTGGTGACTAATTTCTATTTTCGGTGTGAACTATTTTACCGCTTCATTCACAACAAAAAGGCACTTTCTGGGAAGTAAAAGCAACGTTCTGGCAGTATCTACTAACGTTTTAAGTTAGTGTCGGCTTTGAGGTATATTTGCTTTAAGTGTAATTTTATGTACATTGTACTGCCATAGCCATCAATTTAATCCCAACTACTAAGACGATAAGCTCTCGTTCAACTACTAAAAGATGATTTAGGCTAATGAGCTAAACTTTATTTTACTGTCAATGTTGGTTGACGAGCCAAAAGCCTGCCTGGTGATAAATTAGTTCGAACACGGATCCTGGAATGCATGTTGTTTTTACAATGTACAAAAAAAGAACACGGTTTCTGCCAGATGAAATTTTTATAAGTACTGCTACTGCAGGTCGTTCTTTACTAAGCAGTGCTGTTATGTTTGTAGTTTTCTATACATTTGAAGGTACTCATCTAGATGAGTACCGAACTAGTTCGACTGTTCCAATTTTAGCGCAAAATCTCATATGAGTAAGCTTGCTGTACACTACATCTCCTTATATGTGAAATCAATTTTTTTAGCAGATACAACTCTCCTCGCAACTTAAAGTCTTTAACAGGAAACACTGCCTCTAACAAATCGTTACCTTTTATCATTATAAGTTTAATACATATTAAGTATTAAAGCAAATCCTTTCGTACATAATGAAAGAATAATCGTTTAATCACTTCCTTGGTGGTAGAAAAAGTAATCATCATAGGTAGGGTCGTTTTATTTCTAAGGAAAACACTTTGTGAGTACTTAATACGCATATAGAAAGTTTTCCTTACACTTAAAACGGCTATTCACAGTGTTCCTCTATGTTTCGCTTTATTAAGCTGTATTATTACTAACACTACAATAATAAACATGTTAGAGGAAGAGTTAACATATTCGTACCTAAGTGTGATAAAGTTCTTTAACAAAATATTTTTACGAAGTATTCCCCCTTTTTCCCGAAGGGATAGGCATCAACAGCTGTGTGTGCACATCATCACACGCATGATTTTCTAACTATATTAGATAACTTGTAACTAATAACTAAATCATAAGGTTTTCCTGCTTCGCCGTACAATAGATAAACGCAACCCACTTTACAGTAACGTATGCCAATTGTAGGGAAACGTTATGGCGGCAAACACACTGTTCCGAGCCACTCGTGACGGTTATAGCCTAGTATGTAAGTAGTTCGGTTTGCATGAAAATACTTACACACTTGACCAACTTGAAATGGACCCGTCCTTTACCGGGTATAGGTATGATCTTAGAATTCATTTAAGTTCGTCCACATTGGGTGTAACAGTGTGACATCAAATTTGTACCACGGATCTAATAGTAACAGTAAATTTTAATGGCACAATCATGACCATCACCACCAGCATCTTGGCTGAAAGACACCCATTGCTAGACAGCTTTCTCTAAACATTTCCACATTGACCAATCTTAAGCCATTCTCAATCAGTTGCCTTTCTTTTTTTCTTTGATCTTTCTTAATAAAAAAAATTTAACCTAAACACAAATAATCTACGTGTCAGGTTTTACTACTGAAATCGTAAAAGAAAATAGTCTTTTTGTAAGAGAAAAGACATTTACATCGAAAAAGGTAGTTGCGCTAACCAGGCTGACTCCTACTATTATGCCCATCAGATGTCATCTCATCTGATGGTCATAGTAGTACGATTAGATACTTAAATATTTAACTTTGAGTACCTAATGCAATAACACACAGTGCTTTAGAAAACAAAAAGTTCAATATAATTATGTTACGGTAGTAGATCCACGCTGATTTCAGCATGAATGGGCCGGATCGTCCGGGGAAGTACTACCCTCTCATAGAAGATCGACCTAAGAGTAGTAGTATCCGTACTACTGCGTTTCGTTCGGTGAGTGAGAGCGCCGGAGGCCTAATTTCCCCCCTTTCCTCTTTCCTCACCTCCCTCATTCCTTCCCCTAACCCCATTCCCAGCCGACATAGTAGAGGCCACCATACCAGCAGTTTAAGACGATGGCTTTTGGTATAGGGGCCGCCACTTCTGGATTCCACTGACTGCTTACCATCAGGCGGGGTGGAGTCACTTTGGTAGGCTATAAAAATAAAAAAAAATAAAATCTGTTCTGTGTCGTAAATAACTTGTCATTGTTAATGTGATAGACGATCCTATAATCCAATCACCTTTATTCATAGATTCTATATTAAAATTGTTTACTCCATTCACGAATACATTTTACTTGAGATTATCAAACAGTGTGAGAGTTGTGGGAGGCAGAATCCACATTGCTTGGTCCACCTTACCATGCGGGAGATTCTAAAAATATTTATTTTTGGAATAATTAATGTAGTTATAGTGAATATACCTACATTTTATTATCAAAATTATATTTATTTTAAAATTAGTTTTAACATTTGCAGCCTATAAGACAGTCTACTATTAGACTTAAATCCAACTGTGTTTCTAGCAGAGCGCGCCATTTTTGCCGTCAGTATGCAATTAGACCAAAAAAATTGGTTTCATAATCTAAAATTAGACATGTATCTTTCTACCTACTATGTGGATTTTGTCTGCAAATGAAGGTTTTTTCATTTCAATTTCACTATATTGACGTCTACTGAAGTACGCCATCCTCTACTAAATGTGCGTGTCTATCGGTAGTTAATTGACCGACACGTGAACATTAGTCTACGTAACTACACATCAGTTACGCACACATAAATTGTTTTTTATTACATGTAATTTATACACAACTACTATTATTAGCGTTGTTAGAACTGCACTAAAGCATTAGGATTAGTTTCCACTAAAGCACTGCTTGACGCGCCCGTTAAAAGCTTCTAGGTTTAATAATATTCTAGATTATGCTTTGCGGTCTTCAGTTTAGAATACAGAACCACTTCTCAGGAGTGTTGTAAATAAATTACCCTTAAGGGAATAATCAGGCAGAGTTAAAAGTTGCCCAATGCTGAGAATGCGCTGAACGGGCCAGGCAAGTGAGGGTCTGTCTTGCCTACTCAGGAGACTGTGCAAACTTGTATGTAGGTACAAAATTTTACGAGTATGTCCGTTCTTTCGCCTGTACTTGCTTTTCTAGATCTACAGATAGATAGATTCTAGGTTAACGGAACATACCCTAGAGGTTTTGATCTACTGCAAAATGTTTGAAGTCGTATTTCGTGATTTTGTTTTAGTTTTAAAAGATCACTAATAGCCATTGTACTTATTTTAACTTCACCTTTAGTAAAGATTTCAAATAAATTATTACCTAGTACATCAAATTTATTAATAAAATATCAATTCTTATATACGATGGCGCAAAACGTAAATCACAAAGTTCATAAACATATTGCTAAAATTATAGGGTGTAATTATTTATACAATTATAAGGGCCCTACGAGCATGGCGTTTGAGTCGAGAACTAGAGCGAACGCATAAATTTCATAACCAATTAATGTCGGAAAACGGTTCAATATTTCACTGTTACGACTATCGATTTTAACCGAATTATTGAAGTAGTAGTAGTACTATCTAATAAAACATATATTAACTGTATATTTAGTAGTTGCTGCGTGAGAATTTAGCTGTAGCTTTTGTTATGATAGGAGGCAAGTTACTGGCTATTTGATATGAAACCACAACTCGTAAAATCATTTTCGAAGGAAAATGCGAAGAGGCGAAGAAGCAAATTTAGGTAAAGAAAAGTTTAAAGTCGAGTTGTATGAGGTTTAAATGACGGCAGAAGACAAAGAACAGAGAGATAAGAGCTAAGCTCTTAAAATAAAGCAGAAGCTTTTTGTACAGTCATTAGGTCATGTTTATAGAGCACTAAGTCATAAAATAACCTTAAAAATACATAAAGTAGAATCCAGACTTCAACCCAAATTATGCCATTTGAGTTTGAGGACTGTAATTAGTTAGTTAACACAATTGTTAATACATAGATTTACTTGTATGAACAATTGTGTTAACTGTAGATACTTGTAGTTTAGATTGCTGGTTTTAGCATGAATAGGCTAGACGGACCAGCGAAGTATATTTTGACCGGAGAGTACAAAAAAAAAGCATCCGTAGCCGAAATCGGCATGTTGATATTATCAGTGGTATTTCAGCAGTAGTTTGTTTAAAAACTTATACATAAAAAACCACACACAACAAAGTAAAATACAAATAGCATGAATTGCCGCAAATCGCAGTGTAATTATTATAGTCTGGTTTCTTACAAAGTAAATTAACATTATTGCCGTATTCTACAATTGCCCACACGACTGTTCAAACGCTGCCAACTTTTAATTGACATCATTGTATTGTTCAAAAGAAACTAGTACTATGTCTTTCATTTCTATCAAAGAGCTTTATATTCTTTTTTGCAATTTACTAATATTTATTTGAACTATTGAAGGTGGCGACAGCCCACGGTGGCGAAAATTGGGGGATGCCTATGTCCAGCAGGACGTCTTTTGGCTCATATGATATGTTCGGAAGTGTAATAACGTAAGACGGCCAGTAACATTAACTACTGTACGTACTTAAACATCGTCATACTGGGTTCACCAACCGCCCGTCAAGCGTGATGGCTATGGCTAACACTTGATTTTAAAAGATTGCTATGTTTTATAGACATCTTCAGGAAGATGATAGTGCCTTCTATTATTAATACTGTTTTCCACTGAGGCAAGTGGTTCTTTCATTAATTCGTTTTATGCTTTTTTTATCGAGCATTCTTAAACCTGTATTCGATGCAGAGTTTGAATAATATTTTCAAGGCACAGGTAAAAGAACACAGGGTTCATGATAACGCTACTGTCACGTTCGACATTAAGGTACAATTTGGTAGCCGACTGCAGACGGCAACAGCAGATGGAATCCAGTTGGTTCCGAGTGTTCCGTGAAACAAGATGACTGACGTGTTCGAAAATAGTGATCGCAATTTATTATATATTTTATAAAAAAAGGAAGAAGGCGATGATGACTTGTTTTTATTATAGAGAAAAAGACGAGAAGCCACACGTCCTTACATAGTTTTTGTGAGATGCAACGTACCCAGGGTTCCAAACAAAATAACAAGACATCATACTTGTTTGGGCGTATCCCAGAGCTCTTCAAATTCTTATAGGCAATACTCATTTTTTGTCAGATCTGCCAGAGACATTAACAAATTAGACAGCTGCCCTGATCTAGATTTGTTTAACGCAAAGCCACATGTTTTCAGTAAAAATTAACAGACTCATGGTTTGGTTCTCAGACTGTATAATTTATCTCAATAATATCAAATATAAATTTTCCTTATGTTTGTAACACTAGGTAAGTAACTATTAAATAAGTTTAGTGTATTAATGACTTATTATAGCTATTTACTTGCGAAAACAGCTAAATGGTGTGTAGTTTAATGGCAAGATATTTACACTTGTTACATAACAATATGTTGTATGTATGTTTGCCAAATAAAATCAAAATAAAAATAAATAATCTGACTTGGCGACGCAAAAGTTTAATCTGATTTAAGTGTTATGTATGGACTGCCACGCAGAAGTCGCGGGTTCGATTCCCGCTCAGTGCAAATATTTGTTTGTGAGAACATGTCTATTTTCATTGGTCTGGGTGTTTTTATGTATAATATGTGTGTATTTACAAAAAAAAAAGTATTTAAAAAAAAGTATGTATATCTGCATTCTAGAACCCATAACACAAGCTGTATAAATATGCTTACTTTGGTGCTAGATGGCGTTGTGTGTAGTTGTTGTGATATTATGTTGTGATAATAAATAGTGCTATTTGCCGGCGAAAATCTTACTATGATAGAAAACATAATCGTAATACATAAAATAAATACTTTGCATCTTTTTGGGCTTGAATTGTTATTTTTGCATGTAAGAGTACCTTTAAACAATGTAATTGGATTTATCCATATTGTTTAAAATAAAAATAAATAAATTAAAGTGAACAGCCTGGATGACAGTTACTTTCGATAGAAAGTTTTGACATATACCCAAAGCAACAAATACGATAAGATTTAATAAACTGACCCTCTATTGAGATCACTCGTTACGAGACTAGCGATCGGTTTTTGTAGAAAAATAACATTTATACGACCCCTAGACCACGCCTAAATCTAAGTATGGAGTCCTTGTTACCGTGTCTACAAAGTCGACAGGAGTAGTTTTCTCTAGGACTTATATGTATACTATTATATAAAGCAGAAGATTTGTTTGTTTGTTTATAACCGCGCTAAACTCTGGAACTACTAGTTGGATTTGAATAGTTCTTTTTTGCATATGATAGCCCAGTTTTTGAAAAGGACGATCAATTCTTCGATAGAACGGCCGAACACTTCGCACGCATCACGCATCACTGGTAATGAGAGCAGAGAAGTAAGCAAAGATGCGGCTTAAACCGCCCACGGAAAGCTAATTATATGTAAAGTAGACTTCGTACTCTTACATAGGTACGTCTTCTCTAAATTTTAATAGTATAAAGCAAAGTCTATGATTTTCCCTGTTTGTTTCTGCGCTTCGTCTTCGTCTTAACCACATAACAGTTTTTGATACGGTTTTGACTATCGTTTAGAGTATTTCTGGTAGGATTATATCCTATTAATATTATAACTGCGAAAATTGCATGTGTGTGTGTGTGTTTGTTACCTCTCAGTGCCTAACCGACTGAACCGACTTTAATGAAAATTGGTATATAGGTAGATTCGATACCGGAGAAGGAGATAGGTTACTTTTTTATTTCGAAAATCGGTCTGGTCCCCGAGGGAATTAGTATTTAATACATGTATACTACAGTGGTAAAAAGCATAAAATTATCCACGTGTAAAGCAGCTGCAGCTCGCTAGTCGTCTATAAAGAAGGCCTCATATTTAAATCTTATTTGTACAATATTCCTTAACTCTTTTCAGGACAGTAAATGTATATGGCCGTGATGACAATAAAACATCTATTGTGTCTACAGTAGGGTCCATGAAAGGGTTAATAATAACTGTTCAACAGTTTTCTGTTTAATAACTTTAGGTTGCATTGAACACGATTACAGTAAAATGAGTTCCCGTAGGTTATTAGCAAGAAAGTTAAAATGTCCTCGTTCCTACCATTCTGCATTATAAACGTGCCATTAGGCTCATATATGAACTACAAATGTAACGTAGTTAAATGGGATTTACGTACTAACATTAAATTAAGCATAAAGTTCGAAATGGCTCGGGTTTTCTAAGTTTAATGATTATGTATCATGTTTTAACGGTGCATTTAGTTTCACGTATGTAAATTTGCTTGGTAAATGTAAAACTTTATTGTATTTCATTATAAAACACTCTAAAACGCTTACTTCGTAATTAACGCAAAATTTTATGATCACTATATCCTATAGGTTTTGATTTACTTATTATCAGTATTTTAATTGCGATTGAGTAGCCTTAGGCTTTACTTGTTTCAAGGGATCATAGACTTCAGTATTTATAACTTTTACTTGATACACCCACGCGTTTCTGAGTTTCTTCTTAGCTGACAAAAACTTGACCAAAAGCAAAGCGATAGTCTGATCCTTTAAGTGATATATTTTTCCTTTGACATACCCTAAAAATAGTTACCTAATATTTAGGTAAAATATGTGGTGCGTCGAAAACAATATATGTAAATAATGTTAAAACAAAACTACGTCATTTTGATGTTATTTACCAAGATGTATCTTAGTGAAAGTAATGTAAACCTACCTAATCAAAACAAAGGGTCAGATTAAAGTACAAAGGTCAGCTTACTTTGATCAATAAATCTGTTTCCGTTAGCATGTTACTAATAACAATATCTTCTGTATCTGTTTACTATACTTTTTGTTATATTAAACAACTACTTTATAAAGTAATCCATAACAGAAGATATTATTAATTTAACACAACGACATTTTGTAGAAATAAGATTAGTATTCGATATTATCAAATTATATATTTAAAAAACTTAAATTGAAATTATATAAATAAATAATTATAGAAACATATCGTTATGCTATTTTTCTGAATGAAGTGGGCAAAAGTATGTCAAACACACGTTTTCCCAGCTAGGTATATTAAGCCTCATTTAATAAGGAGCGCCTTTCTATATTCCGGGCACATTTCCAAAAGATTTATGTAATTTCCAACATAATTATCCTTTATCGTCTTGCACGACGCCCACGAACTGAAACGTTTTGGGAAATTTTTGGCCAATAAATTTATTCGTTATAATGTTAACTCACAACAACCTGTTAAGTTTCTCAGTAGGCAGAGCGCCACGCAATAATAGGATTAAACGTCACGTGCATCTAAGCTAGGTGCGATTCGCGAACCGCGCCTGAGTGTAACATATTATATACTTTTTCAATAAATAAATAAAATAAATATTGGTTGTAGTATGCACCTTAGTCGTACATAGATATCGTTGGTTATAATGATGTTTTATTTTGTTACAGAGTCAGCATCGGTGATCGTTCACGTGTTAAGCGGTGAGAGGCCAGCAGCCATGCAAAGTTCAGGATCAACGCCTCCTCGCCTAAACCGTGGCGTCTTAGTGACCCTGGTCACGCTCACCACATTCCGACAGCCCAAACCCATTCTCCTTACTCTTCCAATCCTCGCCCAATTCACCATTCCATCATTAGTTTTTATTCTTCTTTCCGCGAACACGGTCTTGAAATTCCTATCAAAGTTGACGACATTCTATAGCGAACCGACGTCGATGACCTCAAGATGACCTATTAGTGAAGAAGTGGCTTCCTAAGCGTTTTGAACTAAGAAGATATTTTACATGGTTGAGTGAACAAGCGAATTTGTAAAGATTCGGATTTTGTTATCAGATTTAAATGTCCAAAGGTATATCAAACCAAAAGTAACAATTTTATTATGTGGAGCGCTTATTAATATCCACCTACTTGTGTCATTATTACGATGTTTTTTATGTTGTACTCACATAAATTTTAGGTACAGAAATTAAGATTTTAGGAAATTGACACCTGTGTTTCGTCTGTTATTATAAACCATGAGCTCCATGTCCATTTAAATGCTAATTATTTTAAACTAAAAAATGTAATATACTATTTTCTTAACCTGAGATCGAAAAGAAGATCTGAAGCTGAGATTCTATTCCATACCAATCTTTTATGCACTATAAGACACACTATTAGAATTTTAGTTTGATATACTTACTTACCCAAATCAACGACATCCGTATCGTCGTTGTTCAACATATTTATGTCGTTTTTTACCAACAAACTGACATATTCAACTAGATTTTTTCGTACAATATTTCAAACTGTGGTAGTTTTGGTAGTTTTAAGTTTGGGCGTAGATTGGTTTGACAACGATGATATTTAATTATGAAAACAACGAAGAATATAGACTATTATTCCAGGCCTAGATTCTGTTCTGTTCTGATAACAAAATCAAATACTGCATGCTCTCGTAATAGCATTTTGAACTTAGCCTTACTATGAGTTCATGTACTTTTTTTTCGTAGTGGCAGGGTAAAATAGCGCATTACATTTTTAAATGTATCTGCGAGACAAATTTCACAATCTATCACAACATGAAAAATTACTTTAATAAACCCAAAACACATCAATAATTGGCCAACAGAAACACAATGGGTACATTAATACGTACGTATACAAGGACGCTCACGGGGGCAATGTTTTACGAAGCTATATTCAATACACTGTATAAAACATGTATATAAGTTAAAACAATAAAATGTACGTTCTGTAGATATTAAAACATTATTTTTATTAATGAATATCGATATTCTATCTGAAATGGACCAGATGGCTTGTGGATAAATAACGGTCGTTAGTATTATCTACATAGTAATCCTTATGACGTACTTGGATAAAATCTCAGTTGTCCTTGTAGCTAACTACGTTGGTAATGTTAATCTTGTGTCGAGATTACAGCTAAATCGATTTGGTTATTCCAAAAGGAATACAGCGAGATTCAATCGAAGCAAGAGGCTTATCTTTGGGTACGTATCTAATCCGCCAGTTGCTCTCTCCGCCACGTTGCCGCGCAGATGCTAAGATAGAACACAAGTAATCAAAAGCAAATATATACATACAATCTTGTATAGATTTGTCGTAACAATTCAAAATGACTGAAATTGAATCAAACAAAAAAAATTGCTTATGGAAATCATAAATGTTATTCCTTATTTCGTCTCTGTTGTTGAATCGAATACGTAAACAGAGCTGGCGGTAATTATATATGCTTATTTATGACATTATCAGAAACACAAACAAGTAAAAGTAAAGATGAAAATATAAGAACAAGTAAAACATCAGCAAAAAGTACTTCAGTGACACAAATAAATTATTGACAAAGTTACATAGGTACATTTAGAAAATATGGCAACAAGCATTTTCTTTTTTTTCCGTCACAATCTTATAAAGTTATATTTAATTCGTAAAAATTTTTTTTAAATTTACGAATACATAAAACGTTGGGATATTGTTTACTAGGTACATCAAAATCCTTTAAATTGTTATTAAAAAAATTCAAATTTTACTGTCGCTATTTACTTTCTGAGGCAAACCAAGTGTTGTTGACCAGAAAAAAAATTAAGCGTATGAATATTCTCGATACGAATTTCATTTATAGCGATCTCAAACATAAAATAAACCGGAAACGAATTGACTCCTTAGCCACCACAAGACGATTTTACTTCATTTTCCTCGAAAGATCTACTATAAACTTTCTCTACGTCAAATAGCTTTGATATAATAACGGAAATTCACTCAATTGTACGTTTTAACATTTTTATACATGACACAAATTATATGTAGAAAAATGACGACTACAATAGAAAAGTCACTTACTAAAACCAGCTTCAATTCTCTTAGTTTTTTTGAGTGAATCGAGCTTAAGTTTACAGAAACTTGCTCTGATCTTTTTTCACTTTTGAATGCAGTCCTACCGCTGAATGGAATTGCACAATCAAAGTTTAGAATTACGGTCCTTTTATACGGTACTATGAAAGGCATCCTAACAAAAGTTGTTCCCAGTGACAAGCAAGCAACAAATTACGTACCTCTGATTCATTCATTTCGAGTTCAGTCCATTTCTGTATATATACCAGACTGCTACTAAACATTGCTCCTAGTTAGTTTTGTTTTTATTTAACTTTCGACCTTATTCTTACTTATGTGAGCAGTACGGACAAAAACAATTTTACGAGTTCCCAAGTAAACAGAATGGTAAACATGATGTAGCTCACTACAATGTACGTCGATATAAAAACCTCTGATACTTTGTAGATACTTACATCTGTTTTAATCTTAAATTATAAAAACTTGTCAAAGACATGTTTCATTGTATAAAATGTTAATTTTTCTCTAGATGAGTTATAGGTGTGGACTGTACATTAGTCCATGTCTATATAATATATTATATTTAAAGATTTAATTAATTAAATCATGTTTAGTTGTAAGATTTAGATTATGATGTAAATATTAGACAACAATTTGTAAATATTTGACGATGTAAATAAAAGATTTAAATGTTACGTTTGTAATTGACAGCCAAAGATACAATTTATGTATTCTGAATACTTTGACGACGCTCTTATATCACGCGACGCCTTCTTACAAGTAGATAAAAAAAGGGTTGTGTAATTAACTATCAAATTGTAGATGTATTTAAATATGTTATTTAACGATTTATAAGAATACAAACATAGTAATAAAACATGCGGAATATTCTGTGTTTCATTCGTCATTTATCCTCCGTGCTATCTTTGGTAACCTTCAACAAGAAATTTTAATATAAGTACTACGTTTAATTAAGACTTATCAAATTAGGACAGCTTAAATAGGATCTAGACGGAGCAAATTTAGCTGGGTTGCCTGCCAAAAGAATTTATTCAAGCATGTTAAGGACAAAAATGTCATTGTTTTAAGTAATGCGGCCATGGAAGTAGGGTAGAAAGATGAAGACAAAATCGAGGGAAGGGGATGAAGGGCCGAAACCAACCGTATTTAAATGAAAGAAAACAGAGAGAGAGCGGCAAATGTCTCGTCCTATCGCTTTATCAGACGAGTGTGTTCGACGAGGTCTTACTTCACTTGATGTACGAGCAATGTTTGCCCTCGATATATTCTATCATATCACCCAATATTAAAGTGTAAGAAACAAACAATATTATTATGTTTATCACTTTGAAATATTTATTTTAAAGCTTCCGGAAATAATGATGTATGATTTTCTCCTTTATGATTTGTTCAACAAAATTATTTAATTCAAAGCTCTTACCTTTGAGTTTAGTGTTCTAATTAACTAATAAAATCTAGCAATGATAGAGAAGTAGGTAGGCGTTTTCATAAAAATAATAGTTTGATATAGGTAGTTACTTAGTTTATTTTTGAGTTATGATTGTGTTTGTGATATATAAGCTCAACAAATTGAAATAAATTAAAATAAGAAAATTTTTACTTAGTCGCAGCAGAAAAATATTGCAGATAGTCTGGCAATCTTTTCCTGAGATATATAGGTATCCTTAATTATTTATCAAGAAGCTCTTTAGTCAGGGACAGAATATGACAGCTTATTAATGAGATCCTCATATCAACAACTTTTTAAACGTCTAGCAGGAAGCATTTTTCATGACAGTACTTAAGAAGTCGAAAACTTGTTGAAACTGACGTAAGCTTCAGAAAATGAAATTGACTTGTTTTTCAGTGCTTGAGATTTGTGAGAAATTTTAGTTTACTTATAAATCTAAACGAGGATAAGAGAGACAATTGTTAAGATCCCGTCAACTAGTGTCATACTTTAATGGCCTATTTTGCAAAAAGAAGAAAATGGAATGTATGAATGTAACGTTGCAATTTGCAGTAAATAACATAATAATAGGCCGATCGTCAAATATTAAATATTTTATAGCCATCAACTTTATACTGGTTTAACTTAAATACCTAAATATGGAAGAACTATAATCTCAGAGTAGAACTCAAACTGTACTTTCAATTATTGGTGGAGGTGGGTTCCGCGGTATTGTTTTGACATAAAATTATCAAATAGTTTTACAAATAGTGTAAGACTATCGTACTGCAAGAGCTTGAGTGCCAGTATATTAATTTCTTATTAAGTTTCGCCAATGAAAGCTGATTGCTAAAATATTTCTTATAAAATATTTCTTATAAATATTCATCTCAATAATATGATAATGATTCTTCGAAATATTCAGTGACTCAATTATTTTTAGACTTGTCAATGTCACCTTCAGTGTATTAGCTGGAATAACATTTTAGAAACTAGACTTTACTTTATAATGACAACCAATTATTTTAAATATCTAGACGTAAAAACTAGCAAGAATTTTACATCATCATCGTCATCTACTAATAGGCAAGCAGAAATAGCGTATGAACACTTCACGACCAATGTTCTGATATTTAATTCAGAAATGTTTATAATATGCTTACCCAGAATATAGCAAAAGACTGCTTTGTCAAGGGTTATGAAGGTTTCTTTATGATGTCTCTATGTTATTTCGGATTAAATTCGTTATGGATTCTAAGATGGTAGATCTTTTCCCGGTATTTACAAAGTCATTTTACTACTGCTAATCCTGGCTTACAGAGTTACAGTAATGGTCTTGTGGGTGGGATTGTAGAAACAGATTGTATACTAAAATAAGAGTGATATTTTATTTTATTGCGTTAACCCCGGCGCGGCCATTTCAGATGCACATTTCATTTTTTATTACAGAATATTTTAAAACGTAGGTGGCGTTTTATTTAGCTAAGCCAGATAGCTTGCCAAAAAATTGCAAATTCATATGATCGAATGAATGGGCAATTTAAAAGTGGAATTATTTGAATATTGCTTTTAATACTGATATCGTTAAAAATGAAAAATCATGTTACGCTGTTATCACAGATGGGACAAAAGTGTACCTATTATAAGCACATTTTTCAAGTTAGTAACATAATGGAAAGACAGGTGCCATTTCCATGTGAAAGCCACGATAAATAACTTCTAAGCGTACGAAATCGTAAACGCCTATTTTAGGTGCAAGTGCTCTTGGTATAAAGCCGATTCCACATGAGCTCTAAATATTACGTAAGTCACATCTAAGAGATGTAAATATATATTCACTATTTTAAGATATCACACTAATTACAGGCTGTAATACTGATAACAAAAATGCGATATCCAAGGGTGAGCTTCTTACCTTTAAAGTGTCCACTGTTAGCCATGGTCTTCTTCAAAGTTAATATCATCATACTTGCCACCAGTGCGTAAAATTTTCGTACGTCATAATTTACTAAGTACTTCACGTATTAATTATTTAACAACTCATTTCAAGACAATGCTTATAAGGAAACATCAATTTATAATTAATAAGCAGGCATGTATTTTCTTTAATACTCAAAATGGTTAGAAATACCTACATAGATTCAAGCATATTGAGGCAAAGCTAAAAACATGCGAGCTCATGAATCATTAATAGTAGCAAAGAGTGTAGTAGTATGATTACTTTACGGTACGGTACGGTAGTAGATCCACGTTACGGTAGTAGATCCACGCTAATTTCAGCATGAATGGGCCGGATCGTCCGGGGAAGTACTACCCTCTCATAGAAGATCGACTTAAGAGTAGTAGTATCCGTACTACTGCGTTTCGTTCGGTGAGTGAGAGCGCCGGAGGCCCAATTTCCCCCCTTTCCTCTTTCCTCACCTCCCTCATTCCCTTACCCTAATCCCATTCCCAGCCGCCATAGTGGAGGCCACCATACCAGCAGTTTAAGACGATGGCTTTTGGTATAGTGGCCGCCACTTCTGGATTCCACTGACTGCTTACCATCAGGCGGGGTGGAGTCACTTTGGTAGGCTATAAATAATATACAAAAAAAAAAAAAAAAATTAATAGTGGTCAATGGTGATAAATACTAAGAAAGTACTAAGGTTATGAGGTGTAGGACATTCACCTGCAACGCGTAACATTACTCCAGTCTGCACCGCAATAAACATCTCACAGTGATAGTTAGACAAATATGAAATTCCTCTAATAGTACTAAATAGGTAACCTTGTCGTGTCAATTCCGGCCCACGTTGGGCGCCAGTAAATACTAAGTACATTATTTCTATGAATTCTATTTTTAAATTTCATGGTAAGTAATCAAAATTGAACAGTTACGGCTAAGTCATTAGTGATAACTTTATAAGGCATGCAAAAAGTAAACAACAACTTCTATTTACTTCAAAGAAATTTTAACTAGAAAATACCCTCCCCAACACAACCGCCTTAATTGGAATGGGTTAACCGCTATAAATAAAGCCTTGAACTCATAGGTACACGTAAAACCGCTGGTAGAGGGACAGGCAGCGGTTGCAAGGGGTTGCCTCGTCATTACCGAAATGTGTAAATGATTTGTTTTGCTTCCTAATGCAAAAGCCGTCAGTCTTACGTCGTCAACCAGAAATGTAATGAAGTTATAATTATTATTTCTTGGTAAACATTGTGTATACCAAGAAATAATAAATAAAAAGTTATAGAGCATAAGACAGACGTTTTTTTTTTTTTATTCAGTGTTTTTTTAAGTTTAAACGTAGATATTTTTGTAGATGTGCATAGTATTATAAAATTCAAGTGTGCAGACTCGGAACAATACTTTACCCCTAGAGGAGATTAAGCTCACAACATCCGTTGCGAGGCTAAAGGACCTTAACCGACGCAAACTTTTGCCCAACAATATTCAAATGAGACAGTATCGCGTAAAGGGCATTTTAGAAGAACGTCACTCAGTTTCTTTTATAATCTTTAAATCATGGTATGATAGATAAAATGAATCTATACATATAATAAAAATGTAACCGATCGCTGTCTGTACATGGAAGATATTTGAAAAAAAATATTATTGAGACCTTTATCAATGCAAATAGAACAATGATTGTTACAATTTTTGTCTGTTTGTCTGTTTGTCAGTTTGTCTGTTTGTCTGTGCGTTTGTTCACGCTAATCTCAGAAACGGCTTATCCGATTAAGATATGGTTTTCACTAATACATTGTGGTAAGCTTCACTTAACATTTAGTGTTTGTTTCATGTCAATCGGTTCATAAATAAAAAAGTTATGCCAATTTAAAGAATCACGTCGAATATTTATTACTACGAAACCTGATAGAAACAGAGACTTAAACTAAACAGGTTACGGAATAGTTGATAGTGTTTTTATTTCTGGGATTCCTCTCATTCTAAACAATCTTCCGTTTAGTTTTCAATGAGTCCAGTTTCCAGTGAGCCTATGTTTCGCGATGACAATTAATAAAGTCCAAGAGGCCCTATACAAGTGTCAAACATTTCTATTCTATTCATAGAATAGATAAAAAAATGTATGAGATTGACATAAGCGCTGGCGTTAGCTTATGTCAATCCAATACATTTTTTAATCTATTCTATGAATAGAATAGAAATCTATGCCACTTGTCTAGGGCCTAAGGTCAGACACTAAAAGTTGTGGGTCTGGATCTAAGTATTAGCTGTTTTTCGCACGGTCAGCTTTATGTGGATCTATCACGTGTTAGCATTCCTAGCAGCATGTATGCTTTGATCCCCGATGGCTATTCGTTTAGTCCATACATCCATACATATTATATAAGGCTTTGTCCTGACTGACTGACAGACAACGCACAGCCTAAACCGCTGGTCGTAGTGACTTCAAATTTGGAGGGTGTATTTGTCTTAATATCTAGAGGTGTCCTAAGAAAGGGTTTTTAAAATTTAATACCTAAATGTGTGAAAAGGGGTGAAAACGATTGTGTGAAACTTCTTCATTTTTAACTTACAGTTTTGAAATTTTGTTTTGGAATACTTCTATTTAAATAAAAAATATTCTCATAATTTCATTTTAACAGGGGTGGATTTAGAGGGGTGAAATTATGGATAAAATATTCAATAGAAAGATCTTTTGCTTTTGAAGTTAGCGACTTAAAATTTGCAGGGAGCGGGAAGGGAGGGAGGGAAAGAAGAAAGGGAGGGGAGTGTAGGGAAAGTGAGGGGGAAATGAGGAGGAAGTACGGGAGAAGTGAGCGAAAAGTCAGGGAGAAGTCAGGGGGGAGTCAAGGGAAAGCCAGGGAGAAGTGAAGAGAAAGTGAAGGGAATGTGAGAGGAAAGTGAGACTCCTCTCACTTTCCTCTCACATTCCCTTCACTTCACAGTGAGGGAAGTGACGGGGAAGTTAGGAGAAGTGAGGGAGAAGTGAGGCGGAAGTGGGGGAGAAGTGAGGGGGAAGTTAAGGGAAGTTAGAAGTGAGGGGATGTGAGTGGAAGTGAGGGGAAAGTGAGTGGAAGTGAGGGGGAAGTGAGGAGGAAGTGAGGAGCAGTGAGGGAAAAGTGAGGGGTAAATGAGGAGGAAGTGAGAGGAAAGTAAAGGGGAAGTGAGGGACATGGGAGAGGAAGGGCGGGGGAAAGGACCAGGAAAGGAAGGAGTTCTCGAATGGAGGAAAAAGGGAGGGAAAGGGATAAGAAGTGATAAGAAGGGAGAAGAAAATGAGGGAAAGGAAGGAGAAAAAATGGCGAAGGGCTAGAGAAGAGAGGAGAAAGCGATGAGGCAAGGTAGAGAAGAGTGGAGGAAAGGGCAAGAGATGCTCGAGGAGGGGCAAGGGATGCTGAAGGAGGTGAAGAGGAGAAGAGGGAGGTGAGGAGAGAAGCGGAAACTGTGGAGAGTGGAGAAAAAGGGCGATAGGGAAGGAGGGGAAGGGAAAAGTTATTGTAGTGAAAATTTGCCTTTGTGTATTGTATATTGTTTTTACGAGGGATATCTTTAGGTAGGTGAAAGAGGGTTTGTATGAATGGGAGATTAAAAATACTATGGAAAACAGTATTTAAACAATATAAAAATGTCTATTGGAAAAGACAATATTCACGCGAGCGAGTCCGAGGGCAAAAGCTATCTATATACATAAAAGCAAAAGGTCACTCACTCACTCATCACGAAATCTCAGAAACAACAAGTGCTAGGAATCTCAAACTTTGCATGATCGTCCCATATTACGATCATGCAAAGTTTGAGATTCCTACGAAGGTGCTCACTTAGACGGGATTTTGCAAAATCCATCCTCTAAGGGGGTATAAAGGGGTGACAAAGTTTGTATGAAATTTCTATCGTTTTTATAGTAGGATTACCAAATTACTAGAAAATACTCTTTTTTAATATTCAGAAACTACCCTTATTAAGTGGGCAAATAAGAGTCGAAGTTTGTGTGAAAGTGGTTCATCAGTTTTAGCGGTAGCGGGTTTAAATGGGATTCGCCATAGAGACGGATAATACTGATATTTATTACTGATACAATGTACGGTTGCCGTAAAATCAGGCAGACAATATTCTCATAGAGGCACCCATCTGAATTTTCACGCGAACGAAGTCGCGGGCAACATCTAGTCTATAATATAAAAATGAATCATTGAATGTGTTGCTAAGCGCAAATCTCGAGAGCAGCCGAACCGATTTCGCTAATTCTATTTTTAAAAATATTCCTTAAAGTACTAGGATGGTTCTCACGTAGAGAAAATTTAAAAAATTGCGGCAAAAAAAATTAGGATCACCGGGTCAGCTAGTGCTAACTATTAATCGATTCTAATTAGAACTATAAATTTTGAAGTTCGATTGTGTGTGTGGTCGCTCGTCTGGAATACGGATCTATCTGATTTCTTTACGAAAGTATCATACTTAAAGGGCGAACAAAATACCAAAGAGATTAAGGTAATCTGCGTATCACTTTACTGCGGCCAGTAACTGGCCTCCCAAGCACGGTAAATATGCCAAACACCTCCCTATAGGTGAGATCTCCTAGGCGAGGTATCCTGCAGTGAATGTTCTTAGACTGATGATGATGAAACTGATTACAACGATTGTTCATTGTGCAATTGTTGGTCAAACTCCATCTGTTACTACCCTTAAATAAAGTCAGCTGTGGAATTTGACATCAGAACCACTTCGTGGTAACAAAACCGAAGAGATTTACTCAACAATAAACTTTTGTACTTATTTTGAACTGCTGATAAAGGTTTTTGTTTTACTAGCTTTCATGCGTGCACATATTTTTTGTTAAAATTAAGCCTAAGTGCTTTCGTGAATTATCAGCTAGCCTCATTTACTTAGTGCAAGATATTAAGTACCCTTAAGAGCGGCGCCGTCATTAAAACATGAATGAATTTTTGTTCTTTATTTTCAGAGGCTAGAGCTTTTCATTAGGTATCCGATGTGTGAAAATGTTATTTTAGTGTTTGTTTTAGAATAGATTTTTTTTCTAAAAACAATCTATTCTAAAAACAACATAAATTTAACTTCATTGCTGTTCATCAAATCGAATTGACAAGAGCATTTGATTTCAAACCGGAACGCATTCTAAAAATAACAAAATTACCTAAAAAGATTAAACAAATCAATGCACTTACTACTACCGCCACTACCTACTTGTTTCTATATTATTATCTAGCCCTAAATTCAGACAATTGAGCGAAAAAGGCTTATAAGAGAGATCACGGTCACTAATCCGATGGGTAAGTATGTCATAATCGTCGAGCTTTGAAAGTGAATTGGCGATCGCAGTGATGATAGAATGTCCTCTTAATCATAGGATGCTGCTTCTTCTTCGTTGAATAATTTTCCTGCCTTCATATACAATTATTTGACAGCCATCTTTTACTATTATTGTTTTTGTGAAGTATGTTATACCCCTAGGTTATTAGGATCTAGTCGTAATTACTCGACACCAAGGCTCTGTAATTAAAATAACCATTTTTGATTGAAAATTTTTTAAATTGGAAAATGTGGTGTAAGCTTTTTTACTATTTTTATGGCGATAATGTTAAAGATCTAATAATATATGCTATCACTTAGTTTATAGGTAGGTATATTACTAATAATAATAAGCCTATACCATTAGAGACTTACATTATTTTGTTCATAAAACAATTGCTGTTTCGTAAGAAATATTTGTATAAAAGTTTTACTGTCACAAAGAAATTGAAACATTACATGAAAACTCGTTCGTTTTACGATCGACATTTTGTTAGTTAAGATAGGAATGTTGTAAGTAAATATAGTTAGAGTGTGCCAATTCGCAAAATCAACAAAGCACTTTGTTGTCATAGTTTCATTGAAATATGTCCGGCAACAGCTTTATTTATTGTTCTCACAGTGTTATAATTAGAATTCATTTGTTAACAAATAACTTTGACTGTAAGATCACAAAAGCGATATAGCTAGATTTTTCGCTAAAATTGGTGCTAATGTTGTGATCTTTTAACGGTAGTAGATCAGCTAATGTCATTATTACTATCGTGTATAGTATTGACATTATCTCGACTCGGTAGTGTGGTCATCTGATATTGTAGGCATACCTACCTAGACATATAAATAACATGACGACTACAATAACTACCGGCCTATGACTATTCTCTCTTGCTTAGATAAAATTATTGAAAGGTATTTAACTAACGAACTTAATAAATATATATTCGATAATAGTATCATAAACACAACACAATACGGCTTCCAAAGTAAAAAGAGTAGAGCCCAACTTCTGTGACTTTTCGCGGATGAATGTAATAACCACTTATTAATAATAATAAAAACCACGTCTTAGTGGTTTTTATTGACTTTAGTAAAGCTTTTGATGTTTTAAATTATAATACATTATGTAAAAAACTTAAAAAAACTAAAATTGCGGCATTCAAGGCTCATTGCTTAAACTTATTGAAAACTATCACAGAAACAGTTATACCACGGTAAAAATCTGTGAGCAGACTGGTAACTTGCGGTATACTAAAACTGGTACAGCTCAAGGTTCGATAATTAATAATAATAATAATAATAATATCTTTATTGATTAAAAAGTTTGAAGTGTACAATAAAACCACTAAATAGCACTTAACTAAAACATTGCTATCTGCAGTGGTGGTCAAGTTTTCTCCTTCCATTCCCATGCTAGAAATGAACCTGTGTTACGGGTAGGGTCGGGGATAGCCTTGACAACACACTTGCAGTGAAACGCAATTTTGCGCAAATGTAGGGTTTAGATATACTGAGTCCTCAAACTAGGCGTGCCTATTATATGAGGACCAGTTTATTAGTTTAAAAATAAAAAGTGAAAAGTGAGTTATGCCACATAAAGCGATCAGATGAGTGAGTGTGAAAGTGCTGTGTTTGAGTTAAATGTAGGTGAATATAGAATTGTGTGTATTAACCGGAATAATATATCTATGATTATTAATTTCTTACAGTGCTGAAATGAGAGTAGAGTAGGTGCGTTTAGTGTTACTATGTATTATGTACCTACCTATATTATTAGTGTTTCGTGTAGATAATATTGGAATACAAGGGTAGCTACTTAGTTAGTAAAAGATTTTCTGTGAATGTGTAGTTTTGCTCTTGAAGCCATGTTTTTAATTTAACTTTAAACTGGTAGTTGTTTAAGGGATAGATATCTAAGATTCGATTAATTTTATTATATAAGAGGCAGCTGATTATCTTATATTGTCGTTTAGCTAGTGCAGTTTTGTGTGTACTTGTAGTACATACTCTATCAGCGCGACGTTTTCTAACGTAAATGCTCTGGTCAAATGTTAGATTTGAGTGTTTGTTGAGGGTGACATGTAGGATAAAAAGTTGCCTGACAGTTAACACTGGTATATCCGAGTAAAGATGAACTGTAGGATATCGAAAGGGTTTTTTGGATAATACTTTCAAGAGAGCCCTTTGAGCCCTCTCCAGAGGTAAGATGAGAGTTTTGGCTGCTCCACTCCAGGATGATATGCAGTATGAGATTATGGGTTCAGCTAGAGCTTGATAGGTCATCGTAAGTATTTTTACATCTACAGCGTTCCGTAGAAGCTTAAAAATGTAGATCAATTTTCTAATCCTTACTGCCAAGTTATTAATATGATATTGCCATTTTAAGAATTGATCAAGGTAAATGCCGAGATATTTAACATGAGTAACTCTGTTCAATGTGTTACATTCACAGATGGGCGACTGTCTCAGACAATTATGGACTTTTATTATGAAAGATGGAGAAGGGAGCATTGGTGTCTTGTGCGCAAATGTTATAAAACAGGTCTTATCGAAATTTAGCGTGAGCAGATTACGAGAGAGCCAGGTCATAGTTTCAGTAAGAGCTGCCTCAGCATGAGCTCTTACTTCATCCCAATCCGATCCATGGATAAGAAAGGCGGTGTCATCTGCAAAGCCAAAAACCTTGCAGTTAGAAGAAGAGAGTTCACATAGATCATTCAGGTAGATGATAAACAAAGTAGGACCCAAGATACTACCTTGTGGAACGCCAAAATCTAGTATTTCTTCGAAACTGACGCAGTGACCTATTTTTACAGATTGGGTTCTATTTGTCAAATAGTCTGTGAGTAATTTTAGAGCTGTGCCTCTTACCCCGATCCTATCCAATTTTGATATCAAAGCAGGGATGGAGATTTAGAATTGGCCCATATGAGTACTTACTATATGTAAATGACATGCCCAAACTAATAAAAACTGCATCTGTATATCAATTTGCAGATGACACCTGCTTAGCAAGCCGTGATTTAACAAAAGCACAAATTGATATGCAGGTCGGCTACGATCAACTTTGTAAATGGGCTCACGAAGTTGATTTGGTGGTGAACAAGGAGAAAACTAAACTGTTACATATTCATTCATCGCACAACCCCATCACCAGCCTCCCATTCATCGTATCCCATAGCCACAGTGCTTCCATACACTCTCACCACAGTGCATATGTCCACACATTGAAAATGTTAAACAACATACCTACCTCGGACTTGTGATCGATGACAGATTCTGCTGGAAACCTCATGAGGACTATGTATGTGCCAAGTTACGGACAATTGTGAGTAAATTTTCTGTTCTGTAATATAAAGTACCATACAAAACATTAAGATTAATGTATACGGCCCTAGCAGACTGTCATCGGTTACAGATTAAGTAGCTACGGAAGAACGTACAAAACATACATACATGACATTTATAAACTGCAACGAAAGAAGTATGCTCCCAAGATATAGTAAAACCAAATACAATGATGATGATCAGGGTCTCTTTAGATATTGTAAAGTAATGAACATATATGATAAAATCAAATATAATATATTAAATGAAGTAAATGAGCCTAATTACTTAAATAAAAGGACACGTACAGACAATCTAAGGAAAAACTGTGGTGTGCAAGGATATATATTACCCAAAATGATAAATTTTTATGGAAATAGAATGTTAAACTGTCAAATACCACTATTCATAAATAAACTAACTCCAGAACTACAAACATTGTATGTAAATTCACTAAGGTATAAAACTAAGTTAAAATCATTTTATCTAAAAAACCAGTTTGGATGTAATATAGCGACTCACCTAGCACAGATAAGCTTAAGTAGTTTTTGTGCTTAGAAATAAGATAAATTAAATGTAAATATATATATATATATATAATAAATAAATTGAAAAAAAAAAAAGATTACTGGACAATTATCCAACAAAGAATGTGAGGGGGTGACCTGTGAAAAGGCTGTTACTGCGCCTAACCGCCAGCAAAGCATACGGACTTGTACTCTTTAAAAATCAAATGCTCTACAGTTCGTCGCTTGGAATAATGACGATAATAGATTCTGCTAGCAACTTACCACTATACAAATTATGAGTATTTTTTGTTGACATGAATAAAAAGTACACAACATCAAAGTTGCAATCTACCCGCAATGTTCCAAATATGAAAAAAGTTGTAAAAACACAATGTATACTATTATATAAACCGGCAGAGTTTGTTTGTTTGTTTGAACGCTTTAACTACCAGTCTGGAACTACCAGTCGGATTTAAAAAAAATCTAAAGGCTATGTAACACTGGTGACGGGAGCAGAGCAGTAAACAAAAACGCGGGTTAAACTTCGCCGCGGGAAGCTCGTTTAGCATACAATGTCTCAACTACTAAATATAATAGTCGTATTTTTCTCATATATATCATGAAGAAACTATAAAATTAATAAATAATAATAATAATATTCTACCACATTCACACAGCGCCATCTAGCCCCAAATTAAGCAATTATATTTGCTAAGGTCGAAATGGTTCAGTGGATAAGGCACCCGCTTCGTAAACACGAGGTAGTGGGTCCAAATCCGGGCAAGTACCAATGTGATTTTTCAAATCATATGTACTTTCTAAGTTTATCTTGGACATTTCTGACTGACGGTGAAGGAAAACATCGTGAGGAAACCTGGACTTAAAAAGTCTGAAATTACCAATCCGCCTTGAGCAAGCGTGGTGATTAATGCTCATACCTTCTCTAGAGAAGAGGCCTTTGCCCTGCAGTGGGATAGTAAACAGGCTGTTATTATTATTATTACTATTATTTGCTTGTGTTATGGGTACTAAGCAACTGATTCATTTTTTTTTGTAAATACATACATATTATAGATAATTTACACCCAGACACAGAACAAACAATCATTCTCATCACACAAAGATTTGTCCTGGGTGGGAATCGAACCCACGACCTCCGACTTAGCAGCCAGGGTCACTAACCGCTAGACCAACAGGCCAGTTCAGATCAAAATTGCTTATCTAGTACATCAATAAAAAGACCTACGCACAAAACCTCTAACATTATCTACGAGTATCGAATTCTTCTACGTTCTTGACCTTATCCCGGGGGTTATATCCTTAAATACCGTAACTTAGATATTATATATTTAATTAATAACGGGTATGCTATATTGTTTCATATTAAGCCTCCTTCAACCGCAACCCACAAGGTTTCCTCAGAGCAAATTAAGTTCTACAATTGACATAAGAATATTACTCAGAATGTTATATAGTATTTGCTATTTCAAGATACTTGTAGTTATAAAAGTAATAGTGTCATGAATTTTGTCCGAATGTGTATGGCAGTATAAAATATTTACATCTTCAGCCTGCAAACGTGCATTACGGGACATAGGCTGGCATAAATGGTAGAGATTACTATATTCAACACGGTTGGTAAGCGAGTGGGCGACTGCAGTAGTTTGTATTTAGGTAATAAACAGGAAAAGCTTTAAACCGTTATTTGACATTCACTTAATCGCAATTTACAACACTCACATCCAACGTCAACCTCTTGTTTTTACTTTCTTTGATATGTTGATGAATAATCAAGTACATTCACAATAATACCAGTCTGTTTTAGTGTTCTATACTGCAGGGCAAAGGCCTCATTAGTATATAAGTAAGTATTGCCGGTGTACCTATTGTATATCTCATTTTTAGTAATAAATTCTATTCTCTTCTATTCTATTACATTCACAATTATACATAAATACACAATTATGAATCTAGTCCAAAAAACCAAACAGCAAAATCACTACTTCTTACATATAAACTAATATTATAAAGTGAAATGGTTTGATTTTTGTATGTTTGTTTATTTGAAACCGATTTAACTACCAATCTACCTTAACGATTTAAAATTCTTTTACCTTTACAATTAAATAAATAAAGCGGGTAACATAGTATATATTTTATTACTAGCTGTTGCCCGCGACTTCGTTCGCATGAAAATTCAGATGGGTGCCTCTATGAGAATATTGCGTGCCTGATTTTATGTCAATCGTACATTGTATCAATATTATCCGTCTCTATGGCGAATCCAGTTTAAACCCGCTACCGCTAAAACTGACAAACCACTTTCACACAAACTTGCGACTCTTATTGCCCATTTAATGAGGGGGGTTGCTGAATAATAAAAAAGAGTATTTTCTAGTAATTTGGTAATCCTATTATAAAAACTATAGAAATTTCATACAAACTTTGCCACCCCTTTATACCCCCTTAGTCTAAGTGAGCACAATTTTCACTACAATAACTTTCCCCTTCCCCTTCTTCCCTATTGCACTTTTTCTCCACTCTCCACAGTTTCCTCCTTCCTCTCCTCCCCTCTCCCTTCTCCTCTTCACCTCCTTCAGCATCCCTTGCCCCTCCTCCAGCATCTCTTGCCCTTTCCTCCACTTCCCTATACCTTGCATCATCGTTTTCCTCTCTCTTCTCCCTTCCTTCTCTTTTCTTTTCCTCCTTTCCTCTTCCTTCCTATCGCTTCCTATACCTTTACCTCCCTTTTTCCACCATTCGAGAACTCCTTTCTTTCCGCGTTCCTTCCCCCTCCCTTCCTCTACTGTCTCCCTCACTTCGCCCTCTCTTTCCTCTCATGTTCCTCTCATGTTCCCTTCACTTAACCCTCACTTCCCGTCACTCCCCCCTCACATCCCTCTCACTTCCCCCTCACTGCCCCCTAATTTAGCGTGATTAGCGTGAACAAACGCACAGACAAACAGACAAAAATTGTAACAATCATTGTTTTGGGTTCTATTTGCGTTGATAAAGGCCCCAATAATTTTTTTCTCTGTACATGGAAGATATATATCTTCCATGTACAGACAGCGATTGGTTACATTTTTATTACTAGCTGTGCCCGCGACTTCGTCCGCGTGGAATAGTGATTTTGAACAGCATTTTTTGGATATATCTTTTGGTTTGTTTTGAATTATAAACATCTTCGTTTAGGTGAATAAGAAAAATCTTTACAGTAAATGCTTCTCTATATACGATTTTAGACGTATAGCCATCGAGGATCAAAGCCATACAGGTTGCTAGGATTACTTACACGTGACAAATCCACATAAAGCTGACCATGCAAAAAACAGCTAATATTTAGATCCACAGTCACAACATTTAGTGTCTGACCTTAGGCTTTATTAATTGTCATCGCGAAACATAGGCTCACTGGAAACTGAACTCGTTTAAAACTAAACGGGAAATGGTTTGGAATGAGAGGAATCCGAGGAATAAAAACGCTATAAGGTTTTTTAAAATATATTAGCCTGCCAAAGTGACTCCATCCCGCCTGATGGTAAGCAGTCAGTGGAATCCAGAAGTGGTGGCCACCATACAAAAAGCCATCGTTTTAAACTGCTGGTATGGTGGCCTCCACTATGGTGTCTGGGAATGGGGTTAGGGGAGTGAGGGAAGTGAGGAAAAAGGAAAGGGGGAAATTGGGCTCCTGGCACTCTCACTCACCGAACGAAACGCAGTAGTACGAATACTGCTACTCTTACGTCGATCTTTTATGAGAGGGTAGTACTTCCCCGGACGATCCGGCCCATTCATGCTGAAACCACCTTGGATCTACTACCGTAATACTACGGTTAGGTCTAATTGGGCCCCTGTACAATGCCGCGGGCGTCCAGCGGCACCACCATTTATACGGGTCTTACTGGCCGGCGGGTTGACCCACACCACCCACACAATGACTCCACGGATACTCAGCTGGTCCCACATATGCTGCGAGGATTGTCATCTCTGCATCAGTTGGGCCTCCGGCTCTCGCACTTACCGAACGAAACGCAATAATATGGATACTATTACTCTTACAACGATCTTCTATGAGAGGGTAGTACTTCCCTGGTCGATCCGACCCATTCATGCTGAAATCAGCGTAAATCGACTACTACTATTTCGTAATTCACTTCAATTCCACCTATTCCGTAATGAGACGTGTTAACATGTTTTTATCATAAAAAATAAAATAAGTCCAGAAAAATATAAATCTAACTTTTATTTACATTTTAACTGATAAAGTATTTACATTTTAATAAAGAAATAAGACGTGTTAACCTAACTTAAAAACACACTAACCTAAGCTAAATACATACCACATGTATGACGTGATTATTTAAATTGGCATAACTTTTTTATTTATAAACCGATTGACATGAAACAAACACTAAATGTTAAGTGAAGCTTACTACAATGTATCAGTGAAAACCATATTTAAATCAGATAAACCGTTTTTGAGATTAGCGTGAATTTGAAACTCGACTTCCCCCTGACTTTCCCCTCCCTTTTCCCTGACTTCTCCCTCACTACCCCCGCACTTTCCCCTCACTTCACCCTTCCTTTCCTCTTCCTCCCCTTCCTTTCCCCCTCCCTGCAAATTTAAAGTCGCTAACTTCAAAAGCAAAGATCTTTCCATACAATATTTCATCCCTTATTTCACTCCTATAAATCCACCCCAGTAAAAAAAAAATTATGAGCGTATTTTTTATTTAAATAAAAGTATTCCAAAACAAAATTTCAAAGCTGTAACTTAAAAAATGAAGACGTTTCATACAATCGATTTAATCCCTTTTCATACACTTAAGGGTTGAATTTTTAATAACCCTTTCTTTGTACACTTCTAGACATTAAGACAAACACACCCTCCAAATTTCAAGTAGCTACGACCAGCGGTTTAGGCTTTACGTTGTCTGTCAGTCAGTCAGTCAGTCAGGACAAAGCCTTTTATAATATGTATGGATGTATGGATTAGACGTATAGCCATCAGGGATCAAAGCATACAGGCTGCTAGTAATGCTAACACGTGATAGAGCCACATAAAGCTGACCGAAAAACAGCTAATACTTAGATCCACACCCACAACTTTTAGTGTCTCACCTTTACTTTAATTACATAATTAATTAATTACTTTAATTAGTCATCGCAAAACATAGGCACACTGGAAACTGGACTCGTTTAAAACTAAATGAAAGACTGTTTAGAATGACAGGAATCCGAGGAATAAAAACACTATCAGCTATTCCGCAACCTGTTAAAATATCTGCTTCTATAAGATTTCATAGTAAATTAACGAATGTTCGATGTGATTCTTTAAATTGGCATAACTTTTTTATTTATGAACCGATTGACATGAAACTAACACTAAATGTTAAGTGAAGCTTACCACAATATATTAGTGAAAACCTTATTTAAATCGGATAAGCCGTTTCTGAGATTAGCGTGCACAAACGCACAGACAAACAGACAAACAGACAAACAGACAAACAGACAAAAATTTTAAAAATCATTGTTATGGGTTCTATTTGCGTTGATATAAGTCCCAATAGTATTTTTTCTCATATATCTTCCATGTACAGACAGCGATCGGTTACATTTTTATTATATGTATAGATGTATGTTTATATTTTCAGACATTTTCAGATTTTTCAAAAAAAAGTTGAAATTTTCCAGTGGATAAGGTACCCCCTTCGTAAATACGAGGGTTCGAATCCAGGCAAGTACCAATGTGATTTTTCAAATCATATTCGTACTTTCTAAGTTTATCTTGGACATTTCTGACTGACGGTGAAGGAAAACATCTTCTCTTTAAGAGAAGAGGCCTTTGCCCTCAGTGGGACAGCAAAAACAGGCTGGTGTTATTATTATTATTGCAGATTTTTTATATTTTAAGCGCCTTTGTAAATCTTAATGATGCAATACGCAATACCTTAAGCCATTTTCCCGCGTGTATGATATTTCAAAGTATTAACTAGTTTAACCTCGAATACCAGCATCGCACTTGCCAATTTCTTAATGTTTACTCCCCAAACTTGATATCATAATCCGTCGATATGTTACGAAAGGTGGAAGCTGATAATGTCAACTAGCTAGCTGTTAACTTGTCGTTAAGATGTATATTATCTACTCAAGAAAGTAGCAAATCAATCAAGGTTTTTGACTTTAGTTGATTAAAGTCTGTAGATATTTGACTAGCCGATGAGGGTTTTACGGAAGATGTTCGCAGATTATGATTCTCAAAACTAGCTAGCTGTAATAGGGTTATTATTAGATCAAAAACATAATATTGCAGGTCATAGGACTCTCTTTAATAGGTGTAGAGGTAGAAATCACGCTTAGAAGTCCTATTGGTGACTGCAGTACTACTTCTTTATTATTTCCTGGAATTTTCGGTAGATGGATATTTTCATATTTTGGACCGAAAAATACAAGGCCAAGAAAGTGTATGATTCCATTGCTTGCTATGCATTTTACGAAAAAGATATGGCAAGTGCCTACTGTACCATTTTAACTAGCCTTATTGTCACTAAAATATATTGATTTCCTATACTGTAATTTAAGTAGTCAAATATTTTGTTTCCGCCTCAATTAATCATGTGCGTGACTATAGTTTCTGTCGTAGGATTACAGCATGATCTTGGTTAATAATATTAAAGAGGCCATAACCCATATTCGTAATCCCTATAGTGTTCTACAAAAAACGCTGGTCTTTTTGTATATAAATAAAAATAATTATAACCTTTTATTCGCTATCTAAGCCTACTTTTAGAAAATGATGGCCATCACGGAGTCCATTAAAAGATCGGTGTAAGTACAAAATGGCGTAACTATTTACTTAATTTACAAATGGATTCTCAGGTGGCTAAAACTTAATAACCACTTTCATCACTTATAGGTACCGAAAGATTTTTTAACATCACTCGCTTCAAGAAATTCTAAATAATAATACCAAATTGTCCATTTTAAATAATATACGGACAAATTTATAAACTGTTTTAGTTTACAAAAGACAATTCAAAACTGTTAGGTATATATATTAATATTGGCTCCGAACCCATTGGACCTAAAATTCTCATGCTGTACCCACTCGTCCCAAAAATGTTTGAATCACCCACTCGTATGCTCTAATTGTTTATGTTGTAGACAAAATACTAGACACAAATTGTTCTACAATATAATAGAATCTAACATATCGGGCATCAACATGAGCAAAAGTCCTTATTCCAAATAAAACCAATGAGGAAAATATGCAAAACATTTGTGACCCAAATTACCTTCTTGATACCAATACCATTCGATTTAATAACGGCATAAATACAACAGCTGTTGTAAATGACAAGACACCGATGTAGCCTTACCCTTAGGTCATTATTTAGGTTAAACACAGTGATTTAGTTAGGGGGCGGAGTGTTTCATCACGCCGAGACAGTGACCGACGTGACCGGTCTGCGACCTGACCGATGGCTTCCTGACACTACGGTCAACGCGCAAACACACCGGCCTATGTACTTAACTGTACGACACTTCAACAGACACCTTTATCATGTTACGGAATACAAGGTTAAGCAATGTAGGTATTTCGTATTGATGATTGATGTTATTTAAAAAAAAGACATTTTTTTTTATACTAGCCTACTAAAGTGACTCCACCCCGCCTGATGGTAAGCAGTCAGTGGAATTTAGAAGTGGTGGCCACCATACCAAAAGCAATCTTCTTAAACTGCTGGTATGGTGGCCTCCACTATGGCGGCTGGGTATGGGGTTAGGGGAATGAAATGAGGGAAGTGAGGAAAGAGAAAAGGGGCCTCCGGCGCCCTAACTCACCGAACGAAAAGCAGTAGTACGGATACTACTACTCTTACGTCGATCTTGTATGAGAGGTAAGTACTTCCCCGGACGATCCGGCCCATTCATGCTGAAACCAGCGTGGATCTACTATCTTTCAAACTTCAAACAAATAAACATTATTTGAAGTTTAAGCAGCAAACAAGTGGTCTATCTGATAGTTAGTTAATTAGAAGTCATAATCAATTGCATTGCCCGGTGTATTTATTGAAATTGTCAGGTAATAAAATATGAAATATTATTCCTGCATTATAATCAAAACATCGTACACCAGCTTATAAGTAGCAGCGTTGTGTACTAAATATTAGCTTACTTCGTCATTGCCTGCCAAGCGCGGTGACTGTGGCAAACAGTCTTTATGTAAAAACTGCAGGTTCTTCGTATAAAAACGTTCGATTTTTGACGTGATAACGTCTTATAAATCGATGAACGCAGGCTGCACGCACTAAAATATGTCTCGTTCCGCGTACAAGCCAGAGCGCGGCACAAGCGATAGAGAGGCACGATCGGCCTAAACGTTTGGCTTTGTATTATACAAAATAATGATAATTCATATCAATTCATAAAAGTATGCAATTTTCATCAATGCTTTCTCTCTTGTTCTCTTCTTACTTTACAGATAACGAACAGTTTTTTTAACAAAAATCGCACATCGCTTTAGTGGTATCTATGTATATAGATACTCAGGCGAGTGTCAATCATGTTTGTAATCACGATAGCACTCAAACTGTCAACTCTCGTCGGATATTCGACGCATTACCTACAATACCAGCAATATAGGCCTCGTATTACTAATGGGGTGCTCTTATATAAACTATATCTATAAATAAATATAGGAAATATTTATTAATTTGCAGGTTTGTAAAGTTTTTAACAGGCAAACTGATTTTTCATAGACTGTGTTCTATTAAGCAGCACCTTAGTCAATTAAAATAAAAAATGCTAAGTTTTATAACTCTAAGTTGACTAACGATATTTTCGTTTACTGTAGGTTAGTAAAGACTAAAGGAAACGGTATTCGACGTTCCGAAAATAACGTGAAAAATTTAAGTTAGCTTTATTAAAAATAATAATATCTAACATAATTTATAAGCTACTAGCTATTCGCGGCGCGGTTTCACTCGCGTCTTTGCTTACTGCTTTGCTCCCGTCGCCAGTAGCGTAATGTTTTATAATCTATAACCTTACCTACCTATTTGTATGCTATCTTCTTTTTTAATTGTATTATTATGTGGTGTGTACAATAAAGATAATTATTATTATTAATAACCTTCCTCAAGAACTAGGCTACATTATACGCAAAAAGAATATTTCAATCTGACTGGTAGTCCCAGAGATTAACGTTTGTTCGTTTGCATGCAAACAAACAAACAAACTCTTCTGCTTTATATAATAGTATAGATTTTATTTTATTAACCGACTTCAAAAGTAGGATGAGGTTTCTCAATTCGGCCGTGTATATATATTTTTTTTTATGTGTGTACGCGGATAACTTCGTCTTTTATGAACCGATTTTGATGATTCTTTTTTTGTTGGAAAGTAGATATCCCAAGTGTAGTACCATGATAAGGAAACCAGGACTTGATGTTCGAAAATCGTACTGGCGATTAGTGCATTTGTTATTTTTTTCATTAAGTATTGTAAGGCACTACCATTTCGTGAAGGTTTGGAGTCGATCTGATGATGATAAATAAAAATAATAACTGAGCTTTAGGTCTACCCAGCACTGAAAATCGTAAAATAAAATAATAAATAAAGTTGGTGCCAAGTAAAACAATAACTAGGTACCTATAGGTATAATCAATCCTAATTTGCTATTGTAGTAAGTTTCTTATAGTATTTGCTTAGCACCTACTTCAAAATTCTGATTAAGTAAATCAAAATACGAATTACTTTCTGCTAAGTAAACTTATTTTTAACTTTTTAGTTTCCTTCCCGTTTGAAGTCGGTTTTTTTTTGTTTAAAATTATTTTATGTTCTAAGAAATCGGTTGAACGCGGCTTGCCTCGGGCGTCTTTTGGTCTTACCGTGTCGTTTGTTTATCGTATTAGTGAAAGTCCTACGCGCTTTACGGTCTGTAATCTTCATTCGAGTACTTTTAAGGTCATATTTCCATCTATTCACCGTCCTAAGTAGTGAACCATTTTTATTCGCTGCCACTACTTTTAACACTTACAGTGTTAGTTTTTCCACTTGATTTTGTATTGGCGACGTGGACATTAGTAATTTTACAGTACTCGTAGTAATTATTATTCGCACGCTGCTTTGCAAATTAATATATATGAAATACGAATTAAAATTATTCAAATAATATTTTATCGAAAGTCGAAATGGTCCAGTGGTTAAAGCATCCGCTTCGTAAACACGAGGTAGTGAGTTCCAATCCGGGCAAGTACCAATGTGATTTTTCAAATCATATGTACTTTCTAAGTTTATCTTGGACATTTCTGACTGACGGTGAAGGAAAACATCGTGAGGAAACCTGGTTTTAAGAGTCTGAAATTGCCAATCCGCCTTGAGCAAGCGTGGTGATTAATGCTCATACCTTCTCTGTATGAGAAGAGGCCCTTGCCCTGCAGTGGGACAGTAAACAGGCTGGTATTATTATTATTATTTATATATATTTTATAGTTTCGTGGAGTACTATTCCGTAAACCATTAACGTCAATGGCGTGTAGGACATGGTTTAACTTGTCACATGTATATGGCTGTGGCTTGCCAGGTTCTCAACTTTTGTATGCTCAAATGTAACTTTTGTATGCTGGTTGTGGTCTGAATTTACTCCTCTCATGACTCTACAGTTGGTTTATAGCCTATATGGCAATAATTTTTGAATGGTGATATATAATTGCGAAACTTGTTTATATTTTAAGGAAAAGGGCAAATTCATTTTGTTGCCTCAGTTTGAAGCAAAAGAAACACAAAGAAAACATAATTATTTTTGACTAAAATAAACACGAAACCAAATTAGCAGCATATAAATAATACATCTCTTAAATTGGTCCGATATAAATATAGAAAGCAAAATCTCATGCCTACGAGACAAACGCGTGTGTACACAATCTATCAATGAGCCCCGAGCGACGAATGAAAACATCGGAATGGTAAGATCATAATAAAAGGCAAGCTTAAGAATACACTCTGCACAAGGGATAATTTTAACTAGATTATATATCTTCTACCTTCGGAATTTCTACCTTAAGATCTCCCTTCTAATGAAATTTACTTGGCATAGCTTATGAGTGTTTAATTATGATAATGAAGAAATATATGGCCGTCTTGACAGAAACGGTATTATGCAAAATCGTTTTCTAATCTCTACAACAAATCCTCTATGAGGTGTGAAATACATATTCAAATGAGTTGGATTTTGGTATGGTTGGATTTGAGCATTCTCTATTTATGAATTATATTAGTAAGGCGGATGGCTAGATGTTGCAGAAGTAGAGCATATTCTTTGCTGGGGTTTCAATTCTCAAGTAGGTCAGCCTGGACCTTAAAATTGTGCACTGTGTTATATAATAAAACTTAGCTGGCAACAGGTATATGCAATACATCGGTCTCAAAGTCTTCAAGGAAAAATTCAAGATGATGTTTTAATGTTATGTTTAATAATTAAACCAAACAAAGTTTCTAAGGTAAATGAAACATTTCATTATCCTTCGAATCTTTTTAACTTCTTCGTAGCTTCGTAGCTAGGCCGTAGCTCCGTAGCTCTCATGTAGCGCCGTCATAGCGTAATAATTTGATTAAAAAAAAATCGATTGTCTTAAATGCATAATAATTATTAATAATAATATACTGTAAGAAAGACAATTACAAACAAAATTACCCACAGACGTTAGATTTTTGGCAAATCCTTTTAAAACTTTCACTTTCCAATTTTCAGTAGCCTTGTAACCGAGAATAAATTATCTGTATTTATTAAATTTACATAGTTTTAAGCACAGAATTAGTTAATTTATATTTCGAAATATTCTTAATAACTGTGATTTTGATTATTACATAATGATTTTATGAAATTTTTCTTTAATATTTATTTAATAGATAAATCAAAAGGTGCCGCTATACTTTTATCTTTGTATTTTGATAGAGAAACCTTTATAGAACCCAATTGCAAATTGCAAAAGTCTATCAGCGACAGTTGCCACTTACCATCAGGTGGGCTGTTGGCTCGTCTGCCACTATAGGTAATAACAAAAAAATACGAAACTCGACTAAAGATGTTTATTGAGTTCACACGTATAATATTTGCTTTATAGCCTGGCCGCATGTTATAAATTTGTGAAAACCCGGATCAAAACCCGCGTGTAATTTTTTAACCCGCCAACTTGTAAAGTTCCCGAGGGATAAAGAGATATTCGTTTGCGATGTTAACCTTACACCAAACAGTATGTATTGATTTAGTGCGTTTATTTAACACATTCCAGTAATTTCATCATCGGCGTTGTTGAAAATTGCATACTAAAACGATGAGGTGGATTTTAATCTTTCTTGCTCTTTGAATACATAATGTATGAATATATTTTCTTAATAGTCAATAGTGAGCAAGTAACTCACCAAATTGGGAAGTGCCAATCTTTGCACATGAACTTGGAAAATAGCAGGAGCATGATTTGGCTAACCGACATCACAGCTGTTGTTTAAGTATAACAAAAAAGCTTACAACCCAGGACACTATTTACTGACGTGAATACTGGGTACCTTCGAAACACCAATCTAAATTACTCGTTTGTAGAAACACAATATTACACAATATGTCACGTAGGTATGCATGCAGTCTTCTAAAATTAAAGTTGCTTTTTCTTGTTTTATTTTTGTCCACAAAAATGACTTAACACTGCTTTAATTTTATTTGGTAAAGTGGGAATAGGATACCTTTTCGTTATCATAGTATAAAATAGTTAGATAATGATATTTACTGTACATTTCCATTCGAATTTAATTAGTTATATGAACACCAATGAAACTCATAGTAACATTTCTATTAAATCACAACAATTATATCGTTATTCGCGAAATACAGTCGCGTTTATGTCAGTGTCATAATCGTATTTTGCTTCTCATTAATATGAAATACAATTAATATAAATACCTAGATAATAATAAGTATGAAACGTTAATATTTTACTTAGTACTAAACAGTAACGGTAGTAGATCTACGCTGGTTTCAGCATGAATGTGCCGGATCGACCAGGAAAGTACTATCCTCTCATTGAATATTGGCGTAAGAGTAATAATATCCGTACATTTCGTTCAATGAGTGAGAGTGCCGGAGGCCCCAATTCTTCCTGTACTTTTTCCTCCCCTCCGTCAATCCTTTTACCTACACCACTCACTTCACGGTAGGCAGCAGCTTCGCAAAGTCACTCAGCTGGCGTTACAGGAGCAATGCTGGGAACTCTGAGTCATCCATGAGCGACAGTTACCACTTACCAGCACGTGGGCTATTTGCTCATCTGCCACTGTCGGCAATAAAAAAATGGAATGCAATTAAAATAAAAATATTCTACATCATGTTTCCAATATCTGTTAGTAAAAAATAATACAAACTAACCATTCTTTTGTAGAACGCATATGCAAATTATGTGACCGTTTCTACAAAATGTTACTTTTTCTCAACATGCTTTACTTCCGTCTAAGAGTTTTATGTAATAGTCGAGCTTTTCTATTCAATTCTGTAAAATTCATAAAAATCAATGTTGCATTAAAAAACTATCATGATTTTATATAGAAAACCGGTACTCCACAATAAAGGCAACACAAGTCTCTTCACGACTCAAAATATAGTCCCACAACAAAAACTTGTTTTGAACACAATGCCGAAGCTTTGGGGTATACTTCCAAAACTTGGTATTGGAATTTCAGTGACAAAAACACTAAATTTATGTGGCCATCGGCATAAAACTCGTGGCTTGTACATTTTTCTAGCTTGAAATGGCATTTTCGTTTATATGTCATGTTCGGTCGTCCTCCCAGGGTATGGCAAAGTTACGGTCACGTACAGGGAATGTATTTTTACTATTCGCTTTGTGACCTCTCCAGCACTCGAGCCTTTTTCGCTAAATTGGAAAAATCTTTCGGGTTTGTATTCACAGAAAACTTTTGTGTAAACACTTACGCGTATTGTAGCACTCTCATATAAATGAAACCTTTTTACTTATTCACTATTTATTCTTTTAAAGCTTACGCTGTAAAATGGTTACACAATTTTATGCCATATCTGCCGGTAAAGGAATTTCATATCATCATGAAACCTCATAAATGGTGAACTCAACGACCAACAATTCTGTTCGAATAATAATAAATAAAATAAAGCCCTGATAGTCTGAAAGTACATACTTTACTAAATTCTTATATTTCTTTAAAGGTACTAAATTCCTTAAAATGCTTTTGTGACAGCGTATTATTAATCTACTATTTTTAATATCCAATATTATTTTAAAAATACATAACTATAATATTTTTGAAGATGCAAACGGTTATAATAAAATTGTATCACTGGACGCTTCGCTTCGGTATCAAAAATTTTATTCGGTCTCACAACAAACGTCTAAGAAAAATATCATTGCAATAGTGTCATATTGCATCATTCAGATTTACAAAGAAATTGAAACTGACTGAAAAATATGCTAAACATAATAGAATATAGCCCAAGTTACCCGCACTGTTTGTAGCTTTCTAAATGTGAAAGAATTTATTTTATTCGGTAACCTAAATTTTGAGTTAAATCGTAACAACCAACAAACATTACTCTATACTCTTTAAAATATGGATTCCACTTACTGCTTACCATCAGGCAGAGTGGAGTCACTTTGGTAGGCTAATATAAAAAAAAAAAAAAAAAAAAAGAAATATTACTTTAAATTTAGATGATAGCGAACACGATAACATCACCAATTTCAAGTTGGAGTGCAATTTTATCCAATAATATCATCGACAGCAGAGCTAAACTCAAAATTCAAGTAAACGTTCAGAAATAAAATAGATGTTAACTCGAACAGAAAGTTTTACGGTGAAATGAAAGAAAACTGACGTTTACGAATTTCATAGCATCAGCCCACAACGAAGTACACTTAACTGCAACAGTGAGAAGTTAAGAAAAATATAAAGAAGAGAAGCAAAATAAAGACGAACGCTCGGTATCATACTAGAAACACCTGAGAGAATAGATTAAAAAATGTATGGGATTCACAGATTATAGCTAACGCCAACATTGTCGTTAGCTTATGTCAATCCCATACATTTTTTAATTTACTCTATTCTATTAGCATATATGCCACTTATTTGGGCCCTCTGGTCTTTTGTTTTGATAACGATTAGTTTTTCTACATTAAGGTGAACATATTATGTGTATGTATTGGGTTAAAATACAGTAAATATTATTATACCTACCCACTATTTATTACCACCAGGATATCATTAATTAAACCGTAATGCGTATGTAACGTAAAGTCATGTTACTTACGTGCCCGTCGTAATGGTTTATAAATCGATCCTAACGTTATTCTTGGCCACAAATATACCACCACCTTTTTAGTAGATTTTCTGGCATCGTCTGTTGGTTCCTTAATTAGGATTTCTCTTACAAACAAAAACACTGTCATCTTTCACTATCTATTCAACTTTTCTTATGATTATCTCGATTACCATAAACAACCAATACAATATTACCTTTATAAGGAAACTGCGAAAGCTCCGTGATACAAATATGTCAAGGGTATAATATTGTTTGAGTGAGGCACGTGTGGTGTTTGATAACGTCGTGAGCGGAATGCATAGGTTAGTATTAAGGAGACCGAAGTGTTGCACGCGGGTTGAAAAGGCGAGTACGTAGTGATAAGGAAAATATATGGACCTACATATTGATACTGTAGTCGCAAAAGTACCTAAAATTATCTGTTGCGAGACTAAATAATTGCAAGACTTTATGAATAAACAAAGTAGTAAAAAAAGTCACCAAGCAAACATTATAAATAAAATCTGTTGATGAAAGCAGCCTGAAAATCGCTCACCACTGATGTTATAGCAAGATTGTATAGACATAGTTGTATTTATAATGATCATGATGTCATAAAATAAAAAATTCCAAACCACATATAAAAAACTGTCATTGCAGCGATTTCTTTCTAAACAGGATAAAATGCATATTTATTAACGAAACAATTTTGATTATCAAGTTCTTGGATAAAGTTAAACGCTCAAAAGTTGAAAATATTGCAAAATATTAATATTATGTAACAATTTTAAACATCGTCGCTGTCGGTACGTTTTAACAATAAAATACTATAAAAGTGACAAGCTGCGAAAGAAAGGAATGCCCAGTGTAGCTCAGTGTAGCTCGCGGGTATTTGCTATCTCGAACACTTTTTTATTTTTATAACAGAGAGCATCTTGTTTTCTCCGGAGGATTAAGCAGAATAGATATTACCCATGATATCGCCATTTAACAGGCTAGCTGATGCTAAATTTTCTCAATATTACACATTACTTTAATAACGTAAAATAGACTAATTACTACAGATTCAGCAAAGTGCAATTGCATCGTCTGATTTAGTTTAAAAGACTGCAATATCTAATTCATCGATCGCATTGAAATTAGATTTGATTCATTTTCTTTAAGAGTGAAGCCAGACGAGCGTAATTTTATAAGTTGTAAGTCGCAGAATTTTAGTTGCGTAATTAGTAATGTAATTAATTTTAACTGCACACTGCATGTCGCTCAAACACTTATCAATATGATACCTTTTTTTGCCCGACTGACTCTGGTCTGGTTTTGAACGAGGAACTTAAATCGATACCTTAAATCAGTTTTTAATCTTTCGTAAGTAAAAAACCAAGACTTACACAAATCACGCCAATAACAATTGTTCGTGTGAAAGATATCATCCGCATAACAAGTTATGAAACTTTGAACTGAAACCATTTTTATAATTTCACTGCTGTACACATTTTTTTTAATATTTACCTTCCAAAATCACTACGCTCTGCTGAATAGTAAGTAGTCAGTTGGATTGTATAGTGGTGGACTCCAACCGAAAAACAAACCACAGTAGAGGATTGTTCTATGGTAGGCTCCTACTATGGCGGTTACTTCTACTCCTACTACTAATAAAATAGCAAAAAAATACTAAATCCAAATAAGCTACCATCTTTCGCATTATAAATATTTTATCCCATCAAATAATAATATCAAGCTAAACACATTGTTATTAGAGCTATAAATCTTAATCATGGACGTGAGATAAATCGATGGCACGCGCATAGTAGTTTGTTTATCGTCTCCTCTCTATACAGCATAGTATGAAGACAACGTGCAACGAATATATGATGAGATTTTTCTCCGCCATTCGCTTCCCTCAAGCGATTGCCTTGGAGTATGTTTTAATCTCGATTTATTTCACTTAACGTCGCCGATGTTGCATTCGTTTGACAAATCGCGCGGAAGACATTAAACAGCTTTATGGCTATTATAAATCAGACGCGTTTATAAAATTTCATGTATTATATTTTAAGTTTAACCTGCTTTCACGTAGGTGTGTTCTTACGATTATTTGATTTTATATTCACCTACTAATAAAATGTCATAAATACTTAACAGCGTTCGTTCAATTGTTTTTCTTCGTTTTGGTATGAACGAGAAAATTTCACTGACATTTTAAGCATAGAAACAGAGACCTGGAAATACGTCAACAATTCTTCAGTTCCAATGAGATTACTTTAAATAGTGTAACGTCGTCTTGGTAGCATTTCGAGTGACTGAAGATGACTGTCGTGAAGTATCCGGATACGATATTTTACTGCAATTTTAATCTACCAAGGATTGTCAGTTTGTTTTCTATTCGAAACAAATATTGCGATTTTCATAAATACTACAACTCAGTTTTATGATCTCAAAATTTTCTACTACAAAAGTCTGCTTATATATAGCATATAACCTCTGTTATGTAGACTATCCCATCAAGCGATTATTACCTACAAATAGAAGTTACAACAACAAACGAGACAACAACCCAATCTTTATTAGCTGTCCACGGCAGGATAATGAAAATATCACGACAACAGAAAGTAGCCGGCAGTCACCGAAATTTGCTCCTCAATAAGGGTGAAATGACAAACGACCATCCCGGTGACTGTGCACAAACTAACGAAATAGATGTTTCCGAAGGTTCCGAGGACACTGTCATAGACATCGTATCCTTAAATAGTATAAAGCAAAGTTGCTGTTTTTCCTGTCGGTGTCTTCGCAAACTTCTAAATCACACAGTGATTTTAAATTCGCTTTTCACTATCGTTAAAATAATTTCTTCTAGAAGATTTCAATTTATAAATTTCTTCATACCCTGTCCTCCTTTTTATTACTCCTATATTTTTCTTTATTTCTTAAATTAAGTACATAAATCGTAGGTGTCATAATATAGTAAGCATACCCTCATCATAGTAGAGGAAAGCCAAAAATTTCGATGTCATTATGGCATATAAATAATTATATTATTACCCGAATGTGAAGCATGGGCACTAGTCCCTACTTCCATACTAATATTAAAATAAAATATATATAAAGCTAAACGAAACTCTGTCTGTCTCTCTGCTACGCTTTTACGTCTAAACCACCGAACCGATTTTGATTAAATTTGATATAGAGACTTATTAGATTTTAGGGAACAACATAACATTTTGTCGCGAAAACATTGGTTAAAGGGATTGAAATAGGGGATAAAAGTTTGTATAATAATCGTCAATATATAAATAATATATTATGCGTTATAACCGACATTCACGCGGGCAGCGCTGCGGGCAACAGCTAGTACTCTGTAAATCAGCCTAGTTCACGTATTACACAAGCAATAAGAACTAAGACATACGTGGCGTCGTAGTCGTCTGGTGCCACATGTAATCTTGTTTTGGTTTACGAAATTGAATCTCGGAAGAAACGGGCGACAATAATCTCCATGGCAACAAACGGAAACTTAATTAAAGTATTAAAAGTTATAGTGAGAAGGTGTTTGTTTACAAATTTTCGCTGACATTTATTTAAGTTATTAAATAATCTATTTACGTAAACTTCACCTCATAAAGAAAGGATTTTTAACTATTTCTGTTATCAAAGTAAATGCTACTTACGTAGAAGGCCGGATGAATCGCCGATGAAGGTCGAATTCAAAGTATATAGAACTAATTAAAAGTAAAAGGAAAAGTATTATGTCGTAAAGATCAAAAAAGAGCGAAATCATGTTAAACTTAGTATAATTACACCCAGTAGATATGTACAAACACTAGCTGTCCGCGGCGCGGTTTCGCCAGCGTCTTTATTTACTGTTCTGCTCACGTCGCCAGTAACGTGATGTTACATAGCCTATAATCTTCCTCTAAAACTGGGCTATCATATGCAAAAAAGAATGTTAAAAGCCAACTGGTAGTTTCAGAGATTAGCGCGTTTGAACAAACAAACTCTTCTACTTTATATAATAGTATAGAATTATTGAATTGTTCTTCCAAGTTTTTGTAATGATCATCAGTCGACTTCTTTGTTACTCTTGCCTATAGAAAATACTCGTGTATGAGCCGAGCAAAGACAACACAAGAGTGTGTCAAATCGTGTGGGAGTCATTATCTTGCCGAAAACTGTTTATAATCTTTGATGACTTTATCGTTACATACTCGTATATATTCAATAACAACAAAGAAACATGACAAATACGACAACACGTCAGATGAAAGTGGCATTGCTTGGAGCCTTTTCGTATATTACCATCTTAGACGAGCAATCCCGACATAGCCGCCTCAATTCGTCGGAAAGGGCGGTATGGATAAGTGCATTTCCTCTCTAAATGAGTATATGTCTAGTAGTGGGAGTCTTTCGGCTGATGATCACAATAAGTCACTGGAAATAACAAAAAAGGGGGTGTGTGTACTCATGTACGCACGTAAGAAGTTATACTTCTTTGGCGTAAAATAAAATAAAATTTATTTTTGCGCCATATTTAAAAAAAAATATACAGAGTGTATACGACGGTTTGACATTAAATGAAAAGGCAGGTGTGCAGGTGATTTCTAATTAATCACAAAAGTAATTTGACGAAAAACAAAAATTTGAAATTTTCTAACAAAATAAATAATATTTTAATAGTAACGAAGTAATACACCATTTTATTATGACAAGTTCACTGAACTGTAATGAACGGCAACGTTTATCCTTCGACGTGGACTATGACTTAAGTCAGTGACCGTTTGACGTACTTACATAGTGTTAATTTAGAATTAAAGAAATTATAAATTTGTCCTGTGTCTAAACTATTAAAGATATTTAGTAGATTTTTTTTTGTCTCGCTTTATAATGTCACATACTATACGTAATTGCATTTAATGTCATACCGTCGTATACACTCTGTATAAGGCGCAAAAATAAATTTAATTTTTTTTATGATTTTTCATTATTGTTGCATGCCATTTATGTATATTTATAATTACTAACTTCAAGGTGTAAAAGGTTCGCAACTAACTGTAGGATGTTGCTTTTTTCTGTCGGTGTGCGCGCGCATCGTAAAAATTCACTCTCATCCTTTTTCCCAATCGCGCCAAAAGAAGTATAACTTCAAAAAACATCATTAGTTTTCATAACCTATGCAAGTATGTATATTCTCTATTGAATACACCGTGTCGTCCAAACCGTGTCCAGAGACGGCGACTATTTATAAAATTTTTAATTACAAAAAATCGTTTCTTTTCCTTTAATAGTAGAGAGGTTAAATCTCGCAAATTATTATACATTTTGCTTATAATTAAAACAAATAATAAAAATTGTTACAAGTAACAGGTACAAATAACAGTTACGTGATCAAAAGAAACGACTACGGTAGGTATTGTAAAACATTTTTTTAAATGTTAGTCATAACAATAAAAACGAAATGAAACAGACTTACCTCTGTTGTTAAAGCACACTGATAATGAAAAGAAATTTTCGGTAGCTAATCAGTTTTTTCTTTTCGCTACAAAGAACTGGTAATGAAAGAATATCATATCAGTGCTGCGACAATAGCTGGCTAATATCTTTCTTTAATTATTTTTCTTTTAATTTAACAACAGTGTAGTACTTTTATTAAGGTTTTATCAAAGCTCACAGATCGTCATTGGCGGTTTGAGGGCAACTATTTAAGGTCTGACACTCAGGTATGTATAATAGAGCTACATTTTTGCAGAACAGATAAGCCGCTCTCATCTTTCGCAGTGTGTTCAAAGCAGTGGTCTAACAAGCTAGTCCGACGACGATAAAATATGGGCGGCAACAAAATATTTCATGCACACAAATTTCATCATCTATGTATATTGCTTTTGACAACGTGTAGCTTGGATAGATTTCGTCAACTAAATTCTGTAAAGTTTTTTTCTTTTTGCAAACTTTCATCTCTCATTTACTAATCATGTTTCCTTCTACCATACAATCAAACTTTCTATCTATTCTCTCTATCTATACTTATCTATATATTTAGTGAACATTCAACCAGTTCCCATAGAAAGAAATAAGTTTTATGAATCTGCGTACCGATCTCTCTGCAGGGGCATAAGAACCAACATAAATAAGTTGCCGACACTCCTTGATCCCACCTATCACACAATACATCTCTAATCTATATATATCCAAAGGTGACTTTCAGAAACTTTCGGGTATGGTGTTTTTGTTTGAGCTGAAGATGAAGTCACTGATATAATCAACTACACTTCGAAACAAACTTCAACTCTTTAGAAACTCATGTGTTTCCTTACAATTTTCTTACCGAGTCCCGCAATCTCATTAGAACTCGCGAAGAAGAAGGCCTAATTGTGCAAACTAACCTAATACTCACCATAAACTAGCACCTATGAATTAGACAGTAGGTATGCATTTCACTTCAGACACTTTTTTTTCAATATGTCGTAATGGCCCAATGGTGAAGACAACCGCTTCGTAAATACCACCAACGTGATTAGCAATGTGATTTTTAAATTATATGTACTTTCTAAGTTTATCTGGACATTACTGACTGACGGTGAAGGAAAACATCGTGAGGAAACCTCGACTTCTGAAGAAATCTGAAATCGCCGATCCCGCCTTTAGCAAGCGTGGCGATCAACGCTCATACGTTCACTGTATGAGAAGAGGACTTTTCCTGCAGTAGGATAATAATGGGCTGATATGGATGAATGCATTTCACTTAGACAGTATAAGTAATGGGCACCACCACGTGCGTTGGCATGATATCCACCACTCCAAACTTATCATCAAACAGAGTGGAGTTGTTTTCAGTAAAAAAAAGAGTGTGTGTACTCATATACGCACGTAAGAAGTTATACTTCTTTAGCGTAACAATCCAAAAATACCAAATAATAACACAACGCATACATACATAACAGTTAACCTCAAATCTATAAATGCACTTAAAACAGTATATTAAAACCACTTTTACCACTAATATTCAAAATAAATATTTTTACTGATAAATGATCAATAAAAAATATTTATCACCGTCATAAATATAATTGAATTGATATAAACGCCAATATATTTTTTATTTATTCACACTGATTATTTGTACTGATACGATTCACATAGGTTCGCAACTAACTTCAGGGTGTAAAAGGTTCGCAACTAACTTTAGGGTGTTGCCTTTTTCTGTCGGTGTGCGCGCGCATCATAAAAATTCACTCTCATATTTTTTTCTAATCGCGGCAAAAGAAGTATAACTTCAAAAAGTCATAGTCAAGAATACCTAGGTATTCTTGACTATGACTTTTTGAAGTTACTCCCAAACGCGTACTAGGTTATCATCACTTTATAATATACAACAAAGATGTTTATGATTATATAAACTTGTACTATTTGTATATTGTGAGTTGAAATATACGGGTTGTTGTTAATGTTTTGCTTAAAATTCAGCTTGATAAAGCCGAACATTAGTTAGCATGACGCCACAGTGTACTAGACTGCTTTCATAAGAGTTATGCTGTGAAAACACGACGCTGGTTGATATATAATCTTATATGATATCTTGGCAAAGTAGGAGTATAATAAATTACGGTAAATTTACCCAGGTACAAAATAGGTAGGTACCAAATTCATTAAATATAGAGAGGTTAAATGTAGCCTATTTCTAGTTGTTACTTAGTTATTTTTGAGAGTATTCTGAAAATCATGGGGGTCAGTCAGCTCAGGGGTAGCCAGTGGGGGTCAGTTACCTCAGGGGTAGCCAGTTGTCGTCACGCTGGGCTAAGTTGGCGGTCAGTCAGATGTACTCAACACGCAAGGGTGGTAAAACCAATCCAAGAGAGAGAGATCATCAGAGAGAAAAGCTTGAATAAAATTGATCCTGCGCCGCCTCACGCTTTCTATCAAAAACGAGACAGGCACGAGCCTTTGCTCGTGCCTGTCTCGTTTTTGATAGAAAGCGTGTCACCCGGTCACAAAAATGATATCTAGGTATTAACCCGTTTACAGACATGGTTACAATCTGTGTTGTAAGGTGTTTAAAGCCACAGTGTAAGTAAGCATGCAATGGCAATAACAGAAATGCTACTTTGGACTCCATTGACTGATTACCATCAGGCAGTGTAAAGTGATTTTGGAAGGGTAATGTTTATAGGTCACCCTAATTCCTGAACAATGTATTATAAATATTTTTACAGCTACTACACCTTTGAGATCACATTAATTTTACATACCTACGGGATGTACAACAAAAGATACGAAGCCTAGCAAACCATATACTTAACCGAACAGTAAACAATATCAACATATTCAGTTGACCGCACTAATTTGCTTAACACATAACCATACTTTGTATTAGTATACTCATATAAATGCTAATGTACAAAGTGCAAATAAATGTGAGAAAACACTATAAAATTCCACTTATGCGTAGAGAATTGGCTAAGGAGACATCACACGAACTAACAACGCAATGCATACAAAGTACTTGTTTACAGTTCACTACTGTATTGTCGACAATACGAGATTTCTGATAGTAGGAACGTATTCGTGTGTGTCTGTTAACATATTTACTGTTTATTAGGGGAGTAAAATACTGTTGTTGTTGTAAGCTCATATCATGAGCATTGATCGCGTGTACAATCTGTTTGCATCATATTTGACTTATTTATGTAATAGTTTTATTGTTAAAAGTGATATACTGTCTGAAACTCATAAGACTTCTAAGTAATAAAATATAGGCAGTGGCAAACAATCCTATAACCCACCTGATGGTAAATAGTTACCGCAATTTATGGACATAGCCGCATTTCTTAAGCATTGTTTGATCGAGAAAATAAATGAGCGAGAACAAGGATAAGTCTTTCTTACTCATCTACCAAAACTTAAAAGTACCTACTGATACATTATTATCTATATGTATACTATTATATAAAGCAGAATAGTTTGTTTGTTTGTTTGAACGCGCTAATCTCTGGAACTACCAGTCGGATTTAAAAAAATCTTTTTGCGTATGACAGCCCAGTTCTCGAGAAAGATTATTATAGACTATCACGCTACTGGCGACGGAAGCAGAGTAGTAAGCAAAGACGCGAGTGTAACCGCGTCGAGGAATGCTAGTAAACTTCATCGATGTTCTATGAGAGTAAATAGGTCCTTCACCGATCGATCCTGTCCATTGATGCAATCAGCAACCAATACCGTATCTATTCATCAGAGCTTTACATAACTGAAGTACAAAAAGTCTCACCAAAGGATCCGACAATCAGTACGTAATTCCAACGTAAGCCCATTGTAAGTACTATTGCTATTAGCATTAAACGGTCGTTTGGAACACGAAATGAGCGGTGTGCAAACGTAAGTCGCTTTTTACTGCAACTCTTACAAATTGGACTGGGCGGCTAGTATGCGACTGATTCTAGTTAGTTAGAATACAAATATTTTTAGTATTCAATATGTTTGGACGTCTGTAGGTATATACTTTATTCATATTGCTGTGCCTCACATTATGCTGAACTGGAGCCCATTTTGGTGCAGACGCAAGATGCTTTATTAATATTTTAATGTTTAATTTTTTTTTTCATAATTAGGTATTCATTTTTTATCGTATATTTATTTTGTAATAATCGTTTATTGTGTATCTTATTTCTACACCAAAATAAAAAAAAACTTTTTCTTTCTTACCTAAATCTGTCTATTAAGTGCAGTGTGATAACTGTAACAAACCATAACATTTAGGACGGTTTATATACAGCTTGTGGATCTTTGTAGTAATGTGAAAGATTAAAGGCCAGAACTGAAAGCGATGTGACGTTAGCAGTTGTAAAGGTACTAGGTGTGTTACTACATAGTTGACATAAAAACCGCCACACCGACAGCGACGGCACTGTGGGACGTTTTCTAAAAGCATTGTTTCTGGAAGATCAATATTTCGAATATTTACCATATCACCCGACCGACAGACGCTTCAATACTGCCTGTTTATCAGTAAGCAAAACATAATTGACATCGTAGCAAATGAATAGCTAACTGGGTCTCCACCGTACCTACCCACTTGTTACCATGTTTACATTTCTTACTGACAATTACGAAGGATAAAGCACGAACTATGTTAAGTTATACGACAATGTACTGTGAGAAAAATTGCCTATGAAAATTTTATTTATCTGGAGCGACTTGAAAGAATTGCTTTGAGGCTATACTTTCACAATTTCATTAACTTCAAGGTTGCTCGTTTGTTAAAAAGATTTGAAAAGCAATAATTTAGTTCTAAAAAGATCATTATAAAAACAAAAGAGTTCGCTTTTTCACTGTGAGTGATAGACTTAAAATACCTTTGTTAATTTACGCTTTGGTTTTAATAGGTATGTAGATTCGTTAAAATCTTTGTGTTTCTTGTGTAAGAATTTCTCTATTTGAAATATCAAATACAAATTAAATTAAAGAAAATCGACGCCAGGAAAACAAACTAATGAATTGCTTTATTATAAAATTAGCTTTCCGCGGCGCGGTTTCACCCGCGTCTTTGCTTACTGCTCTGCTTCCATCGACAGTAGCGTGATGTTACACAGCCTATAAGCCTTCCTCGAGAACTGGGCCTTACCACAACCTCTAAAGCAATCTTATTATAACCTTACTTTATTTCTATCCTTGTATATATTGGTACAAAAAAAAGACAAAACATAAAGTAACATTAAAATAATACTGCTTTAAGAGATTATGATGGTAGGCCTCATACCCAAAAATAATTATATTCAAATACGTCTGATAGTTCCAGAGATTAGCGCGTTCAAACAAACATACTAAATAGTACAAATACTAATCTCAATTTCATGAAGCTAGGCAATAATCCGTTGGTCATTAATTTTTCTATAATTCGGAACTCAAATGTCGAAAGCATGTTGCGATCCATCTTGGTACCAAAAAAGCTCACATACCACGTAATATCATAATAATGCAGTACCTACTGCAGATAACGCACCTCAGTTTTTCTGTCAGCTAATTTTGCCATCAGTCCTCTAGCCACACTAAATTTCAAATATTCATTATTATTATAGTACGCTGTTCGTATTAAGGTGGTTCTTGACAGTTAGCTTGAATTCGTACATGTTAAGGCTATTGTACTAGTACGTAGAACACAAGTCTTCCAATTATTACGGAAGCAATATGACAACACGTAACTTAGTTGTGCAAACTATTTTATACAATTTATATTGTATAAATAGTTTGCATTCACGAATTCAATGTGTTTTATCTCGCTTTTACCTCTACAGTAAGAGTGATGGAATCTGTAAATGCAAAATGAAACATATTCTGGATTCTAAGCCTAATAATACTGTATCTGAGCTGAAACTTGAGAACTCATCACGAATACTGCATAAGGTTGGTTAATTTTAAATCTAATTCTTTTTTTTTTTATTATTTTCACTCCACCAATCCGAAACGCATTAAAAATATCTAAATCGTCGAGTTTCGGTTGAGATAAGTAGTAGAATAAAGCAATGTTTCAATTAAAGCAGGAGAGAATCGGTTTCTCTCATAGAGTTATAATTCGCTAAAGTAATTTTCGAAATCTGTATGACGTCATCGGCTTTAACGACGTCTCAATAGATACGAACCATCTACTGCGCATTAGAGCGATACTTGTACTAACAATACAAAGCACTCTAGAATACGTTTGAGCGATCGGTCTAATGCGAGCATCTTAATTACTTATAAAAACAAGATCACACACACTACATTATCTTCATCACCCATAGCCCGAATTTACCTACTGCGGGGTATATACCTAAGATCAGAGGCATAGCCTAAACTTAGAGTTTGTATCATACCATACTTTATGCTTTTGTGTTTTCTCCAATCTAATTCCTTAATCCATTTCTTGGACGCACCTCGGTACTGGTTTTACTCCATCTTTAGTCACCTTGCTAGTTGTCCCGTCCAGTGTCATTTAAGCTCCATACTTCATAAACAACGTCTTTCGAATCAAATGAAAACCGATGACCTTTGTGCGTCTTCGGATCTAGAGCTTTGTAATGCGCGATACAAAATCACTACTCAACATTATCAAAATAAAACTAATAAAAGCTATCATGACTGTATCACTACTATCTTACAGTATAAGATATAGCTTGTAAAGCGTGTCCATCGATATCGTTACGACTATAATGTTTATTGACAAACAAGCCACTTCTAAAAATAAGTAGAACAACAAAATCTGCAAATAGCTTTACATTAATTTTGATGAAATTTTCTTTCAAAAACTTCTCTAGAAACAAAACTAGACAAGAGTAAATATAAACGTTAGCATATAGATTGAATTGAACGTGAACTAATAAAGCAGTTTTGAGCGGTTACAATAAAGAAAATTGCTGGAGTATTGAACTAAAAACTGAATATTTATTTGTTTTTAACACAAATCGGAACCAATATAACCATCTGATGTTATGTGGTTACCATAATCTATAGGCATAATAGGGTTTTCTGAGCATTTCAGAAGCAATATATTATAATATACTCTCAAACAGCAAACAAAATACAATAGTATGAAAACTGCTTCATACTTTACATCAATAATCTGTGAGAGAACTTCAGCAGTCGATTCGTACTATTCATAGTGAAACCAGCTAGGATATGTACTGTTAATAATTATTATAGTTATTATCATAGCGACAACATGATAATAATGTCATTATATATAGCGACAATTAAGGAAACTCACGATAGCATGGAAATAGACACTAACGAAGCCTATCGATAAAGTCGGATTGTAAATAAAAATAAGGACTAGGAACAACAAGAGTTGCATTTAAATATAACAATTTGGAATTTACTTACAATGTAAACGCAATCTTAAGTACCATTTTATACTTATTTGTTTTTTAAAATCTACTAATGGTGGTCATACATGCAATCGCATTCCTGTCCCGTTTACATGAGACATTTAGGGTAGTAAAACCAACATAAATAGGCCCAGATCGGGGCAGTATTTAGTTATTATACTCGCATAGAATAATCGAGTACACTGTAATATGTAGTAAAGTAACAGGATTCACTATAATATATATATACATATATATATATATATATATATATTCACAGGTCTAACAACTCCTTCGGTACCCTCATTTGATGATATGGTTGTATTTTCGTAGCATTGTGCATGCGATACTTAAATAACACTATCTGTGCCGGACGGGCGGCAATCGAACTCAACACGAATGTGTTGTGCAAATCTGTGAACGACCCGCTGACGTCCTACACCTATAGATTCCGGATACAGCGCTGATCTTCGAAGACGTCGTATAGGGCTTCACTATAGGGGCATACTGAAGTAAAACAAACGGTCTTGGTTCAATGCTTGAGGTGTTCTGCTTAGGCCATTAGGTGTTGAGGCTTGAAGAGTCTTCTATGGGTTACTGATTAACAGTGAACGTTCTGTGCCTGCGCGCGCGCGTTTGTATATCTTTTACCTCAATTGGTGCCGTGTGCAAAACACATCGTACAAGTTTTTTTTTCACTATCAAAACATTACATTTTTGGCTATAACTACATCATTTTTAACAATACAGTAATTATCTAGGTACCGTTAGATAGGTATCGATAATACCTAACATGAAATGTCTATACTATAAATCTAAACTTTACGATTACCTAGATATCGTAGCATAAACCTAGAATTCTAGTGTCTCCTAGACGTACTATGAACTTTATCTGTTTATACTATCTAAACTACTGAACCTATTTTGATAAGTTTTCATGTACATCTAGGGGACACTATTCTCTCAAATAAAACACCAAAGTAACTATTCTTTATTGAATAAAACCTAAGTTATAGACCAAACTGTGACCTAAACAAAAAAATAATTTTGTTTCTGCTATAACTTATGAACTATTTGTTTTATCAAAAAGGTCAAATACATATTCGTGATTAGAACACTAAGGAGCACAATAAATAAAACATTATAAATCTAGATTTTAGATTAGCACTAAATAATTTCACTATAGGGTAAAAAAAATAGTTCGCTACGTACGACACTAACTTTTAGTAATGGCGGTAGACAAACGACGTTTTCGTTCTCGCTCACATATAAAAACGAGTGGCACTTAAAATCACTGTCATTAAATGTTATGCTATCACACGCGCACAATGTTTTTTAGTTTATAAATCTATCTAGGTTCTGTCTATCACTGTATGCACTATTTTAAACACTATTTAATACTGTTTTCACAGCTGTCGCGAACACTATCATTATATCAATAACTATGAGCCGAACGCTTATTTACATACATAACTTCACTGTCTCCTATTAATGGGGTATTCAGAGCCTATAGAACGCCAATGCCTGCTTTGCCTCTTCAACATTCGAATTACGCTTATTTCCCACTTAAAAAATCTGTATATACATGTAGATCTGAAGATAAAATAAAATTACAGGTTGTAATTGTTACTTAGAAACATAAATCAATTAATTCCTTCTGAATCATAACAATAGCTTATGGGAGCTGTTATTCGCGTGCTACCGTTCTTGTAACAAAACGATACATATTTATGTTGTATTGTCTGCGTCTAACACTGCAGTTGTTGGAATGAAATGATAACTATACTATTGTTCATGTTAGATTAGCAATTTTCATCAGTACCATATTTATATTATTACATTTTATCAAATATCATTATTATTACTGTTGTTATACTTATTGAAATTAATAAAGATTAATAACTTTCACAAGGTTTTTATAACTTCAAAAATTTATTATCATCCCCAAGATGTCCACTGCAGGGCCTACCAAAAAAATGGTGAATTAGAAGTTTCTCAAAAATATGATGTACCTTTTTAATTAAAGGTCAAAAGGGGGGCTTATGGCCGGTCAAAGTCGAGATGCTTTTCCATCAATGCTGGTTTCATCTAGAATGGGCCAGATCGACCGGGGAAGTACTACCCTCTTATAGAAGTTCGACGTAAGCGTAATAGTATCCGTACTATTGCGTTTCGTTCGGTGAGTGAGAGTGCAGGAGGCCCAACTTCTCCCCTTTCCTTTTTCCTCACCTCTCTCGATCCTTTTACCTATTTCACACCTTTTACGGTAGGCAGCGGCTTTGCAGGGTCCCTGGCATTTCAGGAGTAATGCAAGGGACTCTGAGTCGTCCATGAGCGACAGTTACCACTTACCATCACGTGGGCTATTTGCTCGTCTGCAAATGTTGGCAATAAAAAATAAGATTAAAATTATGTTGATCATGATGATACTCAGTGAATAATTAAAAATACAGCAAAAAACGTTTACAAAATTTGCAATTTATCATACTGATGTAGGTAGTTTAATATTAATACGTGTTCTATGAAAGCCTTGTTTGCAAAAATAAACAATTAAAGTCACGATATTTTATAAAATAAAATTATACTTACAGCTCGGCAGAACTGATTAAGTGATGGTGTATTTTAAGATTCATGGTTTCTGCAGTAGTCTAGTGAACATAAAAAAAAAATTTTATTAGTTAAAAGTTCGCCTGTTCACGTTCAAATCGCTTTTATTATAAATTAGCCTACCTATACCTATCACTAAAACTATATCAATACTATAAATTGATCGTTTTATCATTTTACTGTGTAAAAATAGAGAACAATATAGTATTTTCACATTTTTAAATACTAAGTAAGTAAGTACTATTCAATAGAAGAAATAAAACACTTCACAAAGTAGAAAGTAGTGTTGTTATGACAACATCTTCTGTAAGGTAGATTTATTTCACAGCTGAACTACTCCAATTTCAAAATATACTAAAATATATAAATATATCAAACTTACATTAACTAGACCTTAATTAAAATGAATAGAAAATGGTTTGCTTTAGCCACAGGCAACAAAACAAAACATATTAAATGACTCAACATCAAACAAATAATAAGCTATTCAAAAAGTAAAACGACAGCTTTTCCGTAAAAGGTACTGGGTACTATTCAAGTACCACATCAAAGTCTAGTCGATTCACAAGTCTTTATTTCGATTTGTATTCACGAAATGTATGGCCAAATATAATTACCTTAAGCTGTTACATTTAACATTGCTGTTACGAGACTCTTTAAAAACTAAATTGAAATAAAACGTACAAAAGTGCACCGGCTTGCGATTCATGACTTGTATTTTAAAGAAAATATTACTTTACTTGCTACATTATCCCAGTTTTAACCTGACATCACTAAATAGTATAAAATCACTGTTTTGTTGTGATACAATTATTCTATCGTTTGAAGAAATTCTAGCGACATATTTACAACATGCGTATTACATTATATCGTAGAGATAAAACGATAATTTGTAAAGGTTGTTGTAGAAAATAAATTAGTTCTAATGTGTGACGCGGAGGAGGGTCGCTAGTATCAAATCATATCGCAAGTTAGAGAATATTTAATTTTTGAACTCATTTAATAAAATTACTAAAATAGGTATCCATGTTTGTTTACTTCTCTATCTGATAGGGTGAACAAGAACATAGTTGTGCATAACAACTATGTTTCTCCTTGCTAGAGTGGCTTTGTCTACTCATTTTATTTTATCGACAATGTAGTCTCGCCGTGGTTTATTACGTAGTATGTAGATAACGCCCACATAACAAATTGTATTTTAATGACGCAAATTTTTAATATTACCTAGTAAATTATAACAGCATAGTATGAAGGGTATAAGTTCTCTAATCCGACTGTTTCCATGCAAAACTTATTTCGTTTTTGTTTCATTGACTGACTGATCTTGTAAATAACATGATCTTATCGTAAATATTGTTTTTCTGTTTGATATTTTTGGTATATGTACGTGAAGCTTTCGCGGTCGGTTGTCAAATTGGTACTATAGCATGTGGTTCAATGGCGATCGCACAAACTTTTACGATTTAATGGTCAACCGAAAAGTTTTCAGAAAATATAAACATACCCAATATGTGTTATACCAATTCGCCTGGCTAACACAATATCAAACACTGAGGCGTTTTTGGCAATTAGATATTTTGAAATGGGTAAATAATAACATTATTTCACATTTATTATGTACCTTAAACTATAATCAACTTTGATTACTACTATTATTATACAAAGTCTATTTTCACTCGAAACATTGATCACTGTTACCGGGTAATATAGATGAGAAATATATAATTATGTTTTATAAATACATGCAGTTTACAAAACATAACTTTATATTTCTACAAAATCTTTGAGTCATAGGATAGTAGCATAATATGAGTTATATCTAGTGGTTTTCAGAGCTCTAAAAGAAAAGCAGCTTTGACTGCGGGGTACGCGGCAGCCCGTTGTTATTTTTTTGTATAATATTAACATGAAAGAGACCTTTGCCCACCAATGAGACAGTATAAGTTGAACAAAAAACGTTGCATTCGTAACCACAAGTGCGTAATTAACAGCGACAAGCGACAGATTACAATAAACGTGTGTACAAGACTAGAATACTTAGATTAAATTTGTTATATACATAATACATATAAATATAAGCTTGTGCAGGCTTCCAAAATTAGTAATTTATTAATAATAACAAACTTATGGACTGTACCTGTTTATATTGAATAAATAATTTTATAGTAAACAAACATTTGTCTCGTAAAACCAATACCACAGCAGTCGGCGTTAATCATATAACAAAATTAGTGGTTAATTATTGTAATTTATCAATACTGTAAAATGATGATGATGTGTTTAATTCTTACTATAATTTGTACGAATACAGCATCAAAGCTCTTTGAAGTATTAACATATTTTCTTAATACTGCCTAACAAAGGTTGTCATTAAATTTCTAATTTAAATTCATTAGTCTTCTCAATAATTGGTAGTTATACTCGACAATGGGATTAAAATAAAGAATAGTTCCAATATGGTAAATAAAATAATTTTAAACAAAAAAAAACCGACTTCAAATGGAAAGGCAACTAAAAAGTTAAAAATAAGTTCACTTAGCAGAAAGTAATTCGTATTTTGATTTAGTTAATCAGAAATGATTAAATAAGTTTTTTTATAATTTTGAAGTTGGTGCCAAGTAAAACAATAACTAGGTACCTATAAGTATTATCAATCCTAATTTGCTATTGTAGTAAGGTTCTTAGTATGTACAAAGTTCTAATCATTACAAATGAATTAAGTCCAAACACTAAATAATTGCTATAAATTGTTGTCGAGTTCCCTCGACTGTCTTTAGGCTCCATCATCAGATCGACTCCAAACCTTCACTAAATAGTAGCGCCTTAAAATACTTAATGAAAAACATAACAAATACACTAGTCGCCAGTACGATTTTCGAAAGTTCCCCTCTATTTCCCTGGGATGCCATCATCAGATCCTGGTTTCCTTATCATGGTACCACACGTGAGATATCTACTTTCTAACAAAAAAAGAATCATCGAAATCGGTTCATAAACGACGAAGTTAACGGCGTACACGCATAAAAAAAAAATATATAAATATATAAAAAAATATATATACGGTCGAATTGAGAAACCTCCTCCTTTTAAGCGAAATACAGATGCCTAATATTATTGCTGAAAACTAAAGGTCAATTAATTTATATCGCTTATAAACTAAAACTCAAATCGTTCGCCATGCTCTTATAGTAATCTATACATATACATATAATAAAAATGTAACCGATCGCTGTCTGTACATAGAAGATATTTGAAAAAGAATATTATTAGGACCTTTATCAACGCAAATAGAACCCAAAACAATGATTGTTACAATTTTTTACTGTTTGTCTGTTTGTCTGTTTGTCTGTGCGTTTATTCACGCTAATCTCAGAAATGGCTTATCCGATTAAGATATGGTCCACTAATACATTGTGGTAAGCTTCACTTAACATTTAGTGTTTGTTTCATGTCAATCGGATTATAAATAAAAAAGTTATGCCAATTTAAAGAATCACGTCGAACATTTGTTAATTTACTACGAAACCTGATAGAAACAGAGACTTAAACAAATCAGGTTACGGAATAGTTGATAGTGTTTTTATTTCTCGGATTCCTCTCATTCTAAACAATCTTCCGTTTAGTTTTCAATGAGTCCAGTTTCCAGTGAGCCTATGTTTCGCGATGACAATTAATAAAGCCCAAGGTCAGACACTAAAAGTTGTGGGTCTGGATCTAAGTATTAGCTGTTTTTCGCACGGTCAGCTTTATGTGGCTGTATCACGTGTTAGCATTCCTAGCAGCATGTATGCTTTGATCCCCGATGGCTATTCGTCTAATCCATACATCCATAGTACATATTATATAAGGCTTTGTCCTGACTGACTGACAGACAACGCACAGCCTAAACCGCTGGTCGTAGTGACTTGAAATTTGGAGAGTGTGTTTGTCTTAATATCTAGAGGTGTCCTAAGAAAGGGTTTTTAAAATTTAATCCCTAAGTGTGTGAAAAGGGGTGAAAACGATCGTATGAAACTTCTTCATTGTTTAACTTACAGTTTTAAAATTTTGTTTTGGAAAACTACTATTTAAATAAAAAATATTCTCATAATTTCATTTTAACAGGGGTGGATTTAGAGTGCTGAAATTAGGGATAAAATATTCAATGGAAAGATCTTTTGCTTTTGAAGTTAGCGACTTAAAATTTGCAGGGAGGGGGAAGGAAGGGGGAGGAGGGAGGGAAAGAAGGAAGGGAGAGGAAAGTGACAGGGAAGTGTAGAGGAAGTGAGGGGGAAATGAGGAGGAAGTACGGGAGAAGTGAGCGAAAGTCAGGGAGAAGTCAGGGGGGAGTTAAGGGAAAGCCAAAGAGAAGCGAGGGAGAAGTGAAGAGAAAATGAGGGGAATGTGAGAGGAAAGTGAGAGGAAAGTGAGGGAAGTGAGGAGAAAGTGACGGGGAAGTTAGGGGAAGTGAGGGAGAAGTGAGGTGGAAGTGCAGGAGAAGTGAGGGGGAAGTTAGGAGAAGTTAGAAGTGAGGGGAAGTGAGTGGAAGTGAGGAAGAAGTGAGGAGGAAGTGAGGAGAAGTGAGGGAAAAGTGAGGAGTAAATGAGGAGGAAGTGAGAGGAAAGTGAAGAAGAAGTGAGGGAAATGGGAGAGGAACGGAGGGGGAAGGGACAAGTTAAGGAAGGAGTTCTCCAATGAAGGAAAAGGGAGGGAAAGGGATAAGAAGTGATAAGAAGGGAGAAGAAAATGAGGGAAAGGAAGGAGAAGAAATGGCGAAGGGCTAGAGAAGAGAGGAGAAAGCGAGGAAGCAAGGTAGAGAAGAGTGGAGGAAAGGGCAAGAGATGCTCGAGGAGGGGCAAGGGATGCTGAAGGAGGTGAAGAGGAGAAGAGGGAGGTGAGGAGAGAAGCGGAAACTGTAGAGAGTGGAGAAAAAGGGCGATAGGGAAGGACGGAAGGGAAAAGTTATTGTAGGGAAAATTTGTCTTTGTGTATTGTATATTGTTTTTACGAGGGATATCTTTAGGTAGGTCAAAGAGGGTTTGTATGAATGGGAGATTAAAAAAACTATGGAAAACAGTATTTAAACAATATAAAAATGTCTATTGGAAAAATAAAATTCACGCAAGCGAAGCCGCGGGCAAAAGCTATCTATATACATAAAATCAAAAGGTCACTCACTCACTCATCACGAAATCTCAGAAACAACAAGTGCTAGGAATCTCAAACTTTGCATGATCGTTCCTATTAGGATATAGGTGCTCACTCAGACGGAATTTTGCAAAATCCATCCTCTAAGGGGGTATAAAGGGGTGACAAAGTTTGTATGAAACTTCTATAGTTTTTATAGTAGGATTACCAAATTACTAGAAAATACTCTTTTTTTAATATTCAGAAACTACCCTTATTTAGTGGGCAAATAAGAGTCGAAGTTTGTGTCAAAGTGGTTCATCAGTTTTAGCGGTAGCGGTCGCCATAGAGACGGATAATACTGATATTTATTACTGATACAATGTACGGTTGCCGTAAAATCAGGCAGGAAATATTCTCATAGAGGCACCCAGCTGAATTTTCACGCGAACGAAGTCGCGGGCAACAGCTAGTACGCAATAAAACTAAATCTCAATTTTCCTTCTTCGCTCATGAACTAATACGCAGTAGATCTAAATATTAATATGTCTATTTCTCGTTAGGTCTAGGCTCATAACGCGAAATTGGCAGACTGTGTTTAAGGTAATCAGTGACTGAAGCTGTATACTTATGATATATACTCAGAGAATAAAATGAAACAAAATAATACAAAGTTTACGATTAAATTTTAATATAAAAGTTATAAATGTACTATTTCAATTTAAATATTTCGTCTAAACGTGTTAAATATTAACACTAGTTTGTTTTCTGTACCAAAACTAACTTAAATAAAAGATATATCAATAAAAATCTAAAATAGATAGCTTAATCCCAGCAAATGTAACGAGCAGTAATCTTGTATAGCCTAATAAATGGCATTCATATTTCTTGTTTTAAGTTTAAAAAATTTCGCTTCGTAGAGAATAATACCATCGATTAGCGCTTATCGTTTTCTTTTGTAATAAAAAGGAAAGAAAAATTGATTCGGACGTCGTCAGTCGATTTGCCGATCAGCAGTGAACGAACAATCGGATACCAAGCGGTTTGATGGCACCAGCTAAAACAGATTATTGGCGAGAAAGCCGAAGATTGCTCGTAAAACTTTTAACGATTGTACTAAATTACAATTGGGGTGGAATAAGTTTTTCGACCTATTTAATTTATTGTGATGGCTCAAGGCGACGTCTGATCTCAAAAACATAGGTTAACGATAAAAATCACTATTAAACTGAATGTTAGAAACTGTGTCATAGCACCTGACACCGGTTCTTTGTAAGGTTTCCAATAATGATCAATTTCTTTGTAAATGATACTTAATATAGGTATTCGTTTTATAGATAGTTTGGTGCAGAGAAATTTATACTATTATTTATACTTGCATAACATTCTATTCTCAACTAAGGCACTAATTTTAGTAGATAAACTTCATCCAAGGATTTTCACATTGACGATTAAATTTATTTGTCAAAGTCCATGATGTTTACTCCACTCGTACGAAAAAAATACAAATACCAATAACAAAAATACAACAATATTGCATAAAAATTCAAAGTTCTACAAAAGTCAAATGTTCACAAACATTGTTCACACACGTTTTGTATAAAAACAGATGTAATATTCGTTTCGTTTTACGCCGTAAGTGTAACCATTTCACTTGGGACTTACATAACAAACACGTAACAGATCTCGTTACTTCTCATATGGATTTGTTTCGAAAATTTTGTTATTTGTATCGTCTTAAGCGAGTCATTGTGATGGGAAAAGTTATAAGTAGGCTAAGGATTGAAAAGTTCCGAAATAACTCTCAAGGAGACAATAACACAAGAACGTTTTGCAAGCATTTGTTAAAAGTTTGATGAGAATGCAAAGTTTATTCTTTGTGAGTTATCATTTAATGTAATGATTACTCCTTCTTTCTAAATAGTGATGTCACCATTATTCACCTTTCATTACCTGTTAGATCAAATAAACTTTAGTACATTCATAAATAATAACTTACTACTAGTAACTTGCTAAACATTTCACAGGGGAATATAAGGGGTCTCGAACCAAATGGTTTAGCAGTTCTTACTTTTGTCGCTCAGGCAGAGTGGAGTCACCTTGGTAGGCTAATATAAAATAAACATAGATTAATTTTCTTTTTATGTCTTTAAAGTGAAGACCTAGACCCTAGACCCTTGCAATAAGAGACCTGGTAAATATTTAAAATTTATAGTCGTATGTAATTGTGACCGTTATCACACGTGACAATTATTTGAAGCGGGTATTATGTATTTTCTATTACCGCAAAACAGCGTTATCATGCAAGGGGCTACACTATTAATCATCACAAACAAAGCCCGTGTTTACTCATAGTTTAAGTTTCCCTTGGAGATATAATTACTTTCTTTATAACGATTATTAGAAACAATTTCATTAACCTTCTGAAGGAAACTTTCTTACAATGTTGTAAGCAAAAACTGATATTACAGGAAATTAAATTTTATTCAAGTATAACATTACTAACGTAAGATCTTATTATTACCTTACATTCTGTATGAGTCATTGAACGTTTATTACCAAAATATGCAAACTTATTTATTTGAAAGATAATTTGGCTAATGAAATGTTTAGATTTCTTATCTTTAATCATAACTTTACTAACAACACCATAAACGTCATTTCGTCGTTCCCATCTCTGGTACTCAACCTTCTCGAAGTGTCGAAGTGTAGATAATATAGTGATACTGGGTTTTAGTTCAGGTATATTGTCATTATACGATAAGCTGAGATATTCTTCTGATCTGCTGTCATTCAGCATATTATCACTAACACATTAATAGATAGATACTAATTTCGCGATTTTTCAATAAATCTAAAATAAATAACTGAATATTATGTCTGACTTCGTGGTTTCGTATTACGGTCAGTATTAGCCCGAAGCTTAGAATTCTGGCCGGTAAATGGCAACGAGCTAACATTCTTTTATATGAAATTCGATATAAGTGGTTAAAAATACTCCTACGGCGAAAAGAGGCGTAATGCTTATTGATGACCATTCCGCAATTTTTCGATCAAACCAAAAATATACGACTGGTGTTTCCGTTCACATTTCGATCACTTTGTATTCTCCAAGCTAAGAGCTGGCACTTTTAGTACTGCGGGAAACCACTTATATAACTCATTAGTTATATAAGTGGATGTTAGTAACTATAAGCAATGGCTTATAGTTACTACATCGATGCACAACTGATGTTAGTAACTATAAGCAATGGCTTATAGTTACTAACATCCACTTATATAACTAAGCAATGGCTTATAGTTACTAACATCAGTTGTGCATCGATGTAGTAACACTGGTCGTTGCACAAAAGCTTTTGTGTTATTTCTAATTTTCCTTAAAGCATTCAATGCCCTAACTCAAATTAAATTTCTGCCATAAAAAGTTTCTGCAATTCTTAGAAAACACAGTTATGTTTATAAATTAAAATAACCACTTGCCATAAAAAATACAAAATTCGGAAATTATTACTAAAGCGACGTCGATATAATTAAGTACATGATAGAAATACATGCAGCACGTTTTTAATTACTAACGTAATATTTCACAGTTGTATCTACTGTACGCGTTCCTATGTACATCAAATACATTTACAGAATATCTTACAGCAAACTTGTCTCAATGATGCATTTTACATTCTCACAGTTTCCAGTCACGGCTTTTCGTAAATGACCTAATTCAAAAATACGAACACAGTATTTATAACTGTGTTATATTTGTGACGATCTATTAGGTACTAACTTATTTTTTATAATATTTTTCATTCTGCAACTACTTTTATAGCCAAATATTTAGAAAACTCCTCAATTTTCTCAAAAATTCTTGATGTTATCGCATATTAGAATCATGTTCTATTGCCGATATCAAAGGCTGTTACTTTTATTGCCATACAACTATATTTCGCAAAATTAAATATTGCACTTGATAGGTACTACGATGATTTGGAACACAGAAAGAGACCACATAACAAACGAATATGTCAAAGGTCGCATATTAATCGGAACCGAAGATTGCTCTATATCGGCAAAGTTCCGGGACATAACATGAAATGAATTTTATTAATGCTGCTATTATTTCAGCCGAAGGTGAGTAGTTTTAGTGGCAGTTACAACGACAAGTGGATTATTGGGAAACATTTTAAGTTACGATACTTGCTGGTTTCTGTATGAAAGAGTTAGATAAGACGTGTAGTAAAGTATCAACCTTCTCGTACAATATCAAAGTAAAATAGTAGTATTTACACTATTTGCGTTAAAGTGTGTGGGGAGGTAACGGAGGCTCAATTATATCTTTGGTTAGATAGGACTGACGTATTTCATTGCTAACATTATCATCGCACTTATTGAGAGGCACGTGACCTATGATCGCACAGGGCGCTTGCGTTTCTATTCCAGTCTATTCTCGGGTCGCTTCTGTGTTTGTCCCATATGTACAGCATAATAAATGCCACTGCTCGATTCAAGTCAAATATTTTTTTAATAATTGTAGGTACCAATACAATTTTGCAGGTAAATATTATTTTTTATTGCCACTTGTGGTGGTCGGTACGGCTTTTGTCCAGTAGTGGTATAATGTAGGCTAGTATAAATGTTACTGCTACAGGAAATTTACTTACTTATTATTTTAATTGCCAATTTCTGTAATCTTCACAGCTACTCCAACTCCATAATCTCACGATGCTAATATTAATATTTCAAGTTGCTTCAAGTACGCACCACAAAAAGCTACTCTTCGAATTTCATCTACATTAGTATTCACTAGGTATTCCAATTCATATGCAACACTAGTACTAGATAATTATGATGTCAAGCTAAAGCTCTCGAAGGAATATACGGTGTAACTTAACAATCTGCAATGTCTATCTACGAATATTGATCACATGACAGTCGTCTTTCATTAGGTTTTTCTGACTAAGCTAACGTAAATTAATTATCGTTAAGAAATACCATCTTAGTCTAACATGATCTTATGACATTGAGTAATTGTAGGTCATAGGCAAATTGAACAGTCTGATTAAATAAGTACCTCCTCATTGCAAAATATGACAGCTATAATCGCAAACTTAGTATGAATACTGGAAAAGAGCATCGAAAGAATATATAGGGATAGCAAAATTCTGACAACATTAAGATTAACTTTTTTAAGTGATATTCCTAGATTTAATTTAGGTCTACTAAGAAAGTAACAGATAAATTAACGATATGTACTTTTAAAATTATGAGCGGTTAGGTTCTTTTACGATGACTTGCCCTAATCACCCTTTATGAGCCTTAATAGTACCTGTAAGTCAAATCGCTATTTACAACACAAAACAAATACGAAAAGCATCACTCATGCACTGTCTGTTTTACCCGTTAAGTGACATTTGATTTTCTATGTCACCATGCTCTATGCATATTGTAAGTATGTCTAAGCATTAGCATAGTTAAACATAATCAAAATTCATACATCATCAATTTAGTAATGCCCACAGCTCAGCTTTCATGATTCTATAATCCAAAAATACATTTAAATAAGTTTAAGAAAATTTCACATTCATAATACTTCACAAAGAATGGGTACAGATTTGCTGCCCTTTGTCATGTCGAGGAGTATAGAAAATCTTTTGTCGCTCCCCGGTAGTTCCACCATCCATCACAAAACTTCTTCTTCCGAAGCAACGTCTCGACTCAGTTTGTCCTTTAAGCATTCTTAATTCTTGTTAGTAAGTAATACTTGTCTTTAAATAGAGACACACACGGTTTAACCTTAACTGCAGCTGAAAACGGTAGCATACAAGAAATTATTAACTAAAATGTAGTTGAAAAGTTTTTAGCGACTTGAAATACGTATACGCTTAATGAGGGCTCATTGTTCTCAAAGTTTTGAATGCGTTCATAGTTTAATCCATAATGAATAATATATCTACAGGTAGTGTAGGTACTGTACTGATTGTTTGGTTTTGAGCGACGAACAGTCTAATATTTTTAATTAATTATACTTGGGGTGTTTATAATATATTAAGAGAGAAATTTACGAACCTTTGAATACCGGGAAAGAAAATACGTCTGTGCCGAAGCCAAATATGCAATACAAAATATGTCAATTTTATAAAAATCTCAATGTTACGCACAGAAAACTCACAAAACATACAATCTCTCACTGCAAACTACCAGTATTTATACTCATAACTAATGCACTTTTCGATTCTGTAGATCTGTTTGCTGTAGAGACTAATCCACAAACTGCCACGCCAGCGTGCGTGTTCTTGCATAGTTTGTAAGAACCTCACTTTTTATTGAAATTACGCATGGTGCAACACACTAAAAGCGCATTCACGAGCAGTGTAGATGTACCTTCACCACTCACCCACAGCATAGTACGAGGCAGTGTGTGGATCGCCTAAGCGTCAGCAGTTCAAGGACTCTTCGAGTACCTAAAACTAGGATAAAGAAAATTTCGAATGCTCTTCTCAGCAAAACGACCATTATAAGGTTAACCAAAATAACACCTAAAGAGGCACGGATGTGCGCCTTGGTCCCAAAATTTTCTTTATTATATCTAAAAGCCAAATTAAAACGGTGGCTCTAGTATATGCAAAGTACGGTCGCCGTTGCTCAACATACTTTTTTGTCTTAATTTGCTCATATAAATTACTCATGAATATCACTTAATCTCTTTATAAGCTAAAATAACCAAGATAAGGCTGACAAGGGTCGTCGTGTGATTTTCAAATGATGTTTAAAAACGTTTAATTTGTTTAAAATCCCTTTTTATGTCGGGCCAACTTTTAACGTGGGTACTACCTTGTGTGTATATTTTTGTGTACATAATTAATAAGTCTGTTTGATTAGCGGCTTTGGGCAGCCTACAACTTGTTATTAGGACGAGAAAAGCCATGAGTCCTTTGGAGAAGAAAATTGCAACAGCAGTGTACTTTTCGGTTGTAAAAATTATGTATGCATGTATAGTATTTGTTATGATATAATTGTCTTTAATTATGATTAATAGTATAAAATATTAGGTTTATTGGTAAAATTTGCCAAAAACTATAGTAGAATCATATACCTACGTCTCACTTGCTGCTGTCCGTGATAGAGTACGGGTCTTGAATGACAGTAATGCGACGAGACATGGAGAGAAAGTCATAATACATATGTTTATGTTGAGCGATGACGACGGACAAAAATGAAGTCATTGATGTGATTACCAAACCCACATCAAACTAGCGACCGGCTTCAGTGGCACAGCAAAAATACGTTTTTATGTTACCATTCTGCACACCCATTCATTTCTTGCCCTTAGAGAATAAATTGATCGGTAAATAATTATAAGGGCAAGCCATTACTCAAGCGTTAAAATATAATATGTAAAACACGACCTGAATAAATCATACCCAAAACACCTGTATCTAAATTAAATTCTCTTGACGTTCTGAAGTACCTTAGATTTTTAATATTAGTAGATCGAAGCTACTAAACCTAAACTAAAATAATAGGTACCTATTAAAGTATAGTAGCAGTATTACAGAAGTATATCGATACTGCCTAGTAGTTGAACTATTTCGGTTCAAAAATACAGCTACCTTTTAAAGTGATATAATAATGAACCAAACGCCTCTTAATTTTATTGTTTCGTTGCACATTGTAGTGCATACTACTACTGTTTGACTGCTGTGATTCCATATTCAAATGTTAATATCAGGCCGCAGTTTGAAAATGTGTCTGGTTACGGAAAATAAGGTCGTTCCCTGTTAGCTTAATTTAACTGTTAAATGTGATTATTTATGTACAGCAGTTCATTGGCGAGTATTCACGTGATGAAGTCGGTCACATAAAAAAAACAATGACTATTCTGTTGGTTTTCTTTTTACACTTGTTCTACCATTACGGAGTTTCTTCTAGTTGATAAGTTCTTTCCTGTCCACGTTAGTAATACTTAAGAGCTTGTTACATATAGGTTGTGTATCTCCATAATCCTCGTACGCCGGGATTAATAACAAGGGTCCCATAAAAACATTAGAAAGTACCTACCTAGTAAAACCCAATGTACCCAAACATATTTTATCAAAAGTAAAAAAAAAAACAAAATATCTACATCCCTCTGTAACAAAAAAGAAATAAATCTGTATTTAAAATATATTAATAAATAGAAAACAAACATAAATACATATACAATACGTGTTACAATAGTAAATCGGTCATACGACTCAATACCGTCACACAAATTCTTGCAGCAACAAAATGCTGTTATTGAAACGTTGCAAAGCCATTAAAAGCCTTATAAGAACGTAGTCCGAGCTGACCGAGTAAAGAGCCGCTTGTGAATGTATCGGAGACGGTTGCGGTATAATACATGGGTACAGCAAAGACTGCTTTCATGCGAAGTATTGTATAGCTTTGGTGAAGTTTCTTTGTCTTAGGTAGTATTCGTAAACTGTAAGGTAGAATTCAGATTATAAAAAAAAGATTTTACATAATGAAAAGTATTCAGTATGTTTTTAAGTGGGAATACACTTTATAGTTTAAATTTGTTTATTAAATATTGCTTGCCATTTTATCTAGCCGAATAAAGAGTACCATAAATGATAGCTTGTATTCTTGTGTATGTTTTATTGAATATAATAGTCACCATGCCATTTCTAGAGCTATGGTTTTGATTGTCCATTGCTGTAGGTCGTCATTGTATGAGAAAAATAATCACTAGTTTTGATAACTTCATGAATTCCATACTTTTCGTGGTAATATTCTATTTGAACTTTACCATTGGCACGTTAGTTATATTACTACTTCAGTCAATAAAGAATTATAGAGTGCCTGAGTGAGTATCTTAGCAATTTCTTCAGAAACGTGTTTAGGGTATTAGGTAGTAAACATACTAAAAGTCGTTTCTCCTAGGAGGTGAGCTGGAGAGAGGGGAAGCGGTTTAAAGTATCCAATTTTCGGTTTTTCGCTAATATCTCGTGGCATAGTCTCTTTAACTCATAATACGGCACCTTCGACTAGGGTGATCTGTTGAAGTGTTTAAAAAGTAAAAAAAAAAAATTTGACGATGCTCTTCTGCAGAAGACACATTAGGCAAAGGTGTTTGGAATACTAGATAAAACCATTTTTAAGATCTTTTATAACATATCAATTAAAATATTACACACAGATAAAATATTATTATACTATAATAATAATATCACAACAACTACACAACGCTAACTAGACCCAAAGTAAGCATATATTATAGCTTGTGGTATGGGTTCTAGAATGTGGATAAACATACTTATATTCTTTTTTTTAAATCCATTCATTTATCTACTTTATGAGACTGTGAAAATAGGCCACTTGATTTCAGGGACAGTTAAAGTGACCATAAAAGTTAGGATTTATTATCACATCTATCTCGTCCCAAATTCTCTGCCATTGTACTATTTGAAAAATAGAACTACGGCCTCAAACTTCATAACACTTAACCCTAATACTGGCAGTATTGAATAATAGATTTTCGTGGTACATACCAATCTTCATTACAATCTCTCGGGAATACTGTTTCCCAAATACATAATTTAGCTACAAACTCTAGTCGTTAAAAGTTTGTGGAGATCGAATACTTTGCTAAAAACCATAAATTATGTTTTGATGCACTTATGCTGTTTGGCGTTAATGGGTGTTATTCTTCTCTTAAATTACAGTAACTGAGCTATTTTTGTCTTCATTGTCTAGTATAGTGTAAATTATAATTATTCTTCATGTAATTGAGTCTTTATTGTATTATTTACATATTTTTGGTTTGGTTTTGATTACTATCTCATCTGGTGTTTAACGATGATGTGGTCTGCAATGAAACGCTTATCTAGAAATTACTCACTTGTGAAGTCACCTGCCAAAAGCCAATTCTTATGGAAAACAAGAGATGTTGTAAAGATTTCTTTGTTTATTTCACGTCAAAACTGTTGTGGAACGTAGAACAATTAACAAACTACTATTCTCAAACAGATAAAGCAATAATGACAAAAAGATATAATATTACTTCTTCACGGTATTTTTCTCCAGATCACTGTCTACCGGTAAGATATTCAATAGGTTAGCTGCATTGCTTGTTTTTTCACGATGTAATCACGAAACATTTATTTTTCGCTTTGTTCAACGTGAACAAGATAAGTTTGCGGGACCTATTATGGGCTTACGAGGAGACATAGGACTAACACGCAAATGTCCCTGGGGAGTTTTAATCTAAAGTCGCCTGACTCCTGTTGGAGATACTCCTTAAACCCCTTTCTTCGCACACGTATTTTAGCCCTGAAAACATACGGAATGCTTTGTAAAATGAAGTGTGTTTGAACGAAGGATCCAAAGGCATTGACCAGTAAGTGGAAGATAATTTATTGTTAACCGACTTCATTATTTATTGCTATTTAGGTGTGATACTTAAGAATAAAAACAATTAATTCACTTTCAATATAAGCAAACATTGTAAAAATTGGAAATCCATAGCAGGGTTCCAAATGGCTCAATATAAAGTTTGCTAAAATAGGAATGATTTGTAATCTGAGTAGCCAAAAAATGAATTATTAATATTCAACATAAAACATATAAATAAATAAATAAGTAAAAAGTTCTGGTCACTTCGACTCATTTACATAACTATTAACTTATTTACATATGTTTTATCAAGTGGTAAAAGCATGATCTGTCTGACGCTTGCAATAACAGTAGTTTTACCCACATATACTCGACCCATTGAAGATCTATTGATTTATGTGTAGTCTTTCAAAAAAAAAAAACTTCTAGATGACTACTACTATTTGCTCTAATCTAATATCATACTCACAAAACATTGCTACATAGTTCTATAGTACAGCAAAGCGAATACGATTCAAAATAATTTACCACTTGGCCACATCGAGATACGCTGAATATATTACGTAGGCTTTCATTTATCATTCTCTGGGAGTTTCAACGTCTTGCGACGTGTCACGATAGGAGGTTTCTTTGTATGTTAGAGGCTGTGCAAGCCGTAGCAAAGATAATTCGAGTGCTAATACCAGCTATTTGATTAATGGGGCCGCTGATACTATTTGTTTTTAGGTTTGAGTTGTTTTGAGTATTGGGCGCACTGATATTAATAGGTAAATTGCTGTTAAAATGATATTTTTCTTGAGAAAAGGACTGTTTATATGATATGAATGCCGTACACGTACCGTAAGACTCAAGCTTAAACCTCAAGATACAAATATATTACTAGCTTCCCGCAGCGCGGTTTTACTCGCGTCTTTGGTTACTGCTCTATTCCCGTCCCCATAACGTGATGTTACATAGCTTCATCAAGAACTGGGCTATCATACACAAAAAATATTTAAGAAGTATTAAGTAATTTAGTAAGAATTATTTAAATCGGATCGATAGTTCCAGAGATTAGCGCGTTCAAACAAACAAACTATTCCGCTTTATTTAATAGTATAGATGTAGCAAAACAATCAATTTAACCCCTCATATTATATTTTACGCTACTTTATTTTGTATGTATCCACGAACTCTATCATCTGCAGTTGACCAACATAACGTAACGTGAGTATTAAAACAAGTAAGTAAGTAAAATCTTTTAAAATAAATCTCGCAATGTCTTCCCTAACATAAAGCCGTAGTAACTATCGGAAACACACGTAATGCTATTTTTAGTTGCGATCTGTTTAAGGTTATATTCGTCTCTAGCCTTTCCCTAATTTGTGCAAACGTCCTCAATTCTTCGTCGTATAACTACGTCTAAAAGTCGTCGTACGTCGGCAAAAGACGTAGACAATACTACTAGACTTTCATCATACATAACTTCTTATTGCTTTTTGTTATCCCTTTCCTTGGCTTGCAGATTGGTATATTGCTGAACATTAGCTTCTCAAAAATAGGAGTTTGAAATATTCCTACGGTAGTAGATCCACGCTGGTTTCAGCATGAATGGGCTGGATCGAACGGGGAAGTACTACCCTCTCATAAAAGATCGACATAAGAATATTAGTTTTCGTACTAATGTGTTTCGCTCGATGAGTGAGAGCGCCGGCATGCGGCAGCCCAAATACCCACTCGGCCCTCTTCCGTTTCTCTTTTCCTTCCTCATCCCCTTCTTCGTGGTCGGCAACGATTTGTTTGTGTTTTATAACCATTATTACATACGCGATGCTTGGAAAACACAGCCATCTCTATAGGTTACAGTTACCACTTACCATCAGGTGGACCGTATGCTTGTTTGCCACCAAAGCTGTATAAAAAAAGTCAGCGCACTTGGTAGAAATAGAAATAGAAATAGAAATAGAAATATTTATTTGTCAATGTAGGTAAATTTTACATATAGGTGTTACATTGGTTATAATAGGTCGCTACATTGTACCCATAGGCATACAAATTTTAATAACTTATTGTACATAATCTTAATCTAATTTTAACTATATTGACTTACACCAAACAATCCCACACTTACATAAAACTTAGAACACAAAACAAAACAAAATTAAAATAATAACATCAAATAGACTAATCAGACTTATATTCCATAAACTCAGTTATAGAGTAAAAACATTTTTTAATTAGGAACTCTTTGAAGACTTTTTTAAAAGTGCTTAATTTTAAATCTCTGATATCTTTGGGAATTTTGTTATAAATCGCTGGAGCCATTTGGTATACGCTTTTTTTACAGAGAGCTGTATTACATTTATCTATACTAAGAATATTTGATTCTCTCTTCCTTAACCTAATATCTGCAGGGTCTCTAACATGAAATAAATGCGGATTATTTTTGACAAACACTGCTATCTCATATACATATAAACTAGGAAACGTAAGTAATTTTAAATTTTGAAAATGTTTATGACAACTATCTCTTGAATGTAAATTACATATTGCACGAATACATTTCTTTTGTGCTAGGAACACTAAATTTTTATCGGTGGAATTTCCCCAGAACACTATTCCATACCTTATGATTGATTCCACATAACTATGATAGGCAACGAGTACCGTTTCATGATTTACATGCTTAGAAAGCTTGTGAAGCGCATAGGCGAAACTGTTTACTTTCTTACATAATTCCTCTATGTGTAATTTCCAAGATAGTTTACAATCTATAGTTAATCCTAGGAATTTGGTGTAATCTTTTTTTGCAATTGATACTCTTTCATATACAATGTTTAACGGATCGTGGTATTGTCGTTGACTGAATTGCATGATATGAGTTTTATCTAGATTAATTTTTAAATTATTATGTTTTAGCCATTCTATTGTTTTCTTTAGCGTGTTATTTACTTCCTGTTCATGATCATAAGATTTATCAGATTTTATGACTATTGTGCTATCATCAGCAAACAATATGGTTGGGTGAATCACATTTTTTGGAAGGTCATTAATGTAAATTAAAAATAATAAAGGTCCGAGCACACTTCCTTGGGGTACTCCGTACTTCACCGTTCTATATTTTGACCTGTGTTTAATTTCCCGTTTAGTTTTAATGTTAATATTTACAATTTCTGTGTACTGCTGGCGGTTACTTAAATAAGATTTTAATAGATCAAGACATTTACCACGTATTCCATACCTAGACAGTTTGTCGACTAAGATTTTATGATCAACATAGGCCAATTTTATTAGTAGCCGCAGTAAACTGTATGCGTGTATAAGTGTATTACCTGTGTCACTTTACATGCTACTTGAAATTTTATTGTAACTTAGTAAAATTATAATAACCTGGCGATTAAAAAGAGTGGCCTAAGTTTCTTGCCAGTTTTTCTAATGGCTCTAAATCTTCAGCGAACTGGCTGTAGGTTAATTGGCTGACATTCTGTTATTTTTAATGTTCATAGGTGTTAATTTAATAAACCTATATGAATAAATACATTTTCATTTTTATTTTCGTTGTGTCTATAACGCAGGTAAAGCTACTATTCGTTGCCTTATACAACACCCACGGAGAGAGGTGAATTGATTCTATGTTCTAGACTTGAACCCACACAGCCAATTATATTTATTGCAACATTTAGAACAGATAAATAATAAAGTATCAGATGTCATCTTCACAAGAACGAACTTATCAAGAGTACAATTAGGTAAAGCAAACATTTATTTCCGGGAATCGTGAGCAATACTGTACGGTGCAACCATACATTGCGAAATTACATTATATATCTTGTCAGCATTTTCGCCACAACGCTTTTGTAATTCATTACATTTATATATAAATCAGTTCACTACCGATCATCAACCGCGTCGCGTGTACTCACTATCATTTTCTATCAATTTGTACTTAGCATTAGAACTTTACAGTGTTAAACAAACTCTCTAAACTATCTCCTCGTATCATTCAATATCATCATAGCAAACAAAAGGAGTGTTCGGTAAAGTACCACACAAATACAAAATGTTGATTGCCAACTCTTTTCTGAGTGGCAATTCAGAACCCACTTGTTATATAATTGGCCAATCTTTAATTAAAGAAGTACCAATACAATAGACGCCATTACATTGGTATATGATGGCGCTGTAATTCATGTGGTAAAATTATTACTCGGAGAATAATTTGTTATTATATATGGTAAGATATTTATTAAATATACAATTTCACCATTCATGTCTTTAAGAATAAAGAACAAAATAATAAAGGTTAGTCATACAATACTGATGTACAACTTTATTTTTTTTATAATAATATAATTGTTGGTCTAGTGGTTAGTGACCCTGACCGCTAAGCCGGAGGTCGTGGGTTCGATTCCCACCCAGGACAAATCTTTGTGTGATGAGCATGAGTGTTTGTTCTGTGTCTGGGTGAAATTTATCTATAATATGTATGTATTTACAAAAAAAAATGTATGTAAGTAGTATATCAGTTGTTTAGTACCCATAACACAAGCAAATATAATTGCTTAATTTGGGGCTAAATGGCGCTGTGTGAATGTGGTAGAATATTATTATTATTAATATGTATATATTTATTTATTTTAATTAACAGGAACTAAATTTGGGCTCAATTAACACCATTCTTACATACAATAAAGCGATCATTATTTGAGCTCCAGACTGCTCTATAAAGTTCTTCCACTATGGAGGTTTCTCATCTGCCATAATAACTGATTGCCGGTAGCCTTATTACAGGCCTCTGCTGCGACCGACGTTGGAAAGTTAAGACTAACTTGCCGACGCTAGGATGTAGGAATGACCTATGAGATCAATTTAGTGCTCACGATTCCTAGTCTATATCAATAGATTTTTCTAGACATTATGTTACAACCTACAATAGCATCTAACCTAAATTATATTCTAGAATAGGAACGTAAAACAATTAATTTTATAACAACACACAGGAGTCGAATTCTCTCTGTTCTCTCTATTTATTCTGCTGTTATTATATTCTAAGCAATCACGAATCTCTTTGTTAAACGATCATTTATGAAGGTACTGTAAAAGAGTTAATTTATTTTTAAAAGTGCTTTTATTGCCCTCTGACCTCATAAAAAAGATATTTTATCTTTTATGTGATTTTTTATGTTTTATGGGGATGAAAAGGGCCGTCCTTTGACAGTCTTAAGTAACTCAGAATGTACTGAATATAATTGGTGTAATATTTTATCAAAACGATAAGTAAAACTTAAATTATTAAACCTTACTAATTAGGTCAATTATTTTATCTTTAGCTAACATTTATCTAAAGAGTTACTATTTCGGTTTACAAATTATTTGTTTAAATTATAAAATGTATTGATTTCACTGATATCGTAGTGGTTGAACTGACGTGGCTTGCAGAGTTGCCTCTCTGAAGTGGCAATGGGCAGGACACATAGCACGCAGAACTGACGACCGTTGGAGCAGAAAGGTTCTAGAGTGGCGACCATTAACCGGAAGACGCAGCGTGGGCAGACCTCTCACAAGGTGGACCGACGACCTTATAAGGGTGGCGGGCAACCGATGGATGAGGGCAGCCCACGATCGGCCAAGGTGGATCGGCGAATATTGGGGGAGGCCTATACAGTAGTAGACGTCTTTCAGCTGATATAATGATAATGATGACACATAATTTACCTATCTAAGGTAATGTAAGTACTTTTGTTTTTTTTTAGTATAGAATTCTAATTCAAATCTTGTTTCGTCTGGTACTACACTAAACATGTTTTAAGTATCACACCAAAACCACGACATCAAACCTCATGTGTAATCAATTATTTACACACACACTGCTTCACTATGAAATCATGCGTTATTATTAATTTGAAAATTACTTTTGACCATTGATAATGCACCCGATCGACGGTAAATACAATTATAAACGCGGAATAGAAAACGCTAAGAATATCTTTATTTATAGTTGATTGTTGCCAAATAAACTGACCTATCCTAAACACAAAGCAACTTTTCTAGAAGTACTGGACTGCTACCACTAAAACGCAACACTACCCTACCTAGGTAGTTAACATTTCTATAACTACATACTGTTGTCTGTAGAACAAACGAATTTTATTCGTAACTGAAAATGATTTCTTGAATATATATCATTGCGTACTTCTTAATTACTAGTTGTACAGACATATTGTTCGAATATAAAACAACAGTACAATCTCTATAAACTAAAGGAAAACGGTCTGGTACGGTGTTCGCAAACAATGGATTAATAATTTATGTAGACACATCAAGTCAGGTACCACTTGAATACCACAAATAACACGGTAAATAGAGCTTCTCGGCTGTGAACTGTCTTATTCCCTTAAGGCAGAAACGTGTCTTACGTTTGCCATTGACGTTAGCACGTAAGTAAAGTGAATCAATGACCGTTTATTGTTAGTACCGTAATGATCTTTGTTTATAGTATTCTGCAAAAGGGTATAGATTCAAAACTTACGCCATTTCAGAGTTATACATACACTGACGGACTCATAAACTGCATCAAAGTAATAGACGACTTTGAAATAAATATTTTAACCAAGTATGCAAACTTTCTGTACAGATTAAAATTGAAACCTCTAGATTGGTTCGTGAACTTTAAAACAGCGTAGGGTCATATCCTTAAGTTTAAGTTTGTGTACTGGAAATGACCTTAAGACTTTTTTGAAGAAAAAACAGAAATTTAAGGAAAATTGGTTTAATAAAAAAAATGGTTTTAACAATAGACACAAACTTTATGCAAGGGCTTATTTATGTTTTAATAAGGTGTATTACCTCCACGTGCCCTTATTACAGATTCTAATCGGTTCCGCATAGATTTTATTAGGGTTATTAAAAGATCTTGCGGAATATTGTCTCATTCTTCTGAAAGTGCTGTTCTTAGTGCTGCCACTGTCGTGGGCACAGGATTTCTCGCATATACAGCTCTTTTTAAATTGTCCCAAACATGCTCAATGAGATTAAGATCCGTGCTGCGTGCTGGCCAATTCATTGTACGTATCTCAACCTCTTCGCAATATTGTCGAACTTGTGCAGCAGCGTGCGGCCGGGCATTATCCTGCATTAAAGTAAAATTTTCTTCTGCGACCATCTGCACTATATAAACATGTCCTACACTCGTCCGTGAACAATACGGAGGCCTATTGCTTTTCTGTCCAATTTAGGTGATCACGCGCAAATCTTAAGCGAGCTTGTCTGTGAGCTACAGACAACTTTGGACCATATGCTGGTCTAAAAGGGGTGATATCCGCTTCCTTTAACCTTCTTCTTATTGTTCGTGCACTCACATTTACTCCACGCACTTCATTAAGCTCTGTTTTGATGTTAACTGACGTGAGGAAACGATTTCGCAGGGAAGTTGTAACAATAAATCGGTCATCACGACCGGTGGTTGCTCGAGTCCTGCCTGTACCACGTCTCCTTCTGTAAGAACCTGTCTCCACAAACCTTCTGTATATTCTAGAAACCGTAAACTGGTTTAAATTTAAATTTCTACCAATCGTTCGTTGATCCAAGCCCTCCCGCACCAGTGCTACAATTTGAGCCGCTTGTTCGGACGAAGTATTCATATTATGGTTCAAAAACTCTCGATGAGTTAAAAAACTAACCCAACAATTCTGCTGGTAATAATAATTTAATTGACAAAAGAATAAAAAATCAATGCAAATCAATTTAAAACTTTGCTTTAAATAACACGCAAATCTGATTGATATCTGAGTAAATTTTCTTTTCCCGGCTATATTCATTTGTATTACTGCAGTTCTATTTTTAAATTTTGCTTTTTTTAAGATTAAGAGCCAGTCTCTCCATATTTATATAATTTAATCTAAAAAGTTTGCATACTTATTAAAAAAAATCATTTCAAAGTAATCCTGAACTTTGATGCAGTTTATGAGTCCGTCAGCTTATATTATGTTTATTCCAGAAAAATGCTGAGGGTAAAATATATCCATAATTGTACAAAATTAACATTGCTTCAAATGTGCAGTCCATGTTAGTTCGTATCAGTGTCAGTATAACCGGTGATCTCATATATGTTTTCTTGCCATTGCAGTTAACTAAGTCCTCACAACACCATTGAGAAATAAGATTTAAGGCCCGGTCGAACTCAGTGACCAGTTGAAGATTGTAAGAAGTTGATGGATCGCTTAAAATCGTTGCTTAGGAATCAGAAGTTTCGCAGAGTACTTCTTATGGCTGATCATGATTTTGAAGATAAACTGAAGCTAAATAAGTCGCATCACATTTGGTATATGACCCGCCATCGCTTAGTTTACAGTTATATTTTTTTGCTTACAGTATTTTGTGAACATTTTTAGCGGTATTTATTATATCAGCGGCTACATCAGTCGTTATTTACGTTATATACTGATACACAAATTTTGTCAAGCTCACTTATCTTTTAACTTGAAAGATTTATATATTTTTTAACAATAGTAACTAAATAAAACAGAGTCTATTGCCCATTAACTTTTGCATAATATAGCATCACGCCTCTGTCCTCAAAGCAGTAGCTTTTCCCAGCTGTGTGAGGTCTACACCTCTACAGATTAGGAAGAGGGTTACGTTAGGAATAAATTTTTTTTCGCTCGTTCCTAACCTAACCCACACACCAACCGGGTTAGGTTTTCGGGTCAGGTAAGGAATAATCCTCATATAACAGAAACGCAGTTTAGCAGGCGTTAAAACAAAGAATTTATAGACAGAAAAATCACTTTATCCGACCCGGGAATTGAACTCTCTGCGTAGCATTCTGTACTCAATACCACTGAACTAGCATTAGAATAAATCTTAATTGCTATTATCAAAGTCACAGAAAATCTAATACTTATTTATGTCAAAACAATCCGAAACAAATTTTTATACAAGTCACCGTTGGGACCCATTAGTTTCCACTTTACAACTTTATTTAATACAACCCTGGAGGGCTATAATTATCTTGTTCCCTACTTTTTTAAGATCACTGTGATCATGTTTTGTTTCTGTTAAACATTACTTTGTTATTTATTTCTCTATTAACTTGTAATTTATTTTTGACGCCCTTTAATAAACATATCTTATTTGATATTACTATTTTAACTATTCTTACTTCATCTTGTCAACCAACTCAAACATTAACTTTTACGATTTGCCCGAAGCTTAGATATCACGTGGTAAGAAAGTATGTCATATAAATACATTCGACCACATATTTACTTTACCACTCTTAACAAAAACATTCATCAAAATTGATATTCAATAAGACTCATTATGACAGTGACAACTGTCCCTGTTCTAAGGTAACTTGCAAGCAAACTACACATTTTTATTTTGTGGTAAGCAAACGACATTTTCTCTAAGGGTGGTACAGCAATTTTATAGTCGATTACATAAACATTTTGCAAATTAGACATTTTGCGATTTGAGTTTCTGCGAATTATACTTATTCAAAATAATAACCATAATAATAATTAATTTTAATAAATAAATTTTGTAATATTATTCATATTTAACTACTTAGAATGATAAAAGGCTGTAAAAAAATATCAAAGACTTGATGTCATACTGGCACACACACGTCACTTAAAATATTTTGGCACGAAGGTTACTTTATGTAAAGGATAAAAAGATATCATATACCTTGATAGATTCAAGGGGGTTCCGCCACTCATAATTTTCTATCAGAGAATGATTAAGATAAGTCCCTGTGCCTTGAAGAGCCTTTACAGTGGCGATTATATTGCCACTTAATTAAGAACTCTAAAGACCTTATAATAAAATTTAAAACAATTAATTAATAATGTACCTATAGCTTTATAAAGGGGTCCCGGCTGTCAGACGAACTTTTATCACCATCGTTAAGGCCCGTCAGGAGCTCTTAGGGAGTTTTGTTTTTTGTACAGGGAAAATGCATTTACGCATACCAACTCATTCGGGGAAACAAGCCAGTTATGTTAGGGTCGCTGACCTTAGATAGTAAGCGACCAGAATATCGACCAAACCCTATGCACCTACTTACTACCCTATGCGCCTTAGCGAGTGGGCCGCTAAAACTAGATACTATATCAGCGCAGGGAGTTCTAACTACTGACGTAACCTTCGCATCTCGCTATTGCTCTTTTAAATTGTGAACCAAATGCATCCATTTTTTTTATACCTATAACTCAGGGTTTTTCAGTAAAAGCTTAACCCCGTGTTAGAATGTAACTTGCAATTTCTTGGACAACAGTCGCAACCGGACAGACGACAGCCTCTGTTTAAGAAAACTTTGATAGAAAAATAACAGTAAACACAACATATGATTGTTTATTATGAGATACCAGAAATTACCTTAACTACGCTTCCGTACTCGTATGGCATTAGTAAAAGTATTAAAAGCGTCATGCCTAATTACAGAACGGATAACATTACAGCGAATTATTTACGCAATATAAAATTCCCAGGTTCCTCTAGGATTCTCATTTGCATTTGTAAATATACAACAAAAAAGCGCTTAAAAGGAGTGACGAGGGTCTCGTTCGAAATACCGTAAAAGTGGCAATCAGCTCGGTTTACTGACTTTTACTTCAAAGTGAATTTTTTGTTCTTGCCTTTTTTATTTTGCACGTTAGCAAACGTTGAAGTATTTTCGAGTAGTTCCCTATTCAAAAGAATTTTACTGCTGTGTCTAATGGCCTTAAAGGTAATACTAAGAAAATTTTAATTTCGTATACATTGGTGAATATTTTGAGAGTAAATGTAATTTTCTAGATACGTAGAAGAATAATGTTTTTTTGCAAACGAAAGTTTCGTTTCACTTAAAATATGTTATTTATAGCGCTACTCCTTCTAGGATCATAAATATTACCGGAGTCCGGCGGAACAATTCCTCTGGCTACGAACTAGTTAAGTGTTTCGGTGTCGGAGAACCGTATTAATACGTGTGCTCTCAACATACATAACTCTTTTTGTACGAAAACATGGGACAAATAAACCGCTTTTATTTATTTTTGCTCCCTATTAATACAAGACAGAAGGGTTTTATATTTTATCCTTTTTTATGAAAATGTGTACCTACGTTTTAATTTGACCACAATCAGCAATGTAGAATGCCTATTGTAAAGCTTTTAAAACGTTACTAGTAACACTGTAGTTAGATTGTTGACCTAGTGCTGCACACGGGGCCCATCCGCAACCTTCCTCGTAGGGACAACGTTCCCGGTGCACCCGGACGCTGTCACCGGTGTTGGTGCCCGCACGATGTGGGCTGTCGCTGGTTGGGCCGCTGATGTAGTATCAAGTTCCGGCGGCCCAACCATTAAGGCGAGAGTAGGTGCACAGGGGGGTTTTAGTCGGTATTTTGGCCGCCTACCATCTCAGGCCAGCGAGCCCGACATAGCCACCTCGTTTTCCCGGACAGGGTGGTATGCGTAAATGCATTTCCCCTCTACAAAAAAAAAAAAAAAAAAAAAGTGCTGCACACTAGGTCAACAATCTAACTACAGTGTTACTTAATTAACCACCAAAATGGTGTTACAAGTTTATGTGTATCTTATGGCATTAGAACATCGAAAATAGATGTATCAAGTAAATAATACATACATATTTAAAAGTATACTCAAACTTGATTCATCTATTTTACCTTATTTTTTACTATGTATATTTCACTAATTATTTTATATCCCAAGACTAGCTAATTGTTATTCGACATTTTTATCATTTCAGCCTCAAGACTTCAATTCTCTCAAAACTTAACACATAAGACCAAACTTGACTTCAATGCTTGAATGGGTTAGCCTTTTGCTGATTATTTATCACTAACTGATTACGGTATTGCAGTATTTTTCTATGTTAACTATCTGGTCTATTTTGTACCTAGTTCAAGCGTATAATAATGCCTTGCATGCCAGAAAATAGTGAATCAAGAGAAGAATAGGCGTACATTTTACGTAATAACTAATTCCCATATGATCCACACTGTCCTGTGTTATAAGAAATGAGCAAAAATCAAGACAACTGCCACTAAGAATTATCTAACAGGAATTATCTAGTATTATAATATATATACATTATATAGTAATATGGATTCTATGGGGTCAAACGTTTAGAACTGGCCATTGTACAAGTTTTTACGCTAAACCTACGTTCAATATTAGACGTTTTTCAGCTGATGATGGTGAAGATGAACTTTATGACCACCATGGCGGTAACCTCTTATCATGAATTAAACTGTATTCTTGTTTACCACTTAAATTTGGTGTATTTAAAAAAAAGTAGCAGATTCTACTTTCATACTAAGCCTTTCTTATAACTTTAACTTGAGACCTTAGCACGTTTTTTTTCTGGCAATTTTTTAATTTTTTTTTCCGTAAGAATCATCCTCGTACTTCAAGAAATATTATAAATAAAAAAAGAGTGTTTGTACTCATGTACGCACGTAAGAAGTTATACTTCTTTAGCGTAACAATCCAAAAATACCAAAATAATAACAACGCATACATACATAACAGCTAACCTCAAATCAATAAATGCACTTAAAACAGTATATATAAAACCACTTTTACCACTAATATTCAAAATAAATATTTTTACTGATAAATGATCAATAAAAAATATCTATCACCGTCATAAATATAATTGATATAAACGCCAATATATTTTTGGAGTTTTCTTAACTTTGTTTCAGCAATGCTTAGATAAGCCATGGCCCATAGATTATGTACCATTCGGTAGTACGCTTTTACCACTGCACTTGTAATACATACATACATAGTTCCACGCCTTTTATCCCCGAAGGGGTAGACAGAGGATAGACTGAGACTTTTGGTCCCATGTAACAGTGGCCGAGCCTGTTGCCATATATATGAAAACTTTTAGATAGAAAACCCCAATATCACTTTACCCGACTCGGGGATCGAACCCGAGACCTCTGCGTGGTAATTCGTACACAGTACCACAAAAGCAACTGCAGTTATATAATAAAAATATCAATTTTAGACTAGGTAAGTCAAACTATTATAAGTTAACTAATTATCAGTTAGGGTATACCGGCGGTAACATTAATGTTGGAGAGTGAGTGGATCGTCATTATCTCAGAGACAATAGAACAAGGGGGCCGGTGACCGCCATTCAACGTGTACCTCTGTTATGGGATGACAAATGATCGTGTGTTTCTCACCGGACATGACCTGCTTGAACAATCGCGTTGACAATATTAGAGCCGTTAGTACTTGATAACAGCGTTCACAAAGTTTACGACTTAGACCCTTTACTAGACAAACATGAGTAAATATAGTATGGCGGTAAAACATAGGACTTAATAATAAAATACATAGGTAGGTACTAACTTCGCTTTATTGCCGTAATCCAGGACAAAGGTACCTTCGTTTACAAAGATTGCAGCAATTATAAAATTGCAGTAATAAGTCCAGGTTTCTTTTTTCCTTGCCGTAAGACAGTCTAATCAAAAATAAATTTAAAAAGCACATAGAAATTTTTTTACAATTACGAACAATTTTTAAATGTCAACATTGGTGCTAATAACCTTGTGCTTTTGAGACACAAATAATTTTACAAAGTCAACGTATATGTAACACGGCAAAATGCATGTTTTTGTTATCAAAATACCTAGATTAGACTAACAATTCTCTCTCAAATTGAGCTATCTATCGAAGACAGATCCTCTAGCCAGGTATATAAAGATATAACAATAAACAACCATACTAGGCTGGATATCAAGTAAAACGTCCACTACTTTTTCAACAAATATCTATCTAACATCTGTTCTAGGCAAATTTAATAAGTATTCATTAATATCGATTTAATAAGTATTCATTAGTGAGGAAGCTGATGCCTTAACACGCACCCTTACTATGAGGGATCAGTCCAAATTATGCATCATCGCGTGCTTTCACTTCAAGTAGTCTCAGTTATTTGTAACTTCGTGATCTTTATATTTTTATCTGTTTAGTTTTTCTATGTATACGTTTTTAAGTCTGTCATGCATTAATTTGTTAGTTTGAATTAGTAACCCAGCAGTAGTGTGTTCGTTGCCACTTAAAAATATGCAGCTACAATTAAAAGTGTCACCATTCTCAAACATTTAGAATCCTAATTTTATTGTTAATTTCACTTACAGTTTACACCTCACAAACATACATGTTAGGTAGAACGTTGCTTGTAGTCATAACTTAGTATTCTTAGTAATAACACAAGCAGATAATGACTTCAGTTATTTACAAATACCCTCATCAAAGCGCTTGTTTTACACGTCGTTCTTGTTTACTAATGAAAAAAGTGTGGCTGCGAAAAATAAATTGCTTTTTATTGTTCAACCGCAGTAGGCCGGCGAAGTGCGTAAATCAGAGATAATAAAGAATTTTTTGAAATACAGAAATACTTTTAACTCACGTAAACATTTGTCATGACATGATAACACGTGGCCGCCGAAAATATAACCCGTTTACTATTCACTCTAGCAAAATTTTGTGCTTGTATTGCTGTAAATTATAGTATTTTATAATAATAATATATCATTTATTTCAGGCATTACATTACATTAAATACGATAAATAAATATTTATTTGTTTATGGGTCTACGTTATGTAGACCCATAGACAAATAAATACCTTATAAAATAACATATATATATAATTATAACACTTAACTAAATACTATTTTTGTATCGACGTCGTATATCGCTGCACTGCGTTGCCTAATCACGAAAACGACGATAAACAACACTTTTCGGCCAAAACTCTTCTTTGAGAAAACTCTCAAGATGAATATCATCATGTAATAGTGCTGGTACTTTTTCATCTATAGGGCGGGTTTATGAGATAATTTGCCATGACACGTTTCTAAGACCTGTAATAAAAATTGAAATGAAATATTTGCGCTGATAAACAACAGAAGAATGAAATACTGAATCATTGTTGTCTTAATTATTGTAACTAATATCTAGAGAGAAAATAACTTTTTAAGACACAGAAGTGAAGGAGGTAGGTAGTAGGTACGTATAACATTATTAAAAAAGCCTTTTGAGAAAGACTAGAGAAAAGTATTATGAATTCCATTAGTAGGTTCGTCGTAATTTGGAACAAGCCTCTAAAGATTCTAAATTTCTCATCACGAGAACGGTTAGTTACTTAGGTGAGCTGAATTGCTCAGAAATCATTAATGAGACGAAACAATTAGTGATCTCTTTATGTAGGGTAATTGAAAATTTTACGTATTACTTGAAAGAGGTAATAGGTCTTCTAAAAGGTCTTTTAAAATATAAGATCAAGATTCAAGTAATAATATTACGGTGGGACGAGCTGGACGCTTACAAAAAGGACTGGCACAAACTAGCGCAGAATAGAGAGAGATGGAAGGAGGGGGAGGAGGCCTTTGGCCTGCCGTGGGACACGACGGAGTCATAATAATAATAATAAGGTTGAAATTCCTATCTCTGGAGCCCTAACCACCGGTAGCTTGGTCATTGTACCCGATAACGATGGGTCTCCATATCTTTATTTTTTTTAAAGTATATTTCTGTTATTTTTTAACCGAATTTAATAAAAAGGAGGAGGTTTCTCAATTCGACAATAATATATATATATATATTTATATATATATATAACGAGGGTCTGTGTCAACTCGTCATCAGCGGTAAGGATTTTCTTAGAATAAAAATGCAGTCATTCAAGTTAGCTATGTATTTTCAATATGCAATCACAGATTGAACACGATCCAGTTGGTAACGCAGTGAGTTCAGGGAACCCAGGAACATTGACGTTTCCACGTTTCCCGAATCCTTCAACTGTTACGATGATTTTTTACGAATGACATTAACAAGTGACAGTTTGAATGCTGGCCGATAGGCTAGGAAACATCTTACTATGTAGGTGGTATGTTGCGACACGGCCATCCTACGCCTTACACGTCCTCGTGTAAGTGTTCTGAAACAAATTATATCTGGGTACATATTTTTTTGTTCGACCATGCCTGACCACGTTAATCGTAGGTCAGGTAACATAATCATGAGACATCGCAAAGACACAGCGGCTTCCCTTAACCAGGGGCATCACTTAACCAGCGGCATCTCTTAACCAGAGGCTTCTCTTTACCAGGGGCTTCCCTTAACCAGGGGCATCACTTAACCAGCGGCATCTCTTAACCAGAGGCATCCCTTAACCAGGGGCATCACTTAACCAGCGGCATCTCTTAACCAGAGGCTTCCCTTAACCAGGGGCATCACTTAACTAGCGGCATCCCTTAACCAGGGGCTCTAACTAACTAGGAATATAAATCTAATCTATCAACATCAAAGGTTTAATCAGTCAGGTTAAAAGTTAAATAGTCTGAGGATAGTCAAATCAATGTCGTTGTGAAGATCATTTTCGTCAGACTCAGGGATATCGCTAAGAGGCAACATAGGTAGTCTGTAATTAGCATATTTCTAAGTCCAGTTGCTATTAAACGCCGTAAGCACCTGTTGTCCTCTAATACCTCTATGATACGAAAGGGACCTTTATACTTAGGATCCAGCTTAGTCTGTAACCTTTCCTCATTTAAGAGCATCATAACATATTGTAAAACTTAAGAAAATTAAATTAATAACTAAATATTGGTACTGTAGTCAACAGTTAGTCCATTATGTTAAATATTGTGACATGCAGCTATTTGTATATAAATTATTTCGATCGCAATTAATACGTCGCGGCATATTCCGGTTTCAGCCAATATTCAAATCACACACGGTTATATAGAGCAATAAACGCGCACGCGTTAACAAGACTTATTCCTCAAAATAATGAAAACAAATTGTCAGCTAATTAGCCTACAGCTTGCTAATAGACGAGGTAGAGCCATTAGAAGAGCTAGCAAGAAGCTTAGACCACCCTTTCATAAAAATCATTTTCATCCCTTTGTCTCATGACATTCTTAACCTTAAGCAAGTTTGAGCGCTTTCTAGTAAGACCTATGTAAACCTCATTATAATCGGATTACTCCACTTAGAACCATAGTTTAGATCCATTTTGGTGGAACCAAATACGGAGATGTTGGTACTACTGGGAGCTATATTAAGTACCTGGATCCATTAATGGTTCTAGCGAGTATTTTTCTTCTCATTAGAGCCAATTACTTAAAATATTTAATCAGTATTCTTTTAAGATGCATTTGGTATATTGGCATATTAAACGACAAGATGTCGCGGAATCAATTTACACTCAGACCGTGTTCTACCTTTAGTAAATTAATGTGATAAACACAAAAAATTCTACTATACAGAATGATCTATTTTAAAGTATTATCTGTTTATAATACGAATTCATTACAATACAAAAAACTTACGAACAAACCAAACATTGGTAGATCATACACTATTTCTTGGAAAAGATAATAACTAAATTTATATCATACAAAGCATAGCTTTCGGCTATCAAACAAAACATATTTGTAAAAATACATTAATATAACATATACTTAGTAAAATAAAAACAACACTCATTTTTTAATGTAATTTTTAAATTAAAATAAAGAACTGAATAAACACATACCCTTTTTGGGATAACTTTTAGGGATCCGTATATTTAAGTAAGGAACGTCCTCGTCGGTCCCGAGATCAATCACGTACCTGTCTGTTACGTAAAAAGAGATTTTTTACGACATTAATGAAAGGAAAAGGTACGGTATACAATACATTAAAATAAGAGTTTATTTATAAACTGTCTGTAATACTGCCTATAGATACAGCGTATTTAGTAGATGAAAGGGTATTATTTCTTAAAAGGAAAAGTGTATGTAGTGATTTGGATACTTGTTTGATATAATACGTAGAGCGTACACGTGTACATAATGTAAGTGATCGTTGAACTTGATAGTCAAGTGTATAATTTTGTAAAACACATTGAATAATGTAAAACCAAGTTAAAGGTATCTTTTTGCTTTAAAATAAAATAAAAAAATATTGTTAAAATTGTTCTTAGGTCAAAGTATTTTCTTTCACCCTAGCAATTTTTAGTTCAGGTATTCTCACTATGTTTTCCAGCACCTAAATAATGTCCCAGTTAAACTTATACTTAATTATGGGTATGAGTGCCGTACCTATTATCCAGTTTTGAGTTGGCTCTTCCACTTCGTAAATGAGGCGAAAGCAGTAATAAGTATAGGTTTTACTTGATTACACGCGCGCCCTCCCTTACTTCGCACGTAAGTACTAAATGTTTTAAATGTTTTTACGACTTAACCGTTAAAATTCTCTGTCCGAAATAACAGTATTATACATATAGAAAGTCAATATGTACTGTTATTTCAGAACAGAGAATTATTATATTCCACCTTTAAATGAGGCGTTTGTCATAGTCACCATGCCTAGTAGGCAGATTGATGACACGCCGGTGAAATTTAGATAAAAGTTAACGCTGCTACCCTTTACTTGAATGGCGATTAGGGAATGTAGTCATCTTAAACGATAGTCACAGTAAAAGATGGAGTTATTTTATATTCTAGACCGGAGGCCACACAGCTAATGATAATAATACCCATAACAAATTCTAGATGGATTATTTTCAATTTATCAGCATTATCATCAATTATCATTTGATAAACGTTGGAAGGACAATGTTCTTGGTCTCTTTCTACCATAATTTGACCTAAGAGGCAACAAATAAACTTGTATTCTCTTTTTAGCACCTAATGATTATCGTCGCTTCTGAGAAAGGGACATTTTGCGAAAGAGACATTCTGAGAAAGGGACATTTTGCTACCTGTAGTCATTTTGAGAAGTGGTCATTTTGCGACAGAGCCATAAAAGCTACAAGCGTTTGTAATGTAGATTCATAACGCATACGTTACTAACCCTGAGAATTTTGTAATTACATACAAAGAAATTTCGTTTAGTACTCTTGTTGTATAAATGCGTACAATGTGATAACTTACAGATTTATAATTAGTAGGTACTGCGGCAATAACCACGATTAGAGTGTAGTTATACTCGTACATACACAATGGACATGTTGTGGTAATTTTTTTTTTTTATATTATAGCCTATCAAAGTGACTCCATCCCGCCTGATGGTAAGCAGTCAGTGGAATCCAGAAGTGGCGGCCACTATACCAAAAGCCATCGTCTTAAACTGCTGGTATGGTGGCCACTATGGCGGCTGGGAATGGGGTTAGGGGAAGGGAATGAGGGAGGTGAGGAAAGAGGAAAGGGGAGAAATTGGGCCTCCGGCGCTCTCACCCACCGAACGAAACGCAGTAGTACGGATACTACTCCGGCCCATTCATGCTGAAATCAGCGTGGATCTACTACCGTGAAATTTTTTATTTTGAAAGTGACTTGCAGAGGCGCCAGGAGCAATATCGACTATGAATGGTAGCACATATAATTGAATAGGTTCTATACTCTGTCTGCCACTATAGAAAATAAAAATTTGGTATTTTAATGATTTTAGGCAAATTTCTACATATTCAAATTATCATTACCATATTGGCCCATTATTGTCCCACTGCAGGGAAAGAGCTCTTCTCATACAGAGAAGGTATGAGCATTGATCGCCATCCTTGCTCAAAGCGGATTGGCGATTTCAGACTTACCCAGAAATCCAGGTTTCCTCATGATGTCTATATAAACTTACTTAAACTACTTATGATTGGAAAAATCACATTGATACTTGCCCGGATTCGAACCTCTGACTTCGTGTTTACGAAGCGGGTACTTTCACCACTGGGCAATACGACTTATACTATAATCATCATATCGACCCGCAATTATCCCACTGCAAGGAAAGATCTCTTGTCATACAGAATCTCAAGATATACGTGAGTTTTTATAATAGGTATTGCATTGAGGCAAATGTACTTGACGTCACAATATACTGCACTCGACAATTTAGCGGTGGCGGGCGTCAACGCGAACGTTTCCGTTTCCGACGTCCGTTCCGTCTATTATTATTTTATTACCCTACATAAGTTCTCCACTCAAAATATTGCCACGGGTATATTAATAATTCTAAATATAGTTTACATTCCAATGCACTCTCTAAAGTTTTTTGTCACGAAATGAGTAAAAGTATTTAAAATAAAATAGCGTGGTGTCGGACTACACGTAACATAGAGGCGCAAAATGTATGTAAGTATTAAATGAATCTATCTATTTATCTATTATTAACATCACCGTCGTCTAGTCTTATCTGTTAAATGGATTGGAACAAATATTTACGGATTCAATTATTTTCCCCAATGTCAAAATTGAACCCACAATCATTTGCAGTACCTAGTAATTGCATGCACATTGCCACCGAGACAGTCAGACAATAATTTAACTTATTTTTCCAAACTTTATTCATCTTCTTAATCGCTTTCTGCCTTATACCACTTTAACTTAACGACTTAATGGTGTTTTTATAATATTATTTCTGCAAGGCTTTGAGAACATGGTGTATAAAGTTACGATAACTACTTGTCATTCGGTAAGCCGTATGCTTTTTGTTACCTAAGTTATAAAGAGTTAATCCGTGCGTGCAGTTACTTGCCTACAAACCCTTTCACATTAACCATATCACACATATTTTAGTATTTCATCAAGTATGTAGGGCTACACGTTTCCTTTCGAGCTCCAAGATAAACCTAGCAACAGAAAATTTAATTATAGAATATTCTGCGTATGAGCTAAATTTAAAAAGGTAACTTATTTAGTTTATTTAATTTTGTGAAACTCATCACTTATTTTTACAAAAATAATAATAACATTATTTTTAAGGTAGGCAAGCATTATAATCATCACCATGTCAGCCTTAAAACGTCCACTGCTGGATATCTCGCAAGAGAGGTGTTTACTATAGCCACCACGGAACGACAAGTGTAAGGTACATTAGTACATGAGAGTGTCGACAGCCCAATCATCCCTCTCAGTCCCTTCCTTTTCCTTTCTCATCGCCTTCTGCTAACATGATTAGCAACAGCTTGGTTTTGTTTTCTAAGCATTATTTCCGCAACGCTTAGAAAACATAACCATTATGTCCATAGATTACGGTTACCACTTATCATTAAGTGGTTCGTATGCTGGTTAGCCATCAAAGTTGTATAGAAAAATCTTCTTGTTTGACATTACAAAGTAGATTATATATTAAATGTTGCACAGTTTAATAACATACATCTTACCACAGAATTGTCCCAAAGTTTGGAACGTATCCTTAATTTCGCAGCTCAGCAATGAGCCACTGAATTCAAGGCACAAAAATTTTATATTTTTAACTTTGCATTTTATAATAATATTTATATAAATTTTATACTTTATTCTTGGTGTACTGTTGCACTAAAATTCAGCAAATTCGATTACGGAACGAACTGGTAAAACAGTTCGGAGTTCGCAATAGTGCCCGGTATATCGCAATATTCTTTTTCCATATTACAGGGACCTAACATAGCTTGGATACGTGGGTGTAATACTCGTCCACGTACCCCCTCGAGGAAACACTGCTGGTACATTGCTTTACTATTTTTACAAATAGAATTAAGTTTGCATTGTGCACAGTCAATGATGAGATGATATGATAAATATTCATTACCTATTGAATGTACAGTGTCTTCAGAGAGTCCTGAAAACCATAGTCTGTTTCAGTGGCGGCTTTACAGATTTGCCGCCCATAGCCTATTTAAATTTTGCCGCCCCTACTGACTTCTGCAATTCGATACCAAATACCAAAATTTTAAAAAGTTATGGTTTAATATCTCTCGCAACCTTTATGAGATTTCGTGTGTCGAAGGTACAATTTAAGAACAGTCTTGGAAGTATATAAATTGATAGCCCTACTAAAAGTATTTTTCGAGTTCGACGTATGGAAGACAACATAAGGCGTTAAGTTGACGTCCGCAGTAAACATAGTTTTTATTTCGTAAACTTTAAAGGCACTATTTATTTGGTTATTGCACTAGTTGAGCACTATTTAGGCACTATTTTTTGATACCATTACCGATTCCAAATTTCATGGTGCGGACGTGCATCTGCGTTACGGACACCCTCTTTTTATTTTAGTCGCATAATACAAGTGAGCCTGTTCTTATTCAATGGAGTCCATTTTTATTATTGTGTTTAATTTTTTAATTAAATAGCCTAGCTATTAATATAAGTTTAAATAATGAAACTTTGAGCTTTGTTGAGTCTACAGTTTTTTTGGGTTTAACTTTAGATAACAAGCTTCAATGGGGTACCCAAAGTCTTGCTGGTAAACTCAGTTCCGCAGCCTTTGCGATAAGAAAGGTAAGACAGTTTACCGACATAGAAACAGCTAGACTTGTCTATTTCAGCTATTTCCATAGCGTGATGTCATACGGTATACTGCTCTGGGGCAAGTCTGCGGATTTTGAGTCAATTTTTATACATAATTCAAAAACGAGCAGTGCGATCTATTTACAATTTGGGCCCTAGGGTTTCACTAAGAGAGATTTTTAAAGAAATAGGTATTCTGACGGTGGCGTCTCAGTATATCTTTGCCAATATTATGTTTATCAAAAAAAATATAGACTTGTATTCCAGAAACTGTGACATGCACTCTGTGAATACTCGAGGTAAACATAAATTAGTTGGTACATATTATCGCCTACATAAAGTAAACAACTCATTTGCGGGTCTAGGTGTACGTTTCTATAACAAATTACCCATTGACATTATGAATCTACCCCTACAAAAATTCAAACAAGCTGTTAAAAACCGCCTTTTTCTAAAGGGTTATTATACTATTAATGATTATTTAAATGATAAAGCAGCATGGGTATAGTTGCTCGTTTAATGCAAGATTAATGTTATATTGATTATTATTGTTGTAGCTATATTGACTATTATTATCATTAAGTATATTGATATTTTTATTATTGTACTTATATTGACTATTATTATCATTCAGTATATTGATTATTATTATAGTAATTATATTGACTATTATTGTAATTATGTTGACTATTGTAGTAAAAGTTTAATGTGAAGTGGATGCATATCATGATCATTACGAGTTCGTAAGGCATAATACATTTTATTAGGGTTCTTTTACCACCCATGCCCTGCATTGTCATGCTCACTAAAATGTCATTGCTTGTGGTGTCGTATTGGCCGGGTCATCACCTTCCCTCTAATATGGCGAGGGTGATGATGGCTGGCCCGTGCGTCTTGCTCGTGAACGGGTGCTACTTGGGATGACTGGTCAATCTTGGCATGGCTTACATTTAATATTCAATCCAGTATTACCTTGTCGTTCAATGTGACCAGAATTACCATACTAGTTGAAACTAAATAATTGAAATCCTCTCGTTTTCTTTCTTTAATCTTAGTATTATATTAATTAGTTAATTTGTTCTTCTCACAGCTCTACCTCGTCAGCGAACTGGCTGTAGGTCAATTGGCTGACAAAATGTAATGTTGACTTTTCATAAGCATCATACTTTATGATCTAAATGAAATAAATGCTTTGACTTTTGACTTTTTTGACTTTTAATAAACTTAACTTATCTAACTAAATACAAGTTAATAAACTTGTATTTAGTTTTTAACTAATATTTATAAATTATAATCATATGTATATTATTATAAGTTATAAAAACTTAGTTTTGTATCAACTTCGAAAAGGAGAAGAAGTCGTCAATACGACGACTTTTTAACCGACTTCAAAGAGATTCAAGAAGGCTTCTCAATTCGATCAAATATATTTTTTCTTTTTTGTATTTTTTGAATGTAGGTATGGAAATCTTGTGATATAAATGTATGTAATGTGTGACACTGACATCCTTGAATCCTAAATAATATCTTTAGTTTCTATACGGTTAATAAGACTGTGTTTTATTGAATTATAGATTTTTTACACAAATCATATTCACGGTCACATAAAAGTATAAATATATGTTTTTATTCGAGATTGTGCATCTTGGGTTTTTTGTTTAAAAATTCATCAATCTGTAGCTAAACCAAAAAAAAATTGAGGACACATTTGCCGCCCCTTAAAATCTGCTGCTCTAGGCTCCAGCCTTCTCAGCCTTCTGGTAAAGCCACTACTGGTCTGTTTCATTTTTAGCTACTGGCTGCTAGCTGTTTAATTTAATGACTAATGGTATCTTGTACATTGAAATTAAGTAATATACCACTTGGAGTGCTGCAGAAAATAGCCTCGTTACCTAGCTATTTCTAACCTCTCTTACAAAAATAGGTAAGTAATATAGTATATATATAACAATTTGTTTTGTATTATAGTAATTTGTTCAGATTTCAATTCACTTGAAACTTCTGAGCCGAGCAGCCTACGTAATTCTACAAACTTTGACCGGAGTGTTTTTAATTTGAGTGAGAAACTCCTCAACTTTCTACATTTTTTTGAGCCCGCGAGTTTGCAAATTAAATAATAAATGTTTCGTTTTCTTTTACTAAGTTTTTATTCTATAATACCAATTTCAAGAAGTATTTGTCTGCTCTAAATCTAAGCACGTTCTAGGGTTCGTGTAAAGGTTTATTCTAGATCTAATCCGACGACAAAGGGTAAGATAAAATATAATAAACTTTAAAACAATAAAGAAATACAACACGATATGAAATGAGAAAAACTCTTACTTGTTTTTATAAGCGTAGCAATTGAATTCTTTAAATCTTTTTATTCTCTGTGTATAAAACAATATTCATTACATTACGCTAAGTGTCATTCACCGCGTAAAAGAAAATAAAAAACAATAAATTGTTTCAAGTTTGTAGAATTATTTTTATTGCATTTGCTTGTGGAAAATCGGCGCTTACTTAGGTTACAATTTGTCCCCTTTCTGTATTCTTGTTTTTACTATTTGTTGTTTCAGACGCAAAAGCTTTCATAATAATGCGCGAGATAATTGCATTCTACTTCACATTACAGCTCTTGACAACTAGTTCTAAGCACCAGTACTGTTTCCGTGAACAAATATTCTACTCGGTATTAAGCGATATTAAATTTTTACTAAAAGATTTCATAGTTTGATATTTCAATAGATTTTTTTCGACGATCCAAACCGAAACAGTCTTTGAACGGATAAGATAATAAGATAAGACGGTAACCTTTTCACTAAGGTAACATTTACATGATAAAAAGAAACTGTTGTCCCTGTGAGATAAATCTAAAATAATAATAATAATACCAGCCTGTTTACTGTCCCACTGCAGGGCAAAGGCGGTAAAGGCTCATATAGAGAAGGCATGAGCATTAATCACCACGCTTGCTCAAGGCGGATTGGCAATTTCAGACTTTTAAGTCCAGGTTTCCTCACGATGTTTTCCTTCACCGTCGGTCAGAAATGTCCAAGATAAACTTAGAAAGTACATATGATTTGAAATATCACATTGGTACTTGCCCGGATTCGAACCCACTACCTCTTGTTTACGAAGCGAGTGCCTTATCCACTGGACCATTTCGACTCAAAACTAAGATATTTACTTTTAAAATAGATTTTTTATATCTGTGCCAAGATTGTACATTTCTTTTTTTGTATAATATCTGTGGCAAACAGGCATACTGTAGTTCAAAGAATTTGAGAGTTAATGTAAAGAAACCAAAAAAAGGAAATAAGAAAGAGGATGAGGACCAAAGAGATGTGCAGTGATAGGTAAGTAGGTGGGTAAGTAGGTGTAGATCTCTCACTTAATTAGAGGTGTTTGCTATAATCACTACCCTTGGCAGGGTTGGCAGTACCTGGTCTTTTTTAACGATACCCACCACAACTAATTTGGTGTTTCGTTGTAATATTTTTATTATTATCTTTATCTAGTTATATAGGTACACACAAAATTAAATTTTAACAAAAAGAAAAACGACTTCAATCAGGAAGGAAACTAAAAAGTAAAAATATTTTTTAACAAAAAGAAAACCGACTTTAAACAGAAAGGAAACTAAAAGTAAAAAATTAATTTACAACAATAACAAAGTAATTCGTATTTTGATTTAGTCAATCAGAAATAATTAAATAAGTATTTTATAACTTTGAAGTTGGTGCCAAGTAAATACTAAATACTATAAGAACCTTATTACAATAGCAAATTAAGATTGATAATACCTATAGGTACCTAGTTATTGTTTTATATAGGTACTATATGAACCTTACTACAATAGCAAATTAAGATTGATAATACCTATAGGTACCTAGTTATTGTTTTACTTGGCACCAACTTCAAAATTATAAAATACTTATTTAATTATTTCTGATTAACTAAATCAAAATACGAATTAATTTGTACTGTGTAAATTTACTTTTTACTTTTTAGTTTCCTTCTTGTTTAAAGTCGGTTTTCTTTTTGTTAATTTTTTTTTGTTTTACAATTTTTAGTGACGTGTAGACCTAAATGTTACTTAGGCATAATTTTTGTACACACTAAACATTTTGGCATATTGAACCGTATGAAGTAAGCCCGACATAACTGCTGTTGAGGAATTCCCTCGACTGTCTATGGTCACCTGTAATAGCACTTATAACCTAAAAAAAAATAACTAACAAATAACTAAAACAAACCTAACAAATCTAACCTGAACAAATCCTGACACTAGGTTGACCACTAACCACTCGATAAGAAGAAGACTTATAACCTATATAGGAGCAAAGTTCTTATTATTAGAAATGAACTATATAATTGGCTTGTGCTTTTCGTTTCCATGCAGTATAAGACTTACTTGTACTCGACAATATAATATATCATTTCTAGCATTGCTTTTAAAAGTGTAAAATATTTCAGTTGTATGGGAACCAGTAGCGTGAGATATATGAAGAATAACTGAGCTTGCGTAGATACCTGTAGCGTGAAAGGCTTTCCAGATATAAGAGTATTTTCACATTATCTGATACGACATGACGTTTGTATGTAATGATGCAGAATTGCAGATATAGGATAATTCCTATGACTGCATATCTTGCGTTAAATGTGATAGTTTTTCGTAAAGTCTAAATCACATTTGTAAATTAACATACAACATTTAAATAAAAGTAGGTGTTCGTGTTCCTTACACGTAGTGTGGTCAGATCCCTGAGATAACGGTATTTCGTACATTATGCACGTTTGACCTAGGTAGGTACATCATTTTATGATATTGTATAAGTGATCGGTATTTATTCTGGTGGCCTTGAAAAGGGTGTAGCGTAACCGATGGATGAGGGTGGCTTACGACCTTTCAAGGTGGTGAAAATTAGGAGAGACTATATATCCAGAAGTTTACGTCTGCCGGACGAAGTGATGAAATAGAAGTACCTAATATTTATTTCTACTTTTGATATAACTGAGTCATCTGTGCAACTCTGTTATTGTCGATACACATACTCTGATACCTATTTTAATTTAATATAACAACGAAAAGATAGACAAAGGTTTGTGGCAACTAAGTTTCGATAGCTTTATTAGTTTTCTAGATACGTGGTGAATGTTCTTACATAAGGCACGATTTTTATAAAAGATTTATTAATATTTTAATAAATCTCTAAATTTTATATTGTATTTTACATAAGATTTATTTATATTTTAATGCTTCACTACAATTTTAGTTGTGCTGGATCCATATCCATTTTATGAGATATTCTCAGAAGAAAACGCAAGACTGTCACAGGCCATTATTAGAAATAACCTGCAAGTGATACTAAGGAGTAAAGACAGCTGATATTTTAGCTCTTAAAATTTACTACACCGATTTCAATAGATGGGGTAAATAAATTGTCATATAAATTGGACAGAGAAAGTGTTATAAAATGTATTAAAAATGTTAAATAGTTTCACACTGGCAGAGAAAATTTTATATTTTACGTGAAGACCCGTGAACTTTGTACCACCCGAGTTTACCGTGCCGACAGGACGAACATTAAATTTTAATTCTTTATTTTTATTTATAAGATACAACAGACATCAGAAGCACACAATACTTACTTATCAACTAAAATCACATTACTTAACTTCTGAAATACAATAGAAACTGTATTCAGCATTCAATATACAAAATAAAATAATTTTTAACAAAAAGAAAACCAACTTCAAACAAAAAAGAAACTAAAAGTAAAAAATTTACTTGGCACCAACTTCAAAATTATAAAATACTTATTTAATTATTTCTGATTAACTAAATCAAAATATGAATTACTTTGTGCTATGTAAATTTATTTTTTACTTTTTAGTTTCTTTCTTGTTTGAAGTCGGTTTTCTTTTTGTTAAAAATTATTTTATTTTACCATTTTTAGTGATGAGTAGACCTAAATCTTACTTAGGTATTATTTTTGTATACACTAAACATTTTAGCATATTGAATCGTATGAAGTAAGCCCGACATAACTGCTGTTGAGGAATTCCCTCGACTGTCTATGGTCACCTGTAATAGCACTTATAACCAATATGGGAGCAAAGTTCTCATCATTAGAAACGAATTAAGTCCAAACACCAAGTAATTGCTATAAATCGTTGAGTAGTTCCTTCGACTGTCTTTGTGCATCATCAGATCGTCTCCAAATCTTCACTAAATAGTAGTGCCTTAAAGTACTTAATGAAAAACATAACAAATGCACTCATCAGTACGATTTTCAAAAGTTCCCCTCGATTTCTCTGGGATTCCATCATCCGATCCTGGTTTCCTTACCATGGTACCACCCTCGGGATATCTCCTTTCCAACAAAAAAAGAATCATCAAAATCGGTTCATAAACGACGGAGTTATCCGCGAACACACATACAAAAAAATATATATATATACGGTCGAATTGAGAAACTTCCTCCTTTTTTGAAGTCGGTTAAAAAGGAAAAAGTTAAAAGGAAAAAAACTTCAGTGACAATAATTATAGTTGCCAAAATAAAATAAGAAGAAGACAATAATATTATACCAAAACTAAAATTACAAAAGTAATTAAGGATTGCTTGCTACATACCAATTGTTTTAAAATAAAGATTTCTTAAAAACGTTAAAACTGTCATAAAAAATTGTTTAACAGGAATAGTTTATATTTTAAAATTAAATTAAATTGTTGTTTTTAGTATTTTTCTAATTTTTTTCGTTTTCAGGGTTCCGTACCTCAAAATGCAAAACGGAACCCTCAAATGATTGCTTTGTTGCTCGTTTGACTGTTTATCAAGATCTTTTTATAAGTAATGCGTAGAGGTATCAAACTGAAATTTATATCGAATACTTTTATTTTTAACCTCTTGAAGGTATGAATAAATCAAGGTTATCTCAATGCAATCAAAAGATATATTTACCTATGGGTACGGCACCCTCGGTACGCGAGTCCGACTCGCAACTGACCGGTTTTTTCACCATTAAACTCTTTTTTTATTCCGGATCTTCCTAAGCTTCCGCAAACATTTGAACATCAAAATCAGGGTCCAGTTATTCTCGAGATAAACGAACAGATATTAAACGTTTTTATATATACAGGGTTTGTCGTAAATAATGGATAACCCGAGTGTCTGAGCTAGACCTGGTGTCAGGCTTTAAGAGTTGCCAACGGTTAACATTAAAATAAACCATACCAACTGAACAAAATCATATCCCAGAGTTATAAAACCGTTACGTCATAACATTGAACTGTTACATTTTTTGTTAAAATCTAAATCCCGACTTTGCTATAGGTTTTGAGAATCTACACAAACTAATTATGTTTTTAAGATAATGGACAGCTAATACACAGTACATTTTTTTCACAATTAGTGGTTAAATAAGTAAGTAGTAAGTATTATGTACGAAATTTAATAAAATAATACAAGAGTTCAGAAATATGATACTTAGAAAAAAATACAGAATAATAGTAAGTATTTAAAAAAAACACAAAAGTGCTCATTATTTTTACGCCGTTGGCAACCCTGACATAAAAAAATTATTTTCCTAAAGCCTGACACCAGGTCTACATCATATTCCCGGGTTATCTGTTATTTACGACAGACCCTGTATTAAATAGATTTTTACGCTTATAAAAATATCATTACTAAATATTTCAATGTTTTTTAACATAATATTAATAATAATAAACAACAAACAATGTTGTTTTTTGAGTTTCCTAGAATACAACAAATTAAGCCCGTCTTATTGGCTACAAAGTTAAGCGTGTGGGGCACACGCGTCAGTCAATTGTAAGATTGATTGAGTCTGTGGTGGTTTTACCACTAATACGTAGGTATGCCTAATTAGAATTCGGCTCATGTCTTAGTTCTTACACCTCTACAACATATATTACACAAAAAATTAAGTATTGATGTTGATCACTAATGTACTTTCTAAATTTAACTTGAATATAATTGACACACAGTAAAAGAAAACGCTGTGAACGAATATACCTAAATACACGAAAGTCCACAAGGCTCTGAACGCAGGCATAAAGTAAATTCCAATAAAGCCAGAAATTGCACTCGGTATATATATGACAATAGATAGAAACTCTTTGTACTTTATAAATGCATTTTCTCTTTCGGTTTGCTTCTTAATATATTGTTATGTGATATCTGCGTTATTAAGCCAAAATAAAATCGTGCTTATTATAGCAATATAAGATTGATTTTAACTTAAGTCTACCTTAATATTTGGTGGTCAAAATACATCACAAACAGAATTCCATATTATAACATTTTCATTTGGTGTCACAACAAACGCCTACTGAAAATAACGTGGCAATAGTGACGTATTGCATAATTTCGATTTACAAAAGTTCTGAAAATTTTAAAAATGACTGAAAAATATGTTAATATATGCCTATAATACCCGTCCTATTTTTATCTTTTCAAAAGTGAAAGATTTTTTTTAATCGGTGACGTAGATCTTGAGGTAAATTGGAACAAACATACAAAAAATAAAATCTTTTCTCATTAAAATATTAATTTAGATTTAGATTAGGACTAGCGACTCGCCACCGCTTCGTACATGAGAATTAAGTAATGTTTTACGTCATCATTACAAATGTTCTCTATACTTGTACACCTTTCGGTAGAAATGCTCTAAATGAAAATGCAAGCCGTATCAAAATCCGTAGCGTGGTTTCAGTAAGCGACGAAACAGACAGGCAAAATCATTGACTATATTCTATACTATTTAGAGATTCAATAGTCCTTAACTTTTTTTTTATATTAGCCTACCAAAGTGACTCCACCCTGCCTGATGGTAAGCAGTCAGTGGAATCCAGAAATGGTGGCTACCATACCAAAAGCCATCGTCTCAAACTGCTGGTATGGTGGCTTCCACTATGGCGGCTGGGAATTGGGTTAGGGGAAGGGAATAAGGGAGGTGAGGAAATAGGCAAGGGGGAAATTGGGCCTCCGGCGCTCTCACTCACCACAGTATACTACTACTCTTACGTCGATCTTCTATGAGAGAGTAGTACTTTCCCGGACGATCCGGCCCATTCATGCTAAAACCAGCGTAGATCTACGAGTACTACCGTAAACTACGTACGTTTCAAATATAATATAAGTAGGATACACTCAAATACTTTCAGGGTTGCAATATCTTACACGTGTTTCATCCCTCACCTTGGACACATGAGAGTTCCGAACATTGCCTCACGTACGACACTCATTTATCATTCGAGAAATATAAGGGACGTCTCGGTGAAAACGTGGGAATATAACACATCGTATCTTCATTAATACTCGTATCTACCAGTTAATGTTTTTGCTATACCTGCTGTTAAGATGGTAATCAGAGGCCCTAGACAAGTGTCAAAAATTTCTATTCTATTCATAGAATAGATTAAAAAATGTATTGGATTGACATAAGCTAACGCCAACGCTTATGTCAATGGCATACATTTTATTATCTATTCTATAAATAGAATAGAAATCTTTGACACTTGTCTAGGGCCTCGGTTGTATGCCCTAGTGATGCTTTTTTGTTTATCAGTTGTTGTATGCACTAGTGATACTTTTTTGTGTATCAGTTGTTGTATGCACTAGTGATGCTTTTTTGTTTAGGTGTTTGAAGACAGATAACTTACTTCTGGCTGCCTACTCGTAAGCACTGTCATCATGTTCGTAAACAACCGCGTCAAACGGCTTTACGTAGTTATTTTCTAGAAAACGGTCGCACATTTCTGACTGTGACAATCGGACTTATCCACTACTGTTTGACAAAAGAACCGGCTGACAAATAAAATTCAGTACCAATATGAAAGCAGTACATTTCGCTAGCTTTCCTTTTATCAAATACAATTTACTGAGCTTTTCATAAATCTCTACGCACGTAAAAAAATCATAATAATCTGGTACTAAAAGATATATCGTCGATATTTCTTCCAAATAGCTGTTACGTACGAGTGTGTGGGTATAAAGACGCGTAGGGAAGTGTGCCTAATGTTACTATGTTATATTTTACAATGCGTGCCTTTGTGTGTTTTTATTTAACTTTGTACCTGGTGGTAAGTAGTAACCGTAACGCATTACAGAAATAATGCCTAGAAACCACAACCAAGCCGTTGCCGATGAAGAAGGGGATGAGGAACGAAAAGGGAAAAGGAAGAGTACTGAGGAAGTAATTGGGCTATTATGGATAAGATCATTGAATTTACATGGGAATGTTTGTAAAATAATCCACGGTATAGTGCTCGTCGCTACCACAGACGTTGTCGTAAAGGAGAAAGAAGATTTAAAGGTTAAACTCCAATGATGTTGTGACGGCAAGAACCATCAACATAAATTAAGACATGCATATCTAGTTACCAAAATATGATCTAAATAGACATCAAAAGGGAACAAAACAAACGTTCACAAATGTATAAAGTACATTTTTGAGCACACAAAAAATATTTGTTACAGTAATTTATCACGTGGGCTTATCAAAGCGTTGAATGAGGAACATGGATGTGACAACAATAGAGGCTGTCGGTTGTAGCGGCAAACACCAAACCCTACAAAGGTGAAAATTAGTAGACGTCGCCTACAGCGCCCGCGTTGTCATCGCTTCAATCTATAGGTACCTATATTTTATATTATCTAAAATTATATATTGTATTCATTTGATACATTAATTTGCAGAGTGTCAAATAAGAATGAATGTTTAATATTCAAGAACCACTCCGCTATTGCCAAAGCTTTCAATTACTATTTTCCTGTGTCCAATTTCTCTAGTTTGCAAAACTTTTGGTGTCAAGGAACATTAAAAATAATTGTAAACAACAGAAGTTGCAATAAACGTGAACTTGACTACCTTCAAACGGATGATGGCGGTTCATGCATCACGGCTTATACAGTTATACAAATTATATACAGCGATTAAATTATTAGGATACTTTATTAATAAGATTAGTGGACACAAAGTACACCCAGACTTGGAACAAATATTTATGGATCACACAAAGTTTTGTCCCGTGTGGGGATCCAAGCCACAACCTCGTGCACGGCAATGTCGCTTGCGCTCCCACTGTACCACTGAAGCAGTCATTACTAGGTACAGCCTCTTTCTCGTCTACGAGAAGCATGTGAGGCAAGAAAGATTGGTAATTAGAGTTTTTTATACTTGGGTTTCTAGACGTCGATTTCCATCGCCGTTGTAGTGTTGCCCAATATAAACTTTGAACGCACATACTTATTTGGCTTTAAACCTTTAAAGTTAATAGGAGTGTGTAACAGCTAAATAAACTCTGTTTAAAATAATCATAGCTGAAACAACAATTACTTAGTACTTAAAGATCAAAAATTATTGACATAAAATTGTTTCATCTGTCAATATTCAAACGAATGCATATTGCATTCCAGACGCTAGTGCCGCACTGTTACACGGAGATCAGAACACGAAAGTACTTGCTTCTTGTCGCATAGGCAATTTTTTGCTCGTTTTCCATTTGACTGCTCCTTCGGTGCCGTGGTATAAGTGTATGCGACTTTAGAACGTTATAATAAGACGTTTAGTCAATTCCACATGGGCCAATAGCCATCTTTTTTGCATGAGATTTAAAACTGTGCAAGAGGAATGTAATTTTCAGATTTTTATTACATCATACTTTCTCAGTTTATCTTTTACATAACTGACAAACATCATGATCCTAGTGATCAAACTGCTATGGCATATCAACAGTCTCAAACACAATATAAAGATAAAAGTTAAAAAATACATTGAAGAATAAGTTCTTAACACGTGAGTTTGTTTCCTAATAAGCACAGTATGAGCGTGTTCAAGTCGTAACTTGGAACACATAGTGCACTTACGACTACTTGCGGTTAATATAGACGTAGGATGCAGGTATATATTAAAAGACTGACAATGTGTTGTATACCTACCTTCATACCAACAAAACCCGTTACAATGTTTTTCCAATTTAAAGTGAGCAGACGCTGTCTGACATATCTTAAAAATAAGCTATTCATAGAAATAATATATAACTATTTCAACAAATAATTTATTAAAGCTAACCAAATTAACTTAGCCATTTTAAACTAAGTCTTGTCCAAGTTTTCTTTGAAAATTGTTCAATGACTGCAAACAACTTTCAATAATCTTTGAAAGTGTAACTGAAATTAATTTAGGACTTTAATCACGTAACGATATTCAGCGATCAAAAGTCACCTAATGAAATGCAAACGCTCGTTTCTGCCTCGAGTATCAAATACGTGACTTGCATTGCAACCAACTATCGTCTCAAAAGCCGATAAAGCGACTCGATGGCCGTACCTAAAAAAGTATCCTTACCATTCGTGCGAAGCAAGAATAATTGAATTAAAACAAAAGAGGAACAAGCAAGTCGCATTTATTTAACACTTCAAAGTGAATTCAGTCGCAAATATTAGTGTACCAAACGTTTTGTGACAAAAACGAGACACAACAAGAGCTTTAGTTAATGTGAGTAATATTTCATTTCACAGGAGGACGGGATTTCCGAGACCCCGAGCACCGAGACATTACATTTTCTATTGTAGATCTACCTACATTGTATATTAAACGAATGATGTTAATGAAGATGTTTAAATGAAACGTTGTTCACGCTTCGTGTAACAGTCTCATTGTGAATTTTAAAGTGAATTTGTATTACAGAATATTTTTGTTAACAATAACGAGGAAACCTGCAAACCACCTGATGATCAGTAAGTACTGCCGCTCATGAATATTCACAGAGGCACATGCGAAACCTACATATGACTTACCGCCGGGAAGTTAAAGCTTTCCCATTTAAATATAATAAATTAGTGTTAGTTACGTTACGTTAGATGCAGGCTTCTTCCAATTGGTATCTTTAAAAAGTGTTTCTGTAACAAGGCGAGAACCCCGATTGGGGAGGCAGCCGAAGTCATGGAGCTACTCCACGCACCTCCACTTTGACCGGTTTTAAGCTAATCTCATCCATATTTTACCAATCTAAACTACCAAATTTCTTTTTTAGATTTAAAATTCGATTAAAAATAACATAGGTCATACAAAATTTATTTCCTCAATATATCATAACCCATTGCACATAAAGAAGTTCTCGTGCGCCGTTCTTTTGTTCAAAGCAAATAATCTCAAGAAAAATTTAGATTATTTCACAAATGAAATTGCTTGTACAAGTTTAAATTACAGCAATTCTTCCAATTGAAAACATTTATAAAAGTAAGCGAGCGCTACAGGGGCAGCTGTATAATAGGCTCTTGGTGAGAAACGTAATGCGAATAAGTTTTTCGCACCTGCTCACTTTTGATGCCTTTTTAGTGTTTCTTAGTGAAATGGCAAAAACAACTTCAATATGCCACATCACACTTACTAAGCGCTAAGCTAATACTATGTAGAACATTTAGTGTCTGTATTCTTCAAGTTGAGTCTGCTGTCTTGTAAATATTAGTCAGTGTACTGTGCTTTAGCAAATTTCGTGTGTAATAGGAGTTTTCTATTCATCATTACCCATCCACTGCTGTATATAAACTCTTCGTAAATACACTTAAATCAGTCCTATGCTGCTCTCATTTAACGATTGCTTATATCTTTGCCTTTATTCGCCTTTATCAGTTCCACCTTATATAAGAGGAAATTATAAAAAAAATCTACAATTTACATAATATTTGAGCCATTACCGCCGACTTATCGTAAGCGACATTTGAAACAAAACAAACTCATACGAAAAAGGTCGTCGAATTTACTAAGATTTATGGACCCAAAGTAAAGCAAAGCTCATCAGAATAGTAATATTAAAAGTAGGTTGACATGAGTGCTTTGTAATTGAATTCACAACACTGCAGTATCAGTAGCAAGGTGACCATTATTTAATTAATTAAGTAATAGTTTAGATTTAGGTAGTCATGGACCTCAGATTTTATAATCCTGTACTATTGTTAAAGTAAAAGTAAAGAATAAAATAAAGTTATAGAAGATATTGTAAGAAAAGTTAAAAAATAGTAGTACTTACAACTTACAAATTCATCTATGTATGGGTGAATTTTGTGTTAACTGCAAAGTTAAATTTGTTTTTATTATGACATTTATCTTTACTCGTAAAATAATGGGGACAAATCTCTAAAATTTAATTCCCGTGATAGACAATGCGCGTCGGACTTCAAATTGCAAGGCTCTTTCTCAGTACTTTATATAGCTACGTATTATTGTTACACCGATTGCACGCGCCAGATTATTGATGTCAATTGATATTCTTCAGAACACTTCAGTGTTGTGTGTAAATGCCAGTACGTATTATTAAATATTTATACAGTAAGGACTCGTTTCAATCCTGAATAAAAATGAATAAAATAACTATAATGAAACTAAAGCCTGTTCTTTCGTATTTTCGTTTCAAAGTTTTCGCATTTACCAACTAACAGCTGCCATTTTATAATAAAAATGTTATGCTTTTGATAACGCGTGTCTACGAACTCGTAGCAAATGACTGCGACAAATAAAGCAAAAGTCTACAATTTCATCACCATCTGTTACGAAATCATCTACAAAAAATTTATTGCAAGTGAATGACTAGGTAAGAATTGAGTTTTCACCGTTTTAGTTTGTGAAAAAGACAACTATGTAAAATTTACATTAATACTTTGGAATTGACATAATGAAATCGTCAGTTCGGAAAAATCCATTGCAGTTACTATAGCACAAGGAGATCTTCCAAAAAGAGATGTGTCATAGTCACGCTTGGCAGATGGATAGATGACCGCAGCAATACTGTTGCATTGCAGTTACCTAGTATAAACCATTCGCATGTAACAACCACCCACGGGAGAAATGAACTATTTTGCTTGTACGACCGGAGATCATATGGCCTTCACTATACTTGTGTCTGAAATATGGCAGGCAAAACGTAGGCACATCGCAATTCACAGCTGCAATAACTACCTTTTTATTCAAAGCATTTGTAGAACGCAAAATATCTATAAAACGTATAGTTCAACTAGTCCCACGATCCTCGTTATATGCTAGAGATAACTTTAAAATGCAAATGCGAGCTGTTCTTACAATGCAATAAGAAAAAGGTTTCAATTGTATTAAAATTCTACTTTCATTAGTATTTATTCATATTATTTAATTCTATTATGCGTCTTTACGAATTAAATAAAACTTTTAAAAATTTATTTACTTACGCTTTATTTTTATGTTTAGAAGCATAAATGCCCAGTATGGTGGTCCTTTTCCTTTTTCTTTTCGCTTTCATTCCTTTCTAACTTCACGGTCGGCCACAGTCACCCATAAGTTGTCGTAATCACTTTTTTGCAGGTTAAGCTGTATAAATATAAACACTGAAAGGACTAGGTATCTATAAATTTAGAAAAATAATATACGCCACTCTCATTTTATACATTATTTAAACTTAGTAGCAAAGGGAACTCATTCAACTCATAATGAGCTATCTAAGGTGGTTTGTCCAAGTAAGCCGCAAGTCTGACGTATACATTACTAGACAATGCCTTGACCTAACTCAGTTCTTAACGTTCCCAACAAAATAGAGTTACACGTTAAACCTAATGCATTTATGAGTTCAAGAAACTTTGATGATAATAAAACTAAAAGCGAATTATATTAACGAACAAGTTTGAAGAAACGTATGCAGATTAGAAGTGCTCGTTATATTTATCGAAGTTAAGTGTGCTTACCGTTGATTCGCAAATAACTTTTCGAAAGAGAAAACAACCTGAACAAGAATGCGAATGCTCTAATGATATCAAGGACATTAGGTCGGAGTTGACACATATCAGTTCATTGTTAGAAAAGTACGTTGGATCCAACGAGCAGATTATGAATAAAATGCAGGAAAGTTTGTCTGAGGTTAAGTCTCAAATTACTGAGCTAAAATCATTTAATGAACAAACTGCACACTTGATTCGTGAAAATGCAACCCAGATTAATGACCTTAAACTATCAATGTCCACTATGGCAAACGAACAAAAAGGGTTAAAAGCACATATGTCGCAATTACAAACACAAATATCTCAAGACAATAATAAAATAAAGTCCCTCGAATCAAATATCCACGCGCTTAAGCTTTTTTCTGAATCCTCGACAGTAAATAACAACCAGCTTCCTCTGAATGAGCATATAATCAAAGAGGTATTAGATCGCAATAGCAGAATAAAAAACGTTATTATCGTGGGACTGTCCGAACAATCCTCTACGAGTGCGGTGGAGAGAGCAACCAAAGATGAAGCTGATATTCTAAAAATAACTACATCGGCTGGTCTTGACCTACCAAAACCAACTAGCATATACCGATTAGGGAAATATTTGCCTGGCAAAAATCGGGGAGTAAAGTTGTGTTTCGAAACTTCAGCACCAGCCAAATACCTTCTCCGTAACAAAGAGAAATTGCCCGACAACATAAAAATATTCTCAGACCAGACTCCAACTCAACAGAAATACCTAAAAAATCTAAAAGATGAACTAACACGTCGTCAACATGAAGGAGAGAATGAACTCACAATAAAATATGTAAATGGCACCCCGACTATTGTTAAAACTTCGCCAAAAAACTAACAACAATCACTAAAACTATAGATTCGTTTAGCAATACTTATCAAGTTATTACTAACTACCACGACGTCAAAACCAACAAATCCCGTCTTAGATTTTTGTACCTAAATGCCCGGAGCATATGCAAAAAGGGAAAGCTTGACGAGCTTAAATGCATTCTGCAGTCTCTGCCTAACACAATACATCTTATTTTACTGACCGAAACGTGGATTAGCACTGAATCTCAAGCCATACAACTAAATATAAATAACTACACGCACTATTACAACTATAGGATAGACTCCAGAGGCGGTGGAGTCTCTGCGTATGTCCATAATAATCTGAAACATAGTTTATTAATGTCCAAGTATGAAGGAGGGAACAATTATTTGTGGATTCGCTTAGAAAGATACGCTTTAGAAGTGGGTGTATTGTACAACCCCGGCAATACCAATTTTAATGACTTTCTACAAGTCTACGAAGACCAATTACAACAAATGAAGCGAGCTATAGTATTCGGGGACTTCAATATTGACTTATTAACTAAAGACAGAAGAACAAAACAATACAAACAACTTATAAAGGAAGCCGGACACACACTACTAAATAAAATCAATACAAAATTCTGCACAAGAGACTCAAAAACAAAAAAATCTATACTCGACCATGTCAGCTCTAACCTTAAAAATGATCACTTTCATATGGCAATAATTAATTCATCAATGTCCGATCACAAACAGATATTAGTTGAAATAAAAAAAACAAAATCCCCACCAAAAATTAGAACAAGATATGAAGCAATAGACTACACAAAACTACAAAATTTACTGAAAGCAACAAATATTGAAGAACTGAGTGACGACTACAGTCAACTTGAAAACAAAATAAAATTGATGATAGATAAAAGCAAAACAACTAAGACAAAAATCCTAAATACTCCTCAACGCGATTGGATAAACAAAGACATAATAAACAGCATTAACCGAAGGAATGAGTTGTGGACCATACTCAAAGAGAACCCACACAGTAAAAACCTTGAAGCAGAATTTACTACAATGAGACAACAAGTATCTAAGCAAATTCACAAAACAAAGAACTCCTACTATTACAATAAATTTAACAATTGTATTAATAAGCCAAAAGCAATGTGGAACTTAGTAAATGTATTAGCGAATAACAAGATTAAACAAAATAGTGCTCCTTCAAAACTGTCTGTAGAATCAAAACATGTAACCGACGTAAATGATATGTGCAAAATTTTTAATAATTACTTTGCAACTATCGGCCCACAATTAGCAAATGACATACCCAAAAATTTCCATGACAACTTTGCTTGCGCTTTGCCCAATAATCTTCCCAGTGACACTCCAGTTCTAGCACAACTACATCCTTGTTCTGAAGACGAAATATCTAAAATAATAGCAAATCTCGACTCTAACTGCAGTACTGGATTAGATGGCATAAACACTAAAGCAATAAAAAGTATAGCGAATCTAATAGCTGGCGCCTTGAGTAAATGCTTCAATAAACTCATGCTCACTGGAAAATTTCCAAATAACCTAAAAATGGCGAAAGTTACACCTATTTATAAATCAGGTACAACATCAGACCCAGGAAACTATAGACCAATCTCTGTGCTATCCGTTCTATCTAAAATACTGGAAAGAATTTTGTATAGCCGTTTAGAAAAACATTTAACTTCTTTTAATTTTTTATCTGATAGACAATATGGATTTAGACCAAAAAGTAGCACACTTTCTGCAACTATCGATCTTGTGACAAAAATAAAACATAATATAGATACCAAAAATATTGCCCTAGGTATTTTTATCGACCTAAAAAAAGCATTCGATACTGTATCGCACAAAATACTGTTAAAAAAGTTAGAATTGTTAAATATTACCGGGAGTGCCTTCAAAATTTTACAATCATATCTAGAAAATAGATCCCAAATAGTCAAATTAGGTAATATACATCAAAGTGATGCACTGCCAATTACTTGTGGGGTCCCGCAAGGATCAATTTTAGGGCCCCTTCTCTTCTTAATCTATATAAACAATATTCAAGAACTTAAATTGCACGGCCATCTTACGCTTTACGCCGACGACACCTGTTTGTTTTATTTTGGATCCTCTATTCATACAATAATCGCCCAAGCTCAAGCTGATTTAAACATTTTGTACTCGTGGTTTCAACACAACTTACTAACTATTAATATCTCCAAAACATGTTACATTATTTACAAAGCAAAAAATAAAACTATACCCGAACACTCATCATTAATAATAAACAACGAACCCCTTCAACAAAAATCATGCGAAAAATACCTTGGCTTAAGAATTGACAGTCTTCTATCGTGGAATGCTCACTTGGATCATATAAAAACTAAACTTTCGTCCCTCCTCGGATCACTTCGAAACATAATTAAATGTATTCCGACCAAATTACGTCACAATATATATAATGCCTTAGTTAAACCACATTTACAATATCTAATAGAAATCTGGGGCAATACTGCTAAATCAAAAATAGGTGAGCTACAAATTATGCAAAACAAGCTCGTAAAATTGATCTACAATTATCCACGTCTTTCATCAACACACAAAATTTACAAAGAAACCAATATTATGAACCTAAAACAATTATTTATATACAATACGTGCATTTTTATCCGAAAAATTTTAACCAAAAATATCCAATCTAGCATAACATTCTCCAAAATAAAACACACAACCCAACGTAGTACTCGCCGAGCTAGTTTTTTAGTTTTGCCTAAAATTAGAACAAATTATGGTAAAAAAATGCTGACATTTGAAGGGGCACAGCTATATAATAAACTACCACCGCACATTAAAAAGGCGCACTCATTTAATGTATTCAAAACTCGATTAGCTCAATATGTACGTACATCATATATCTAACTTGTCTTCGAGCAAATGAATACATTAATTTAGTCCTACCTACAATAATATAAATAATGAGTGAAATGACGAACTAATTGTTACTATACTTTAAGTTATTATTGTTCTCAAGTAAGTGACTTTTGTTTTTATTGAGAATAAAGATTCTTTAAACATATTTATAACATGCAGCTAGCACAACTAGATTATTCATAAGGCAGTAAGTCAAAACTTTGCGTAACTGGTATATTTTAAAAGGTAGAGTATATCATTGTTCCGTTTTTAGGTTCTTTAATAAGTCATCTCCCGCACTAGTAAGCTCAGTCGTGGAACACTCTAATCATCATCATAGACTTACCTCAAATATTGTCATTTAGACAGGTCGTCATTCATTTGAAATATGTAGGATGGCCCATCCGAATTATAATTATCCATTGTGCGTGGGAACCGAATCCGCAAGCTAGTCACACAGCAGCTCCTAGACTAGACAGTCAAGCTGCTTCTATGACGTATAATGGAAATGTCACGGTAACAAAAATTATTACTTTATGAGTTCCTAATTAAGTTTATAATATTTTACACTGACGCTGATATTTTTTGTTACTTAGTACTTTTGTTTTAGTACAATATAACACTAAAAAGAAAATTGAGATTGATTTCGTAAAATATAATTACAATTACAAAGAAAGATAATGTTTCTTCTATAATAGTGAGCTAAATCTTTTAACAATCTTTGCGTATTGTATTGTTCTCTTTTGTGTATTTTTTACTACGGCATTATTCGATATCGTTCTTTTCTTTTCAATAAGCATGTCAAATGTATTGCAACCTTCGTATTGCAAATTTCGGCAATCGTTGTCAGACCACTACTCGGTCAGCAAATTCATAAACAGAATAGTATCTACTTATACCCGAACCTTCAGCTAGTTTCATCCTTTTTTCGTCGTAATGGTCCGTTATTTCGAAACTTCAACTTCACAATATGTATACACAAATCACTGCCAACTACAAATCGTGTTTCGCAGAGGCAAAATCGTTTTGCGTGTGACGTTAATGGGATGCCGGCTATTCTTCACATCACGACTTTATTGGACAATATATCAGTTCTCGTGAGCATTCGACATTCAACCGGCGACAAAACATTATGAGCATTGTATTCACTCCAATCCTTATTGCGTATTGCACTATTTATCTTGGTATTTTAATTTAGCTTCGTAGAATCCTTTATACTACTACGACTTTATACTAACCATTTAAACAGACGACGTCATATCTGAATGCAAGGACTTGCATAGATTAAACGATGACAATCTGTTATTACGGTTCAGCTAACCGTATTTTCAACCGACTGAAATTATACTGATAATTATCATCATCAAATCAGCCGAAAGACGTCTACATAGGACATAGACCTCCTCCAATTGTTCCCACCTTGGCTATACACTGCACTTTATAGATATAACCAGATATTATATTGTAGAATACACTAACAAAATAATGGTTTATTTTCTCATTATCAACCCATCCGGCTAACACGATTGTACTAATATATTTTTATCATCATCACAAATCTTACAAATACTCGTCTTTGCACCTACCGGACAAATTATCTGATAGTGAAAACCGTCTCAAAATCCATTACGTGATAAAGAAGTGAGCAGACAAATAGAAGTAAACAACGACATTATTATCTTTACTTTATAAAAAGCGAAAATATTTGTTGGTTTATTTGTTTGATTGTTTGAACGCGCTAATCTCTAGGACTACCGATCTGATTTAAATAATTATTTATAGTAAAAAATAAAATAAATAGTCTAATTTTTAAGAAAGTTTATAGGCTATGTAACATCACATATATAATGCATAACAGTAACCAAAGACGCGAGTGAAACCGCGCTGCGGAAAGATAGTTATCTTAACTAATATTAAACAGAGAAAGGATTAGTTTTTTTGTATATTTGTTTGTATGTTTGTTTGCAACGATTTAACTAAAATCAACGTGCCCGATTTTAAAAATTCTTTCACCTTTAGAAATCAATAAATGAAACGAGTAATTAAGGCTATATTTTATTATGTTTAACATATTTTTCAGTCTATTGCAGAATTTCAGTATTTTAAGCGCCTGTTTAAACATGAATGATGCAATACGAAACTATTGCAATGATATTTTTCATAGGAGTTAGCTATGAAACTTTCGATACCGAAACTAAGTGAGGGCGGACGTCTAGTATTAATATAATGGAGAATAGAGATAATTGAATGTTATTTACCTAGGACGCCTTAAAATGAAAATCATGTTCTTTATTGAAATACGATTTAACTATAATCACTACGTCATTTTATAATTACGGAATGTATTCGATCGATGTACTATCTTCCATCACATGTCAGGATACAAATGTCAGTGAATTTACAATAGCTATCAACGCTTATGACGTTACGTATCGCAAGTCATCAAAGGGGTTACAATATAATTTAATGGTTCATGTTGCTTTGTTAGTTTTGGCTGTTTTGGTGAAGTCACAGGTTAAAGAAAATAACTTCTAAACTTTCGCGTTGCATTTTTTATAACACGTTCACGGGTATTAACGAATGATCTTCATCGGTCATCCCTTACATAGGGAGTACGGACATCGCTTTTTCAGTCAGCTTGTTACCACGGTCGGTACTCACAGGCCGAAACATCAAGCAAATATGCTATGGTAACCGATTAAACTGAAGTATTATGAATATAAACAAGTGCAATGCTACTGTGAAAGTATCAAATGCGAGAAACCATTACAGTACCAGTAGCAGTACCTTCTACATACCTAAATATACAATACAATCAAATCATGATTTGTTTTAAGACAACTTCACACTACGAAACAAAACCTAGATGTAGCACAAAGAACCATATTAACTTACAATAAATTACGAATACTGTCAAAATAAATATATTTGAATTACACAAGTACCTATTTGTCAGCAACACATAACATAACCAGAAAAAACACCGTGGCCCAATAAATAGTATATGTTTCACGAGATTTTGTAGAGCTACTCCGTTATATCATTTATTTTCGTACAAACGAGCGGATGTGTAAATATTAAAGTTAAAATTTTGGTCACATTTTAAAGAAGCTACCTAGGTTCATGATCCCAATTTGTGGAAACGGTACCTTGAACCATCTAAAGGAATTGCTTTCATTACGTCCGCGAAAATCAAATAAAACGACAACTATTCGTTGCCGAGGTCATGATTTTTGGTTTCCAGATAGTTTGAAATTGACCATTAGGAATTACTTTCAATATTCGCTTAAGCTTAGAATTCAAACGCGTAAAACTTCAACCGGAATTTAAAATGCAATTATCTTTCTAAAAAGTGTAAGGTTACTTTTGTTTCTTTAGCTAAATTAAAATGCAAATGTAATTATAGATGTTAAAACTTGAACTAAAATGACTGACAGTGCATTGTCCTTGTCTGAGATATGTGTAGACTAAAGAGTATTCGCTCACATTTCTTGCATGTAGATATAAACATTAAAACTAAGAATATCGTTTAAATCTGAGAACTTGATGCAGACGTTTTGTTTGATAGTGAAAGTTGAAAGATCCTTTGTATTATTTCATGTTGGCAATTCATGCTACCTCTTGCTGAAATAATGAAGAAAATATTCTGCATTCTTGCAAAAAATATATGACAAAAATATAACTTAAAATAACAATCTGAGTACGAAGAAAATACAGATCTGTTTAACTGACAAGGCATTCAAATTAAAGTTAAATAAAATAAATTCTAAAAACAACCTTGTTTTAGCGAATCGCGACGGCAATTCCGACTAAATTTTGTCAGTCCAGAAGTGTGCTGCAGCCGCAATAAAGTAGCGACTATCTATTTCTGCAAGGTTAGTTAGACTATAGTAGTCTAAGACTAAGTAGTCAGTAGCATTACGCTGAAGTCAGCGTAATGCTACTACTTTTATCTATGGAAGCCAATGGAACTACTTGGACCAAGTGTCCCGGAAAGATATTACTGCTAAATATCAACTTCGTGATTGAAATTTGTTAAACCCACAATAATAAATTGTAAATTTACTAAGTCAAAGCACCATAAGGTATTATTATAAATTATTAAAGTTATTTAGCTACATTTAGTCTAGTCACAGTTAATACCATTATTAAGGTTGTCAAAGGAAATAACCACAAACAGACTTCAATTGAAACCAGGAACTGGTTAAATTCCAGACAATAGTAAACAGTAATCTGCCTGACACATATTAAACTAAATACATATTCGTGAAACTTTCAATAGTTTAAACCGCATAATTATCATCAGGTCGAATAATGCAGGTTTTGTGTTATTTCATGGTCTATAATTAATAATTAAATTTAATATAATTAAATTCATTGTATATTATAACATTTTCTTCTTGTTAAGCATTAGTAGGTACAAAAATAATGCTAGAGTTTAAAAATAAGCAAGGTTTACACTGTTAACAAAGCTTTTTAGCAATTTCAGCTCACTTTGACTGTAGCAATCTCATTAGAACCCCCAGTTGCGGAAACCTACAGTTGCCAAAAAGTTTTATGTTAACGAGCATCATAACTACTAATTATACTTACATTACAAAAGGTAGCAACTATCAAGTACTATTAGTGGTAAGCCTATTGTTACAAGATTCGCCTTACTACGGTGATTTCAGATTTTATTTTGCCATTTCTACCTCATAATAAATAATAATATTCTTAATTATATAATTTGTTTGACTGCACCGTTGGTCTAGTGGTTAGTGTAACTGACTGCGACGCCGGGTGTCGTGGGTTCGATTCCCGCGGAAGGCAAATATTTGTGTGATGAACATTTGTATTTGTCTTCAGTTTGGTTGTTTTCTATGTATTCTAAGTATGTATTTACAAAAAAAAATATATGTATAAGTATTAAATTTCAATTATCTAGTACCCATAACACAAGCTCTGCTTAGCTTGGGACTAGATGACGATGTGTGATAGTGTCCACATATTATAAAAAAATTATAAATAATACTAGCTGTTGCCCGCGACTTCGTTCGCGTGAAAATTCAGATGTGTGCCTGTATGAGAATATTTCTTACCTAATCTTACGGCAATCTTACATTGTATTAGTAATAAATATCAGTATAATCCGTCTCTAAGGCGAATCCGATTTAAATCTATTCACCCGCTACCCCTAAAACAGACGAAATTTTGCAATATTTAACGAAACTTGCCACTCCTATTTTCCCACTTAATAAGAATAGTTCCTAGTTTGGAAATCGTATTATCAAAACTCCCGTTTAAAAACTATAGAAGCTTTATACAAATTTTGTTCCTCTTTATACTCCAGGGAATTGAATTTCGCAATCCCGTCTTAGAGAGCACCTATTTCCAAAATTTGAAACTCCTAGCACTTGTAGTTTTAGAGATTTCGTGATGAGTGAGTGAGTGAGTTTTTCAATAGACATTTTTATATTGTTTAAATACTGTTTTGCATACTATTTCTAATCTCATTATCATCACGATAATTACAACAGAGCCAGGCAGCATCGTTTGTTTGCGGTACCACGCTGTCGCACGGTTGCGCGTTCCATGTCTCCAGTACCGCGTATGTTAAAGGGGCTCAACGCTCTGCTGGCGTCAAGTCATGGGCTGGATCTGTTTGCTGATGAATGGAAGTTGATCTTGTCTGAATGTATGAAGTATTGTGAGACGTCAGAGTAAAAGTTGTTATTTTATATATTTTAATTTTTTACTGTGTAATCAATCAGTGTAATTGACTGATTATAAAAAAAAAAAAAAAACACCATTCGTAAAACCCTCTTTCACCTACCTAAAGATATTCCCGGTAAAACAATATACAATACACAAAGGCAAATTTTCACCACAATAACTTTCCCCTTTCCCTCATATCCTCTCCCCCTTTTTCCCTTTCCCCTCCCGTCTCCCTCCCATCTCTCTCACTTTCCCTACACTTCCCCTCACTTTCCCTGACTTTCCCTCACTTCCCACTCAGTCACCCCTCACTTACCACTCACCCCTCACTTACCACTCACCCCTCACTTACCACTCACTTACTCTTCATTTTCCCTCACTTTCCCTTACGTCCTCCTCACTTCCCCCTCACTTACCTCTCACTTGCCCTTCACTTGCCCCTTACTTGCCATTCACTGCCTCCTCACATTCCCCTGAGTTCCCTTTTCCTTTTTTTTTTTTTTACACAACGCCGTCTAGACCCAAAGTAAGCATATTATATGCTTGTACTATGGGTTCTAGAATACGGATAAACATACTTAAATACTTTTATTTTTGTAAATACATACATGTTATACATAGAAACACCCAGACCAATGCAAATAGACATGTTCATGCTATAAATATTTGCACTGAGCGTGAATCGAACCCGCGACGTCACAGTCCATACACAGTACCCCCAAAATACAGAGGCAGTCGATTTCCCCCTGACTTTCCCCTCCTTTCCCCCTGACTTCTCCCTCACTACCCCCACACTTTCCCCTCACTTCTCCCTTCCTTTCCTCTTCCTCTCCCTCCCTACCCCCTCCCTCCAAATTTCAAGTCGCCGACTTCAAAAGCAAAGATCTTTCCTTACGATATTTCATCCCTTATTTCACCCCTATAAATACAACCCAGTTAAAAAAAAATTATGAGCGTATTTTTTATTTAAATAAAGTATTCTAAAAAAAATTTCAAAGCTGTAAGTTAAAAAATGGAAACGTTTTATACATTGTTTTCATCCCTTTTCATACATTTAAGGGTTGAATTTTTAAAAACCCTTTCTTTATACACTTCTAGACATTAAGACAAACATACCCACCAAATTTCAAGACGCTACGACCAGCGGTTTAGGCTGTACGTTGTCTGTCAGTCAGTCAGTCAGGGAAATATCATAAGGAAATATTCAAGCCTTTTATAATATGTATGGATGTATGGATTAGGCGTATAGCCATTAAGGGTCAAAGCATACAGGCTGCTAGGAATGCTAACACGTGATAGAGCCACATAAAGCTGACCGTGCGAAAAACAGCTAATACTTAGATCCACACCCACACCTTTTAGTGTCTTACCTTGGGCTTTATTAATTAGTCATCGCAATAGATAGGCTCACTGGAAACTGGACTCGTTTAAAACTAAATGAAAGATTGTTTAGAATGAGAGGAATCCGAGGAATAAAAACACTATCAGCTATTACGCAACCTGTTAAAATCTCTGCTTCTATACGATTTCGTAGTGTAAATTAACGAATGTTCGATGTGATTCTTTAAATTGGCATAACTTTTTTATTTATGAACCGATTGACATGAAACAAACACTAAATGTTAAGTGAAGTTTACCACAATATATTAGTGAAAACCATATCTAAATTGGATAAGCCGTTTCTGAGATTAGCGTGAACAAACGCACAGACAAACAGACAAACAGACAAACAGACAAACAGACAAACAGACAAAAATTTTAACAATCATTGTTTTGGGTTCTATTTGCGTTGATATAGGTCCTTATAGTATTTATTCTCATATATCTTCCATGTACAGACAGCGATCGGTTACATTTTTATTATATGTATAGATTATAAAATACGATATGTTAATACTGTATCTAGTGGATATGTTAGTATAAAGAAGAAATCACGAGAGATCTTACAATGTTTGTTGTCATCTTAGATGTAAAAGTGTTTGTTGTTGGTTAAAATTAAAATATTTATTTGCACCAATTTTCACATCTATCTATTTACTAAAGCACAAGCTAGCAAGTAATTTGCCCTGTTGGCCTAGTGGTTAGTGACTCTGACTGCTAAGCCGGAGGTCGTGGGATCGATTCCCACCCAGGACAAACCTTTGTGTGATGAGCATGATTGTTTGTTCTGTGTCTGGGAGTAATTTATCTATAATATGTATGTATTTACAAAAAAAAAATGTATATAAGTAGTATATCCGTTGTTTAGTACCCATAACACAAGGAGATGTAATTGCTTAAATTAGGACTAGATGGCGCTGCGTGAATGTGGTAGAATATTATTATTATTAAATTATTAATTTAACATCCATTATATTGTTATGATAGATATTATCTGATAGATATCATCTATGAATTGGCGCAAATCACCACATCATTCTATAATACAGGTTATATGAAACCTACAACAATAATAGCAAGAAGCCAACGTGAAAATGCGTGATTGTTTTCGAAATTTGTTCATACGCTTATATAATGTCATCCTTTTCATAGCCAAACTATACTAATTACACAACTACAAGACTATTATGGCTGTACGGCATTTCATTTCGTGGAATCTAAAAGTAATTGATGTAATAACTTATTATGACTGTATGTCATTTCATTTCATGTAATATAAAAGTAATGGTATGTAAATCAATAGTGTCGTTCTTTTTAGTTGTCTTTGAAAACCTTTGAATGACGTTTTCTACCATATTATATTTTTAAAACGTGTAAATAATATATTATTATGTCTTCGAAAATAATATCTACAAAATACTACAATTCTTCACATAAAATGAAGTGAAGCGATGAATTAAAATTGTACTACCGTAGCAGTGAACCTCGGAAATAACTGAAAAGATTATCAAATTGGCAATAGTGGACGCATTGAATGCCTAAGGCTAGCGCACGTGAACGATCCTACCGAACCTGCCCATCGGCAATAATGGGCTATGCATGAGTAACCACAAATCGTATAACCTGGCTAATACGAGTAAATCTGATTGAGATATTAAATGAATTTTATGTACTCGTAATACTTATCGATTTGGATCGTGGACAAATATAGGCTGTTGAAAATAACATTTATTTTGAAATGACGTCATTGGAATGAAAGTAATTTACAGACTACTAAAAATATGTTAAAGTTTCTGAAAACGATAACTAAAGGTAATACTAGGAGCTAACGCATGAATGCATTGAAAATGTAGGTATCTGTTTACATACTTCGAACCTTATAACGGTAGTCAATTACGACGAATCATTGTAAAATGATTACTTATTACAATTTTATTGATTAATTTTGCTTTAGATTTAAAGCAAAAATAATAACATTACTCTCCTTGACTTCGGCATTCGGGCAAATACCTCATAAAGTAGCTATAGCAGCGCTACCACTAATTCGTCACGATAGCATAAACAATCCTCCTAATAATAATAATAATATAATAATTAATAAGAAAAAAATATAAATTAAGAGAGTAATATTATATCTTATATCATTTATTTCAGGCATACATTACATTAAATACATAAAGTAGACCCATAGACAAATAAATACCTTATAAAATAACATATTATATATATAATTATAACAAGTACTATTTTTGTATCGGCGTCGTATAACGCTGCGCTGTGTTGCCTAATCTACCACGAAAACGACGATAAACAACACCTTTCGGCCAAAACTCTTCTTTGAGAAAACTCTCAAGATGGCTAGTCAGCACGCGTACCACAAACGAATTGAAATTCGTATTATGATATTCCAAGTAGCCAGAGAGCACTCATTATACTAGGCTGAAAAAAATAACAAATCGACTGATGTGCGTAGTAGTAGCGGTCAAGATTTAAAAAACACCACGATGGTCGGCATTTCAAGATCACCTGAACAAAACATTCTTACATGCTACCACAGGTAGTCTTATTAATACAGGTCAATTTCTTTCATATCTTGAAAATAATCCCTGTGGACCTACAAAATGATGACCAAGAAACCAAATTTACCGGTAAAGATATAATCACCTTGACAAATCTAATTACATAAGAATTAGTTAAATTAAGTGTCTGAGCAATCTGAGTTCGTGTCCCGAAGTCCCTATGGGCATTGCGTTTTTCTGTCTGAGATAAAGTGACTATTTCATGTTATTATCACTAGTGTGACTGACTTTAGTAGATACAGTTAGAAAAGTGACTTAAAATGAAAAATCTTTATTTTCAGCTAACGCAGCTGAGTGTAACATACGTTACCTTTACAGTAAATAAACTTCAGAAAACCAAAGCATTAGAATCGAAAATATATAGCTCTGTTACAACCGCGGTGAGAAAATACTAATAAAAGTTTATTATACTATGACTATTTCAAAAGAAACTCGGCATTAACTCTTACTTAAAAATGTGGCAAAACGCAGCACTATTTGTCTCGACGACTTTGTGTCACAGACAATAACTCCACGTTGAAAAATCCCTCGCCACCTCTTTGTCACATTTTGCGAAGAAAAAGTATTTCTCATTTTATTCATTTTGTCGTTGCTCTTTGCTTGAATAAAAAATGAAAAAGTACTTATAATATATAACTCATTTTAAATTTAATTTTTAATTTTTTAAGCATATTGTTTTTTACGTATATTTTATACCTATTTCATTTAATTCATTCATTTCGTTCGTGTCGTTCATTTAAGTAGCTATCTCAAACACGATAAAATAATATGTTGGTTTTAGTTTAGTTCATTTTTTATATTTCTTTAAAGAGATCATTGAACACCTTTTTCTGTATTCTCTCTCTACTAATTCTCATACTCGCCGCCAGAAACATAGCACTACCTAAATGCAGTTATTAGACTGAGATATTCTGCGTCCTTATAGAGTAGAGACTCTAGTCAGGCAGTTCTAAGTAAGATTCTAAGTGGAGTCACTTTGGTAGGCTAATATAAAAAAAAAAAAAAAAAAGAGAGAGATTGCCCGACTAAATCCCACAGCCACATGTATATCGCCGGCTATGTTTTATCTCTGCATCTCTTAGATTATTTCTTTAGATTAAATTTACTTTCTTGCATCACTTTTATGTATACAAAGACCTGATATTTTCAATAGATAATATCTATATATAAAAAACGCTACTAAAATTAAATTATTTATAAGTAATATAAAATAGATAAAATAAATCCGGCGTACAAATTAGGGAACACTTGTCAACGCCATCATACTATCGTATTTTAGAAAGCTCTTTAATATTTATTTATTTCTGTCAATCAATAAACTCACTTTCTTTATTCATTCAATACATTTGAACGAAAGAAAGAAAAGTAATCTCACGGATTGGGCCCGGGCACGCGAATAAGATATTGGAAGATGGAAGGGAGTCGTTTTTATCCCGTCAAAGAGTATCTAACGTGTTTGGAAAAAACGTTTTGATTTTTATCAGTTAATATGAATGCTTAAAAACACGAATTCATAGATTAAAAACGGGCCTAATGTTGATTCGTTTAAAATCTACATGAAAGGCAAAAGTAATGAATTGACTGAAAATATCCAATACTGTAAAAACAGAGGTAGGGCTTACCCTCTAAAACTTTAACCGTGATCCGCGGTTTCGGCTACTTTTATTTAATTTATATTTAGTCTTCATTCCTTTAAGTCATTCAGTCTTTCAAACACATCCTTCTCAAATGTCTAAACCAATTCAACATTCTCTTCACTAGTCTAGTTTTATTCTATCTATTCAAAAGTCCTATCCATGTGCCATTAGAAGATTACCAGCTGAAGGTGGACCAGAAAATGAAATGAGTTTGAATTCCTCAAAGTAACACGTGCCTGACCTTTAGGTAACTAAAGGCCAGACCTGTCACCTTGTTGAAGGTAAACTACCATTATAAAATAATATTACAAGTATTAGGTACTTTAAAACGATAAGAATATCATAAAAGCAGTCTAATAAAACCAAATTAATTTTCTGGATGATCTTATGAAAATAAATACCTTTCAAAACTTATTTATCAAAATGTAATTAAAACATTACGAATAGAAACAATAAATTTTGCACTCTTAGATAAAATTAAAATATCATTGCAGCGTAATTTCTACTTAAAACATTTAATATTATTTCATGACTTCAAAAAGTTCCCCACTTAATTAAGTAAAATTAATAAAATAAGAACTGTTTGTAACTAAACATATTGGTTTATTTTGTTATTCAAATACTTTTAAGACAAGTTTTTTTCTAAGCCGTTTACTCACTAGGCCTCTTCACTCTGCTTCCACTCCTCTCTGTTTAGGGCTATACTAAATATAAATAAACTACTACTTCACTAAATAAAAAGTAAGATCGTTTTCAGGTAATATGTGTAGTAACTGCTCAGTCGATTATTGTGATATCAGATTGTATCTATTTGTATGTTCCATTAAGTTTATACCTACTTACAAGTTTCCCTGAGAGAGCGTTTCAGGTATAAGATCTAACCAAAGTGGTGGTGATTATATGATTATGGCTAATACTATTAAATTACTATTAACCTTAACATCTACTGAAAGATGTCTTGTGCCTGATGATGATGAACCTAGCTTTCTATTTTATATATTTAGGTACTTTGTTTCTTTAGGTTTGTATCTTGTCGTGTGAGCCAATAAATAAATAAATCTCACTGGCCAACAGAGCAAGTCCGACACCTTTTTAAGTATGAACCACCATACGATTAAAAATAAAAATTGGGGATAGTGTTAGTCACTACTAACACGATTCCCAATTTTTATTTTTAAGCATTTTCTTAACACACAATTTACAACAGAGATAAATTCGTATTAAAAATGTAACTACAATATACGGAAATCGTACAAATCTCATTGCACCCAAAGCAGTGGGCATATTTTCGACTACAAAACGACTTCATTCCACAACGCTATGTTCTCGTGCATACGTCTGCTTGACGTCGCACGCCTTACCTAAGCGTTCTAAATTGTTTCACTTCCCTGCAAGTTACTGTATCTGCAAAATATTATATGAAAATTCCAGAATTCGAGTAAAATTGACGGTACCAGTAGTGTTGTAGTATGTAGTAGTTGTTTATTTGTAGTAAACATCATTGGTCAAACAAAGGGAAGAAACGAACGCTTTTTCTAAAATCAGACGATTCTGAATATAAGTTACATAAGAATAATAATAGTATGTGGACACTATCACACATCGTCATCTAGTCCCAAGCTAAGCAGAGCTTGTGTTATGGGTACTAGATAATTGAAATATAATACATAATCTTATTTTTTTACATAGAAAGACAAGTGGCATAGACTTCTATTCTATACATAGAATTAATTAAAAGATGTATGGAATTGACATAAACTAACGACGATGTTAGCATTAGCTTGTCTAGGCCCTCCGAGTTTAAAAAAAAACACCACATTAACATCGATGTAAAATAACCTTACATAGAGTTTATTTATAAAAGCCTTTTTGCCGTAATACAGATATATTATATGTAGATAACGAAACTCGTACATTTATACTAAACCATACAATGGTCAGTATTATAAGAACTAAATGCAAATGATATGGATCGTTTATAGTCAATTTCAACTCAATATTTTCACTCTACGCCCTATTTGTATTCATGAAGAAATTTTCTTTGAATAGATAAACGGAAAAAGGGTTTTTCACATTATATTGACTGCTGAAGTAAAAAAGACAAGAAAAGAATACTAGAGAACAAAGTTACGTGGGTTTAGCATATTTGAAATAATATATATACTTATATATAAATAAGATATATAAGATATGATTTTGTAATGTATTACGGCTTGGATGACATGTTTTTAATATTAAAAATGTAGGTATTCATAATTCAGAAAATCTTTTGTTATACTGTTAAAGAGTTAGCGCCCTTCTTAAGTAGGTATTGGTAAATGCTAAGCACTGGTACCTGGTAAACTCATTTATCTCAGGAGTATCTTCGTCTGCCGCTGCCAATGTAAAGAGATTACAAGAGCAAATCGCTGTACCTCTGTATAAAAAAGCGTGAAGGTAAAGTAAGGATTGCACGAATTTCTGTCGTAAGCCTAACAAGTTTTAGCAAGGATTCAAGGTTCAAGTTCTAGACCTAACCACCAAAGCAAAACGGAGACAACTAAATATTTTAAATTTGCTAGTTCTATGTTTTTAAAGACTTGTAAAAACATAATTTACACCTAATACGGGTGACATCTGTAGATATTTATCAGAAAAATATTTGATATTTTTTTTACTGTCCATCAAAGGAGCCTGGAATTGCTTTTAGCGATAAAGCCGATAACAAAAATGAAACAAAGAGTTTTTTATCTATCCATCTGTAATTAATTTTATTATAAAAAATAAGAGCTTGTTTTTCTACTAAACAGTATAATTTAATCAAACAAAACTATAAATATTTCATAAACGGCCTGTGAATGGAATATTCTCAAAGTCGTTGCGAAGTTTGGAAATTTCGACCCTCCGAAACGAATTTTCAGTCAGGTATTTTCTGAATTAAATCTTTAGCGAAGATATTGCCTACGTATAATTTGGAAGCTTCGAGAATCTAACCTACATAATAAACGCGAACTTAGTAAATTTATTATAATTTATTGGAAAAATCAACCTTTGATCTTATTTGATTCCCGGCGTATTTAAATTTTATCAGATACCTGTAGCCCCTTTAATTTTAACATAGTAAAGTATTATAAATGTTTATCTACCAAGACATATTCTATCTTACAAAGGTTACGGTTATATCATCGATTGTTACTTCTAATAGCTCACGACCGTAAACCGGTAACCTAACGTAACCGGTGTTGATAAAATTAATCTTCTTTCTCTTTTTTTTTATAAATATATATATATTAGCCTACCAAAGTGACTCCACCCCGCCTGATGGTAAGCAGTCAGTGAAATCCAGAAGTGGTGGCCACCATACCAAAAGCTATCGTCTTAAACTGCTGGTATGGTAGCCTCCACTATGGCGGCTGGGAATGAGGTTAGGGGAAGGGAATGAGGGAGGTGAGGAAAGAGGAAAGGGGGGAAATTGGGCCTCCGGCACTCTCACTCACCGAACGAAACGCAGTAGTAAGGATACTACTACTCTTAAGTCGATCTTCTATGAGAGGGTAATAGTTCCCCGGACGATCCGGCCCATTCATGCTGAAACCAGCGTGGATCTACTACCGCCAAAATCTTTGTATTCTCTCTGTTTTTGTAGCACCTATGAATGTCCTACCTGCAGACTTCGATTCCGACATGAATTTAATGGGTTGGTTCCTTTTACTTCCACGTCACTAACTACACTAAGCTTTTCTGATCCTTTCTGTTTACGTGTTACTTATACTTAATTCCCAGTCCGCGCAGAATCGAAGCATTTGAACGACGAGTGTATCTTTAATATGTTGCGCCAACATCATATTGCGAAATCGTCGATTCTATCCTGATTCCTGACTACGTGCCTTTAGGGTTCACGTTCCGGAAGTTTATAGACTTATAGAGAAATACACGATTTGCCAGTGGTGCAAGGACTAGTGAAAATCTGAAGCAACTATGGCATTAGCTGTAAGATCAAAGATAAACGGTTATTTTTCTTTTAAAAAATCTCCAATGTTTAGTTAAACGATACTCAGTAAGTTTGTATGTTTGTACGAACGCGCTAATGGACTACCAGGACCTCTGGGACTACCATTTGGATTTGAGTATTTTTTGCGTTTGATAGTCCAATTCTTGAGGAAGGTTCCTGGCGACGTGAGCAGAGTAGTAACATTAACCAAAGATGTAACTTAATGCGGGTGAAAACGCGCTGCGGAAAACCAGTAGTTTAATAAAATTACTACTTAGAAGAGATTTTAAAATGTCACAAACATACGTGTATAAATAACTAAGTAAACGTAGTTATGTATGTGACAATTTAAAATTTGATATACAATTACAAGTAATTATACAACAGTACAAATAATGTAAAAGTTGTGTTTGTCTATCGTGGCTTCTTTATAAAATTTTCGGTGCCTTATCGTCAGAGAACTACGCAAGAATTTATATTCCGCAGTGCGACTCATAAATTTGAGTGAACGTCCTCTAGCCCGCCGCTAGTTGTTCTATGTCCGCGCACTACGCAATTTATGATTGTTCAGCTTAAGATTTCACTATTAATAAATTAAACAAACAGGATTTTTATTCCCGTAACCGACGCGCTAGTACCCCACTAACACTTTAATATAAAATATTCTTTGAACGACGAAAATAGATAACAACAAGAATTGCGTCTTTTCAATAAGATCCTCGCACATATTATACCATATAAGTCTCTAATATAATTTTAACAGTATATACACAAACGAAATTACAACTAACTATTGAATGCATCATTCAATTTCTGACTTACCGAACGTGGGTGTATAATTTTGACGCATGTACTGAATTCAATTTTGAGGCGAAGAGAATATTTCTGTGCTCCGTCGAATGTACCTGTCTATCACTTACATATTGTTTGATAGAATTCGACTTACTTGAAAGGGAATTGCCGATAACATCAAGAAGCGATCATTAGCCTAGTTTCCGTAGATGTTACAACCCTCCATATTTGCCTTGGTAATGCTTAGAACATTGTGAACAAAAAAAAGGTGAACTATGTTATCTTGAACTTCGTAACTGGTTTAAACGTTAAGTTCAGTCTAACCTTGCTTATTTGCGCGTAAAGAAATCATTTGAGCCCCTACAAATGAACTGTAAAAGTATTTAATTAAATGAATATTAAAAAGGACGAAGCCTCTGCTCATGGTTCCGCCTCCGTAATTTTGTGATTAAGTTGCACAAACTTATAAAAAGAAGGCGCTTTATGGAGAAAATAAAATTATATGATTTCGTAACTGGTTTGGATTTCGTTACAGATGGGCGTCTTTAGCTGGTAACGGAGAGGACAGTTTAGTTTCTTACTTATTGGCAGGATTACAGATTTTCAACTAAGTACTTACAGTGTTTTCATCTATTTATCTAAAGACAGCGGCAGTGACAGTAGTAAAATTGATAATTTTCTGTTAATTCTAGAGCCCAGCTGAGTAGGTGCAGATCAGTAGCAGTGTATAGGTTGATTACACGATGATATATATAGAAATTTGTACAACGATTTCGTATTATAGAGTACAAGATTACTGGTGTTTTAATTCTAATGTTATTAAATATTTACCATCTAAATAAAATATGCGATCAAACAAAGAAAATTTATTAAAATTGTTGTGTCCGTTTGGCACACACCACAAAGGCAGATAAAAGTTACAAACTCATCCCACTTTTTGCGTGGAAGGTTAAAAATTGGGTGACAACGCAATTGGAAGGTTGTCCAATTTTTTTTAAGAGAATAATAACATCACGTAAATTTTATAAATATTCTGTTCTTTAGAATAAAAATACTTTAAGATGGAGCATCAAGATCGAGCGTAAAATTGTTATAATTATGCTTCAACTATTGAGAGCAGTCCATGAACATGTGCATATTTGTAAACAGAATAAAAACGCTATACAAAAAAACAACGTGGTTATTATTTTCGTTCGTTTGTATCATACAAATCGTGCTTAGATTTAACAATGAATACATAACCGACTTTTGTGATACATTGTCGTGTTCATAATCGCTACGTCAGAACCCGTTACATTTTAACTAATTTATAATCATGTACAACCTCGTAAATCAAGTTAAAAATACAATTCAAGTAATTTTAACAAACGACAACAGTAATATCGTGCCAGTTTTATCAACAACAAGAAAATATTAATACAATTTTTTTTATGCTGTTGGTCTCTGGAAAATGGATATATTTTTTGTGTTATTTACTTTTCGGTGTTATATATCTTCGTTTAGTTTTTTTTTTTTATACTTATACCTTCATTTCAATTTTAATCAAAAAACTGTAAAGACGGATAGTCAACGTAGGCTTAGTCATAGAGGTTCTTTGGCACTTTTGGTATGGAACTAAAATTAAAGTATTCTCTAAATATATAGCAATGTTACTGTTTTCCTAAGTCTTACCTTCTACACTAAGTTAAATTTAATTTAAATCACGCAACAGATTTTAATACAGCTTTCACTGTAATTTAGAAAACAATCTTTTAGAACTTTCATGTGTATAATACATGCATAAATAACCTGAAAAGCCTGTGCGAGTCGCTGGTCTAACATAAATGTATTTTACCAACGTTTTTCACATAATAGTCAAGCTAACCAATTGCCATACACGGCGAACAATTGCGGACTTCGAACCGACAATTTTTCGAGAGAAAAGCCAATACCATTGTATTTAGTTTGTGATCGATTCTAGAACCTATGCATAGCCGTACAAACAAAAGAAATCGGACAAAAACAAACTTTCTGCAAACAAATTGTTCCTGGCGAAGTTAAGTCTAAAGTATTTTGGGCAGTATTGGGATATAAGTAATTGTTTCGATGTAATGGGACTGTTTAAAGTAAAATTTGTCCCTATATTGCTCACAAAAAAGAAGTATCTGAAGGCTACACAAATATTTAGATTCTGTGAAGAATACACTATTGTGTATTCTAAATCATAAAAAAAATCATTCAGTATTCTGAATGATTTTTTTTATTTGATTTTATTTGCCTTCAGAAAGGTCACTTCCACCTAGCCAAAATATTATGTTATCGTGTTTTAAATAGTAACGTAATTTACAGTAAGAGGAGTTCTAATAAAATTATTTTGATCACAACTTTTTAGTAATCCCTCGAAACAACTTATGCTAATAAACTATAGGTAATCTAAAAAGATTGACAGGTATACGAGAGTGTCGTTGTTTACCGTTTAGCTCATCAGTGCGAAAATAAAAATTGAAAAGACTATTTTACTTAACCTAAGCAGATATAAAACTAACGGCCGCGGCCGGCCTGCATGATGTGATAACAAAGCATATAAACTTAGCAATGCTACTGTCAACCAATAAGTAGCTGTCATATTACCGCTTTGTAAAGAAATCATCACTATATTTTTTGTTTAACAAACAATGCCTTCCTGAAAGCCTTGGTCCCGCCAAACATTGCCGGATGCGCATAATCTGTAAGTCAATAAGCCAGGCTGTTAGACACCTTGTTATAGATTATCTTAAAATAAATGAAAGGTTTTAAAAAAAGTGAAAGGCAATAAGTTCCAAAATAATAGAATAGAAGATACATAATTCATAGTATGCTATGTTCATTTAACATTCTTTGCGAGCTCATCCAATGGCAGCCAGAAATATATTTGTATTCATGACATAATTTAAAAGTATCAAAACCTATGCTTTCATAAAGCTATCACTTTAAAACATACATAAACCATCGTTAGCGAAGCCGCATTTAATAATAAATTCTTAAGCCTGTGTAATTCTCTGGGTGGGACGATAGATAGTGCTATTTGTCAAGTAGAACACAAACTACCGGCACGACGAGGCAAATCGAAAGCCGAGCGTTCAACGACGATTCAGCGTAATAACTAACGCGTTTACTGCTACTACGTGGAGATACGACACTTGTTTTATTGAGTTTTAACTTAATTCGTTTTAGTGATGTAACTGCTAGATGATCAAGATGAATAATGATGATAAATTCTGGCCGCTAATAAGTAATTACATGAATTTTGTGACCAAACCACAAAAATAAACAAGTCAGTTAAGTTACTTATATTTAACCTACAAAAGAAGACAATTCTATTTTCATATAATATGTACCAAGAATAAATGCAGTTTCTGAATTGATACCTATTAAATTTGTACTAGAAAAAGTATGTTTGCCCACATGGTTCATTCAATCATTTACATGTTTGAATACAAAGCTAACGAACATAAAATAACACACTTTTGAAACAAATATAACTTAAGTCGTCCAAGTCCAGGTGAAACTATGTTTTTCCTCATTTAAAAAAAAAAACAAGACCAACGAAGCCGAACAGCAGACACCAAAAATAAAATCTTAATATAAAATTAATAGGAAGCATTCTTTATATCCTACTAATATTATAAATGCAAAAGTTTGCGTGTGTGTGTGTGTGTGTGTGTTTGTTACCACTTAGCGCCTAAACGGGTGAACTGTTTTTTGAATAAAGTTATATAAGAGGCTAGTTTTTATCCCGAAAACCCCTAGTAATTAATAATCTACGAAAAATTGTTCATCAAATTATTTTAAGAACAAAATATCCATAAAAATATCAACTTAACAAACTTAATAAAAACTATAAGTTCGATATGCCGATAACACGATTACTTATACTGAGTACTTTTTTAGTTAATCGACCAAATGGAAACTCCGCTGAAGTTTTTATTAAGTATATTAAAAGCTCCGAAGTTATGGAATCGCAGAACTGTAATTAAAAATTAATTAGAACATACTTTTTTGTAAAATTTAAAAAGAATGTCATGTAGAACTGAGGCGTAGTATTTCAATTAGTAGATATTAAACAATATAAAAACCGGATGCAAATCTAATTCGTAAACTATTTTGACAGCTTTATGGTATGAAATGTCGTTTTACTCCATGCATACTGAAGTGTAAAGGCCTCTTCTTCCACAAAAAAGGCATGAACATTAACAACTATATTTTACTATCTATATACATTTAAATAAGCTCCTATTTATTCAAAATATTTTTTTTAGTTCTTATGGTTTTCTAGTACATTATAAGTTTCAAAAAGTTTCATAAAATACAAAAATATTTTTCATAACACGTTTTTCCTCTAAAATTAAATTGCGGTTATTGGTATAAAAATAAATACCTACACATTTGTTCTCTATCGTGTGCCAAAACCAAAACGTTATATCTTCTTACAACGTAGAAATATGAAATATTGCGCCTTTCCCAAATTTCCTGCAAATATTGTTTTATTAACAATGTACAGTTTTTTCCGCTCACAAAGTAGATATAACTTCCTGACTGAATATTCGGCGAAATTGAGAAAAGTTCCCTTTCTGCATCAATGGATATTTGTTTTCACGTCAAATAGTACATGCAGGTTCGCTGTAACTTTCCTCTACTTTTTTACTCTCCTACTATTACAACTTAAACGTAAGTAAATGCTCCATTTGGCAGTAGTTTCACTGTTTACATCGTCTATACAAATAGATCAAATACAATATTGACATAAAATATTGAATTAAAATAGGTTTGGTAGGCAGTTTAAAACATTCATTCATCATCATTATTTCAGATGTAGTACAACAACTGAAGTATCTATAATCTAAACTGAAAAGGGTAAGCAGAGGTGTGTTGTGACTCGTGCAATACATAGACATTGATACCAAACTTGGTAGAAAAAGATTCACTTGTTATTTTCACTACATATTTAAAAAACCGCAAATCAATACTCGTGACTTCCTTTAAAAATTCAAAAGGATTAAAAAAGTCTTTTCTTCAAAGTTCGAACAAAGAAAATATTATACTCACAATAAAGCAACGTTACTTGAAAACCAGAAAATATTTTAAATAAACTTATTTATGCGGTAGCAAAGTGAACTTAACCGCATATTACGCCCTGTGCAAACAACTTTTATACCATAAATCGAGCAGCCGAACCCTTGGCGCTCGATTTAAGTCGTAGTTCACTGGTTTCGGTTAATTTAAGCTATACTATAAAATACAAAGCTAATATATTTTTAAATGTTGTGTGTATTAATGAATTTATGGTGTGTCACTGTTATAGATCATTGATTTATAAAAATCTCATATTTTAAAATCTATTTTTTCTCTACTATGAAGTACATGTAAACCTTCTAAAAGAAAGTTTTTGAGAGCTAAATCCGTATCAAAATCTCTTGTGTTTTAGAAGAAGTAAGCGGAGAAACAAACAGGCTAAAATAACGCCTTTATACTATTAATTTAGAGATATAACTTAAAATCGATGACAATAAAGCTTCACTTGCAGTAAGTCACCTTGCAATCGAGTGATGTCTCTATTGATAGCAAGGTACAAATAGTACGTCGCCGTCTTGGTATTCACCACAAGCGTTGACGCGAAATCAACCGTATACCGTTTGAAAACGTGTCAAAACGTTCTCGGTCACGAATATAATATAGATTATAATATATATTATATTTATTTATTTATTAAAACTTTATACACATACAGTATGTAAGACGGACGTAAATGCCAAGGGCATTTTCTACCAGTCAACCCGTAGGTGACGCAGAGTTGAAATATAGGATTTATGTACAGAGTATATAATTCGTCCCAACCTATTGTATTTCCAGAGCAGAGTGAAGGCCTCTAGTCATACAGAAAACCATGCTGATGACGATTTGCGATTTAATATAGTATATTAGCTATATTTTATTGCTTTTTATTACCCAAGTACGGCAAACCAAGTACCCAAACGCAGGGTTATAAATTTCACGGGCTATGTCTGTATGGATGTATGTTCCTCTGTTTTCTCGAACTTATCTTCTAAGCCAGCCATGAAAATTTGACAAATGAGGTATCATTAGAAACGTCTTGTCTACCCGCTGGTTATATGCTATATTAACTACGTTATTCCAAATTCAATTTAGCGCCTACTATAGGATATAAAGTACTTGATTAAAAAAAATAGGTTTTTAAAATACATTGTGATGGGTCCATAACAAATAATTGGTTTTAGTTCACTGATTTCAAATACACATTATTAGGTCTTTCTTACTGATTTATTTGCATTTTCTCGGTAAATTTACGTAATGTATTCACTCTTTTAAACATATTCCGAGCCATGAGATGTCTTTCCTTTCACATTTTTGAACCGAACTTTGCTACACTTCAAAATAATAAAAAAAATAAAAACTCCGGCTTAAAATGTGCTCTGAAAAGTACATACGTAATAAGAAAATAATCTAGTGATGGTCAGAGGAAAGCCGTTGTCACATGCCATCTTGCCTAGCAATATTCGTGAGGTTAAAAATGAGGAAATATTAATATTTTATTTTTTTATTTCATTATTACAGGAAAGGCTGCCATTACATGACAGCCTTCACGCATATTTACTTTGATCGATCCTGAACCGCTGTTATATTTACCAGATCTCTGTTGTTTAATAAAATAAATTTAATTACATTTGGCTTATGTACTTGTTAGTATATTTTGTTCAAGTGTCAGTACATGCAAGCATGCGAAACGCAAACGTGTCGTAATATAGTAGTTTTCTTTATAAGTTGGTGCGCCATAAAAATTGTGCGCGTATTGCAATCTGAGATATTATAGCTCGTTGGGCTGTATTCACAACCACCACCGTAATTATATAATTACTTACACAGATTTTTATAATAAATCTATGGTAATACTAACTAGAATTACAGAACAATAGAGATGTACAATTATTGTTTATTTTATCTATAAATAGGTTTATTTATAATCTACCCATAGTGTTAGACTCGTTAGGGATAGATTATAATAAAACCTAAACTACATTAATGTAATATTTATACCATAATCGTAACAAATATTTAACCTTAAGTCTATTTTATGCTACCTGCAAATTTGCTCGCTTACTAGCATTGTCCATACCGAGCTTTACTTTTCAGCACTAACTTCACTGTTGACAGCGATTTTGCTGAGTCGTGCAGAAGTCTAAGAACATCGGTTACTACTTACACTGGCTATCGCATTCTTAGTAATATAATCAACATAATTTAAATAAAAGGCTATTGTACAATAAATATAGAAATAAAACCAATAAATACGCAAAATACTTAAAAAATAAATTTATAATGTCAGATGTTTCAAAAAATTTCCACAATACTAAAAAGGTTTGGAGTATTATAAATAGTTTGACAGGCAAAATTATGCAAAGTATTGAACAAATGCTACTAGTAGCATTTAGAACAACCTCCTTGTTATTAGCTAATTCATTTATGTCGGCATTCAATAAAAATATAACAAATACTAATAAGTTCTGTAACATACCACTTTTGAATAAGTCCCATTACGAGATTACACCGAATAGGTCAATTAGAATTAAACGAGCACGAGAAGAAACAGTTGAACGAATAATCAGGCAAATAAATGACAAAAAAAGCCCTGGCTATGACGAAATACGAGCTAAAGATATCAAATGTATTTCTAATAAATTAGTTCCCGTTATTACGCATTTAATAAATTGCTGTTTGCATACCGGTATTTATCCTGACTTATTAAAAACTGGAATTATACGTCCCATACATAAAAAAGGGAAGCGAGATGATTTTAACAATTACCGCCCCATTACTATATTATCATGTTTAGACAAAATTATAGAACGATACATAGTCAATGAAATGAACGATTTTTTACAAAAACATAATATAATAAGTAAAAATCAATTTGGGTTCCAGAAAAATAGAGGTACGACACAATTGTTACATAAATTTACTGACGAAGTAAACGGACATCTCAATGATAAAAAGCATGTTTTAGTATTATTTATAGATTTAGCAGGGCATTCGAAATGCTACAATACGATGTGCTTTACGATAAGTTAGCACGGAATGGTATACAGGGACCTCTTTTGGAACTGCTACGAAACTATCACCTTAATAGAAACACAACTGTTAAAATAAGCAATGAATTTAGTGTTAAAAATACCACCACCCAAGGCACAGCCCATGGTTCAATAATCGGCCCGACGGAATATTTACTGTATGTAAACGATATGACTAATGTCATAAATACAGGTTCTGTATACCAACTCGCGGATGACACTTGTATACTTGAGGCTAATAAAAACATCGTTGAGGCCCAGAAGTCCTTACAAACAAACTTTGATCAATTATGTAAATGGGCACATGACGTTGGCTTAGTCATTAATGCATCAAAAACAAAAATAGTCCATATACGTTCATCCCACAATAAAAGCACAGCAATACCATCGGTTAAAGCTCATGAACACTCTTGCCTACACAGCGCATCTGTCAATTTTCAATGTCCAATAATAGAAATAGTTGAAGAACACAAGTATGTCGGCCTAATAATCGATAGCCGATTCTGCTGGGGCCCACATAAAGAACACATATGTAACAGGTTGAGATCTGTTATAAGTAAATTAAGAATATTAAAGTATAAATTGCCCTTTAAGGTTCTCAGAATGATATACATGGCCTTAGCAGATTCCGTTATCGGTTACGGGTTAAGCAGCTATGGCAGAACCTACAAAACTTACTTAGCAGATATATATAGATTACAACTTAAACTATTAAAAATAATTGTGCCCGATCATATTAGAAAAAAATTCAAAGATAATGACAGCGAGTTATTCAAATATTGTAATGTGTTGAATGTTTACAACAAAGTTAAATATAGATTAGTGTATACTGGCGGAAACAATTACGCCTAACTTGTTAAAAGAAAAGTCAAGGCCTGAGTTCCTAAGATCTGTCCCACAAAAAAATAAATATATACTGCCTAAAACGAGTAATGTATATGGGACAAGAAAGAAAGAAAGAAAGAAAGAAAAAACATTTATTTGTTCTCAACAAGTTAGTTACAGAACATATCAACAATACATTATAATAAATAAAAAATAAAAGTAACAAACTTAGTGAGATACAAAATGGCCCTAACTCAGCTTTGTGCCACCTTGCGAACAAAGCAGCGCTGTTATTCTGTTAGAGCCAAGATGGATGGTATTCTGGTATGACAAATTGACAAAGAGTGGTTAACTATTTAATTCCCTATTATGTAAACAGTATACCGGAGAATTTGCAAACCCTCTTTAGAACAAGCTCGAAGAGCTTTAGATATAAACTAAAAAAAATTTTTTTTAACGTCAATTGAATGTGACTGATAGATTTTATTTTTATTATTTATGTATAACTATGTATAAGGCTCGCCGTTACACAGTTAAGTCCGAAGAGGTTTATGTGTACGGCTACAAACAATGTGTAACTAGTTTTTAAGTATTTTGGAAATAAATAAATAAATAAATAAAAAATAAAAAAATAGGTACTTAGCGCTGTGTGCGCGTACCCCTACTCATTACCACGGTCATGTCGCCGACGTAACATATTGTGTCTCGGAACACTGGCTGTTAAACAAAAGAAGTTACAAAAACAAATCCTCATCATAGTGACAGTGGCGCAACACTAATTAGGTCAAGCGCGAGCTTCACAAACTGCTCTCTAGGCCGGCGCAGCGCCCTCTTTGAACTACTCTAACGAAACAAGTTTTTTTGCACTATAATAGATAGACGTCTAGGTTTCATTAATGGGATAGTGTAAGTTTGATTAGTCATTATTGATGTTTGAGGATTTTCTATTGTGTTTGCGGTATTATGATAGTAAGTATAAGAGAAATGACATTGCAAAAAAGCAAAATGTAAACTCTAATTAGCACGTCGCAAAAATACGCTGCTTCATTATTTTCAGTATTTTATCTTTAGATAATTATAAAAACTACGATTTATTTTAGCCTGTTTATATAGATAGAAACTCATTTTAAACAAAATAAAAGTTGTGACATAATAATGTATTTTGTTATCTGTTATGCTAATAAATTTGTAACCAATAAAAAGCCTCATGGCGCGAACAAAATAGGTGATTATCTTAAAAATGCGAACTGGCTTGAGCATGACTTCGCATCGATGGTTTGTTTATTTTTTTCATTTTATTTAAACTTCTTGTACAAAATACAACGTAAATGTACAAAGACGGATTTAAGGCAAGAAAAATTTTCTACCAGTCTACCTTTGGGTGATGCAGAGATAAAACTAGGTAGGTGCATTCCGTAGTAAACATCGAATAAAAAAAATAAAATATAAATACTATACTTATACATACTTACTTGGTTCCATGCACACTCACATATATATGTACACAATGGGAGTCTGGTCTTAATAATTTATACCCTTTTTACCAAGAAGGTACAAACTTAAAAAATAACACAAAGCTTTTATTTGATTAACTACAAATTAGCAAGTTTTGTGATCATAAGTCGATAAAAGTTTTCTATACGTTTTAATTGACTTGTGTAGATAGATAGAATATCCTTTATTGTACGTCACATATTTACAAAATACAAAGGAAATAACAAAACCAGTACAATACAATGGTCTATCTTATCGCTAATAACGATCTCTTCCAGACAAAATGTGCGGTTAAAACGGTCGTATTTTTTCGGTGCTAATTTAGAAGCTACCAAAAAACCTATTGAAATTCGACTTTAAATTTAGTATGAGTAAAATTTTCTTGAGAAAGAAACAGACAGTTAGAAAATATATATAATAAGATCGAAGTGCTCTGACAAAAGTTCCGTATTATTAAAAAATAAAAAATAAACATCCAAGAAAAATCTTAAAGATTTGCCTTAATTCTTCAGGAAACAAATAATGAGACAGTGATTCTTACCTTTTCTCAAAACAAAAGATAAAGAAGATTTATATTTACCTAGCTGTCCGCGGCGCGGTTTCACCCGCGTCTTATTGCTCTGTTCTCGTTGCCAGTAGCGTGATGTTACATAGCCTATAACCTTCTTCAAGAACTGGGCTATCATACGCATGGAATTATTTAAATCCTACTGTTAGTTTCAAAGATTAGCGCTTACAAACAAACAAACTTTTCCGCTTTATAGTACTACGAGCTTTCCACAGCGCGGTTACATCCGCGTCTTTGCTTACTGCTGTGCTCTCGTCGCTAGTTGCGTGATGTTACATAGTCTATAACCTTTCTCGAAAACTGGGCTAACATACGCAAAATATTTTTTTAAATCCGTCTGGTAGTTGCAGAGATTAGCGTGTTCAAACAAACAAACAAACAAACTCTTCCGCTTTGTAAAATAGTATACATAGACATCAACTGCTACTGCTACAGCTACGTCGTAGCTACTACGTTTGCTTCGCGTTCGTAGCTCATCGTGGATCGTACACCCAATAAATACCCATCCCTCAATATAATTTACACTTACCGACCCACGGACGTGTGACCACATAAAAATGTTTTGTTGAACTACATTTTATGATCAGGGTGTTATTCTTTATTCATGTTGGGTTTATGGTTATTGACCGAAAATAGCAGTGCTATTTATGTAGTTCAAATACAGTGAATAAGCTGAAGGTAATAATAAATTCGTTATTTTATTAAAGACGACTTTTTCGCTAAGGATATAGCAAAGTATCGCAGGAGAATCTACGAAACAATCTATTTGTGGATTATACAAGTTTTGATAAGATAGGAGCAAATAAAGAGATATAGGTACACGTGATACTGTATCATTAATGTATTGTAAATCTAACTGGATAAGTATATTCATAGATAGGTATTCCATTTACACTTCAAATATTTTAATATAAGACGAACAGCTGGCAATCAAAAATCTTTCTCTTCACTCTTCAGGCAAACTCCTTTGAAATCAGTACAAGTTTAATATAATAGGTAAATTACCCAAAGTTTGATTTTAATTGAAAATCTTCCAAGCACTTAATACGAGAACCTACAAGTAATCGGAGTTTGTTTCAGGTTGTATCTCAAATCGTTAAATTTGAACAGTACAGTACAATTTCTGGAATAATGATTTACTGGCAAACTTGAAAAATATTTCTTCCAACTCATATAGTATAACATAAACCCTTAAATTTCTTTGTACTACATACCTCGAGGGATTTGTGTTACATATCATTTTTTTATTTATTTTTTATGTATCTTGTTGCAGATTTACAAATTTAAATTTACCGGAATAAATGTAAAAGCGTTATACATAGGTTATAAATTAAATTATTAAATAGAGTAGTGGTTATGGAAGACAGCTGTTTCTCAATAATTTCTTAGCTCATATCTATCCTTAAATTGGCAATTCAAAATTCCGTAAATTGGAAATAAAAAATAGTTAGTATTCTTTGAACAATCTACAATAAACGAGGCGGAATTATGTCGATATTTTGTTTTTAAAGCATACGATTGTCTGAATTCATAAATTTTTTCTATTTGTGTCACTGTATATACCAAACATAATAATATCTACATATATAATGTCAATAGGCACTTTGATCTTTTGATTTTCATAAAGTATAATTAGTACCTATAACAATAGTATTCCGTCCAGTTATGATTGATTAATTAATTATACTAATTAACAGTAGCAACACAGCGCAATTCGATTAGGAACAGACATAACTAATTAGTAAGGCAATCCTCATATTGTTAATTATTAATAATTGGCTAAAGTTACAGTCTACAAGATATACTATATTGTACATTCAACATAATATTCAAAATTACTATTCTATTTGTAATTATAAATGCAGTGGAAATAGCATTTTTATTTTCTCTCTTTCGAAAGTAAACACATATTTTTAATAAAGGTAAAAGGTATATATATTTTTTTACAACTACTGTAACAAACAATCATACAGCCTGCCTGATGGTAAGGAGTTACCAGAGACTATAGATTACAACACCAGGAGAATGCTTGCACATTGTCGATAAAACTTTTTAACTCCTATTTTAGAAAACCCCATGTGTAGTCTGCTGGAAAACCTCGACGGAAAGCTCATTACACAAACTCTTACGAATATAGTTAAATGGTCAATGGTCAATAATGTCATTTTAAGTGTATGTAAAATATAAACATCATCTATCTATACATATAATAAAAATGTAACAGATCCCTGTCTGTACATGGAAGATATATGAGAAAAATGCTATTGGGACCTTTATCAACGCAAATAGCACCCAAAACAATGATTGTTACAATTTTTGTCTGTTTGCCTGTTTATCTGTTTGTCTGTTTATCTGTTTGTCTGTGCGTTTGTTCACGCTAATCTCAGAAACGGCTTATCCAATTTAGATATGGTTTACTTAGGTTGGCTTAACATTTAGTGTTTGTTTCATGTCAATCGGTTCATAAATAAAAAAGTTATGCCAATTTAAAAAATCACGTCATTCACATTGTATGTAGGTTAGGTTGCTTTCAAGTTAGGTTAACACGTTTTATTTCTTAATTAGTTAAAATGTAAATACTTTATTAGTTAAAATGTAAATACAAGTTAGATTTATACTGTTCTAGATTTGTTTTAATTTTTAAAATTTTTGTAAATAATGACATGTTTGTTAGCTTACGGTTTTATTTTCAGATTATGTTAACACGTCTCATTACGGAATAGGTGAAGTTGAAGTGAATTACGAAATAGTAGTTTAGAGTTACACTATTCTGGTTAGGTTTCAGCATGAATGGGTCGGATCCCATCTAACTTTGATCCTAAGTCTTTTAAGTGGGGCGTGCAAAAGCATCTTACTAAGCCGCCATAGTGGAGGCCAGCATACCAGTACTTTGGCTTTTGTAATGGTGTCCACCACTTCTGGATTCCACTGACTGCTTACCATCAGGCAGAGTGGAGTCACTTAGCCGTTTTTTTTTCTTTATATTATTAAAGAAAAAAAACGAATGATGGCGTTTTTATTCCTCGGATTCCTCTTATTCCAAACAATTTTCCGTTTAGTTTTAAACGAGTTCAGATTCCAGTGAGCCTATGTTTTGCGATGACAATTAATAAAGACCAAGGTCAGACACTAAATGTTGTGAGTTTGGACCTATAGTATTAGCTGTTTTTGGTACGGTCAGCTTTATGTGGATATGTCACGTGTAAGCAATCCTAACAGCCTGTATGCTTTGACCCTCGATGGCTATACGTCTAAAATCGTATAATAATATAGAGAAGCATTACTGTAAAGTATTTTTTATAGTAATACCTAAACGACGATGTTTATAATACAAAATAAACCAAAAGATATATCCAAAAAATGCTGCTCAAAGTCACTATCCCACGCGGACGAAGTCGCGGGCACGGCTAGTTTATATATAAATCGATTTAATTCGCTGATTTAAACATCCCTGACAATCTGATAGTGGTCGAATACAATTTATCTACCAAAACACGCAACAAATAAATAATAAGGATATTGAAGCCTACAGATTTCCGCCACGAAACAATAACAATTTTATTGCTACTGCCGACCTGCGTTTTCGTACTGGAACGCTGCCCATTAACACATTGGCGATTCAAACGCCTTACTCATTAGCTATAGCTATTCATAGGTGTAAGATAATTGCTTATAGACTGCAGTGAGACCTGGTTAGGCTTACTATAATGAGACGCTCCACCGCTAGAGGCAGCGATGATTTGCAAAGGATGGTAGACAAGAACTCGATGCAAAAAATCTTAAGAGCTGTCGCTCTGGGATTACTTTGGGAGATGCCTATGTGCAGTAAACTTATTATAATAGCCATTGGGCAATTACTCATAGACTACAGGCAGAGATTTAACATTGAAAAACATGGTATAGATCAATAGGCAAAAGATTCATAAAAAATAAATACTTACTTGGCTCAAGAACGTTCTGTTAGAAATGCGATAAAAGCAGAGAATAGATATTTAGACCATGCCAGCATTTTTTTGTTTTGAATTTCCGTATAAAAAAAACTCTTTATCGCGGAGTACTTTACAAACAAACAGTTCAGTTACTCAGTTACATTTACATATCCCCTTCTTCTTCTCCTTTTTTTTGGCAACAGAGCCGACGATTGTGTCAGCTATTTCTGCCAGCGTCAAGTGTAGAATAATATTCTTGTTGATGATATTAATGGTATATTACAATGATAAAATAGAAAAATGTGGATGAAATTAAATGACAACCATCTCCCGTGAAAACAAAAGATGGATCCCACAACACACCAAAACGCTTTAGCAGAGAGTGATAATAACAGTCCCTGTGAACAATGTTCACGGTAATGACTATCTAATTAGTGTCAGGTACAACTAAACGCTCAAGAAAGCCCTCTCTTAACGTACTTAAGTGTAATTCGCAATAACTAATACAAGGCTTGGAAGGTTTAACAAACAAGCTAAGTTATATGTACATAAGTTCGAGTAAGTTATTTATTTGTACTACACTAAAACGCACCCCAAGATAAAATACACATATTCAGTTATTTTCCCTTAGGTGTAAACGTCAACTCCAGCCTTTCAGTCTTCCACTAGAGTGGAGAATTCATAAAATCGGAGTAGGTACAGGGCATTAAATAACTTGCTGATAAGTATAGCACATAGAGTTTTATCAAATTTAGACATAAAATCTTATTCATATCCATATTTTATGCAACGTAGGTGGCAAACTTGATCAAAGCCACTTGGTGTTAAATGGTAACCATAACTGATGCACATGACTGTGTTTTTTAGACATTGCACAAACAACTCTCAACGCAATTAAGCCATTTCTGGACATGAGAAAAAAGATACCGATATTGTAGGTGTTTTATTAGTTGGTTAATATTAGTTGTTTCGAAAGTTGGATTTATTTTTTTGGGCTTATTTATTGTAAGTTCGTAAAATGCCTCGTCAGAGAGCCTGTTTTATAGTACGTACCTACAGGACTTTTATTTACAACTAGCTGTTGCCCGCAGCTTCGCCGGCGTGAATGTCGGTTATATCGCATTTTTAATTCAAATTTTCATCCCCTATTTCAACCCTTTCAAGTCATTTTTCCGCGATAAATGATAGCCTATGTGGTTTCCCAAGGTCTATTCTATCACTATACAAAATTTTATCAAAACCGGTTTAGTAGCTTAGACGTAAAAGCGTAACAGACAGACAGACGGAGTTACTTTTGCATTTATAATATAACATAGATCACTGTGTAAGGAACAAAATAAAAGGAACTACGCAATACAATACAAGTTACGTCGTATATTTTTTTTACACATAAACTTCTTACCCTTGTCAAACAAACAGACAACTACTAATTATTGTTTATTCAAATTCTGAGTTAAGTATGTTAGGCGTTTTCCCCGCCACAAGATTAATTTATGTGTATTTGACATTCCACAACAATTTCGTCGCAATTTGAACAAGCGTATTCCCTTCTTCCATCCACTTCATCCAGACCCGGACAACTTTTCCATTAGTACTTTGGGCACAACTTCCTACTTAAAATTCTACTTAATCGCGAACAAAATATTCCACTCCTTGGACTTCAGCGTACATTATTTTATTATGCGGAAATTATTAACTTCGGTTTTAATTATTTATTATTTACACTTCATTTATTGTTATAAAAACACCCCTAAATTTACGTAAAAAGTCTCAAAAAAACTTTTTGAATTGAGTTTTCTTCTCGGAAAGCGAGTGAGGAAAACGGGCCGTCAGCTTCCTATGAAAGAGTCGTATTTAATTTGTTCAACAAGCTTGAGACGAGATGGGGTTCGGATAAACAAATACTGCAGATCGATCTCTCTGTGTTCTTAGGCAATTCGCGTTAATGAATTAGAAGCTCTGTTTAAACAGGGCAGTTTTTCTCTCCAATAAATGTCAGGCTGCCAGTAGTTACTTTAATTTACTTAGTACGATTTTTCATTGACCTACATGAGCTATTTTGTGGAAGTAATGTATTATTATTATATTATATATCAATAGTTCTACACCATTGCATTAGGTTGTTTAATAAGTACATGAAATGATAGTTGTAAGTTGTGATAAATAATGTGTGTAATGAGTGCATGCCATTGTTATTACAAGAATCCATAGACTTCAATAACTATTTAAGCTCATCGTAGGCTTTTTATACTATAAAAGTAAAAACCTTGACTTCAGAACTTCTACAATCAGCTACCCGAATTATAGCGGTCAAACCATATCACGAAAACGCGGCCGGATAATCATCCAACAGACAACAACCCGTGATGAAATTACCACCCATGGCAAAAACTCCTCCAACGATCCTATTATATAACGCTTAGGGGAGGTCTTTGTCCCGAAATTCTTTGAAAAAGGTGATGATTACTTGGGCACCATGTTGTAATAACTCAAAACACTTTTTATTGATATAACAGGTAAATTATCGTGGTAAGTAAGTATAACATAGGTAGGCAGAGGTGAATAAGGCGGGAAGGCGAGGCGCGGGAGAACGTGTTCTTACGTTGCATAAAATTATCTCTCTTTGTATTGAAAACACGCGTAGTGCAACACACAAAAAACGCATTCACGCTCAGAGTAGATGTTCGGTCGCCACGCACCTGACGCCCCAGCATCGCCCTAGCGCGTGGCAGTGTGTGAATCGCCTAATAACCATGTTATGTCAGCTATTATTAGCTCCTTAACAAAGGGCAAGCCTGTTGTCACTTACCAGGCAAAATTCCACACTTAAGGACAATCCTGAGAATTCTCGATAGAAATTCTTACCTACCACTCTACCCGACTCGAGCATCGAACCCGACACCTCTGTGTACGCAGAACCTCCTACTTAACCACCAATATAGTACATAGAACTACAGATATTTTATTATTACTCACAACTAGCTAACTTTATCCTTCCACGTGATTATTTGCAAGTTGGACTGAGTTCGATTCGATGAATTCAGATTTTTGTTTGAGTAGATTTCTGTCTTTAGTTCATTTCAAAGTTAGACGGACGAATTTTATGCACGAGTTTTTATTCATAATTTACTCTTTAATTAAATGTAATTTTAAAAGTACTAATTCATATGTAACTTTAAGCTTAGCTTTATGCTCATTACATGTAACGATTGTTATATTTGCGTATCTTGGTTTATTTTTTATCTGTGGCCAGTAACTATAACTCGTGACCCGGCGCCCAAGGGTACTGGCGACGCCTGCCATATATCAAGCGGTCCGCTTTTAATCTCGCAAGCCCTATTTATTCACATTTATTCCAAAGATATTTTCCCACCGGAATTTCCCCCTTGGAATTGGTAACATTTCCCGCGTTTAGCTGATTTGTACCGTTTCTGTTATTGTGGTTTATTTTACAAGAACAAAAGGGACTGAAATATTTCGAGTTTGTCAAAAGATGTTGATGATAAATTATGAGCGACCCGCTACCGACCGCGACAGATTTAAATAATAAGCTTTTTGTTTCGCTTCCTACTTGATACAAATCTATTCAATCTGGATTAAAATCGCTACATCTTTGTTAAATTCATTTTTACTGTTACACAAAGACCTAATATTAATAACTAGTTATTTTAAAATGAATAATAATAAACAAACATATTTAGTTTGGATTTAGTGAGGCTATGCTATCAGTTTGCCACGATATTACTTCTGCTGGTGTCTACTACTTCTGGAGACATCTGATTTTTTTGCCTATATAAAAAAGAGAGATAAATTAAACACATACAGTAAAGCATTCCAGTGTCTAAATAATCATGACTTATTTTGACAGAACACTATCAACCAACTGACAATCTATTGTTTTTGTGTTTAATTATAAAAATAAAAAGTTTACGCAGAAATAACTTACCCCGTCGTCACATTTGGTCGTACAAAACTGAAACCATTTCTCGTTGCTATATATTTTCTTGTCATTTTATATTCAAGTCGAGTCCCGAACCTTTGAACTCTTGACACTTTTCTTATTCATTTGTTACCAGTTATCTGTGAGATTATCTCGCCTGTATTCAATTTTGCGGTTTTATATAAGTTTGTGTAGACCCGTTACTATTGAAAACCCGTTTAGAGACCGTAGCACCCCTTTCTTTCAGTTATTGGTATGCAGTTGTCTGTTCAAAAACACTAATTAAAAAATCTTGATTAGCAATTTTGCTTGTTACTTTAATTTGCGAAGGCCAACAGTTATACCTCCACTTAAAATCTAATTTCAACAATAATTTTAATGCAAATGTGTAGCCTTTAACATTATTTACGTGTTGTAATAAATTAGTGTTGTTTTTATTTATTAATTGTCACAAAAAAAAATTATAAAAATAAATTGAACATTAAGTTTAACGTATTTTATATAAATATAAATGTTAAAAAAGAAAACATTTTGGAAAACAAATATAAAAAATGTTTTTACAAACGATTTTATTCAATTACTACGCGTTTAGGTTTAAAACGCAGAAATAAAACAGATGGCAATAATATATTACCAAAATTAATCGTGCCGTACATTTGATTGTAATTTATTTGTTCAAATCGAACACAATTCATTTACGACAAGCTAACAATAGTAAAAGTGCTGCCAATTTTCAAACGTGAATCTGAACAAAAGAGCTCAATAAGTGATTTATCACTAGCAAACAGCAACAACAAGACACTTTTACGCAAACATGGCAAACAACTGTTGTAAAGTCCACTTTCATCGAGAATGCATAAAAATGTTTTAAACTGTCGATAGAAAATCGACAGTTTAAAACATTTTGAAGAGTCAGGGGTCAGGTTGTACGCAGTAGAATGCGTTGGGACTAAACATAGCGTCGAGCATGCACTTACCTCGTCTACCATCTGTGTCAAGAGCGCTGAACACATTCATAGCTACGGTGTCTGTTTCATTTCGATGCCGCGTTTCAAAGACAGAAAATCGCGGCTAACTCGCTCTGTGTAACATACAACCAGTATTTGTAACTTATTTTTTTAATTACTACACGTCTTTGCTTACTGCTCTGCTCCCGTCACCAATCGCGTGATGTTACATAGCCTAACCTTCCTCGAGAACTGGGCTATCATACACAATAGTAGATTGTTAGCCTAGGGTTGAAAAGAATCAATTCCCGAGATAGTTAGGCTATAGTCCGAGTAGGAATTGATTCTTTTACCCGTGGCAAACACTCTACTTTTCATTTAGAATATGTGGAAAATAAAACTAGTTGTTTATCTAAACTATTTATTGATAATAATATATTAGTAGTACCTATTTAAAATTAATAGTCAAATTAAGACAATTCGTGAAATTAAAAAAGATTTTCTATGACACAATTTGCCTCGTCTGTAATGGAATCTGGTGTCAATATTTCTTTTGAACTTATTTTTAATATTCAATTCAAATCTTAGCACAAAAGTCCGTCACAGATACATACATAACAGATTTTAGTATCCCGCCAATTTGTGTTGACTTTTTAAATTTTAAATATGGAACTCGCCGCTCGCCGCGTAATTGTCGCGGCACTCGCGGCTACTTTCCGAGTATGAGAAATGAAAAAATGTTTTTTCATTACTCATACTCGGAAAGTAGTGTTGTTTTGATTCGATTATTGGGTTAGAATACTCAATTTTATGCTGTCACCAAAACGTGTTAAAAGTTCCAAAAAATAATTGATAGTTCTAACAGCAGTAAATTTGTTTTAAAGCTTTGAACGGTAAACCTGTCACTGATAATGGCAAATAATAGTTTTTACAAAATGTTTATGTTACCTTTTCCGTATTACGTTGTTTGAAATACGGCGTGGGTATATCTTCTCCAGCTAACAAACTGTTAGTCAACAAAGAGTACTTTCGCAGTGTACTAAAACTAAAAGTTAATACTGTGTACAGTATTAACGAGAAAGCAAGAAAATCAAACAAACACATTTTATAATCTTATTTTAATCAATGTTTACTGTTGCTTTATTAAAACAATGATGATTTTGGTGATGAAATGCGCGTTTTAGGTTCAATTCTCGGATTGGACAAAATTGGTATTGTGTTTTGATGTCGATACATTTTCGACTAAATACAACTGTAATTTAACTTTACCTAGACATTTGAAAGTAAACTACGTGATACTATGTTGTTATTATACCATGCAATCATATTTATCAAACAAAGTAACAGTTTTATTTTAATTATATAAGATGCATTATCTGATATAATTAAATAACTTCGGATACATTTAAAATAAAATGTTACTTTTCACTTTATACATTTAAAATTCTCATAATTAACATGCCCAATACGCCATAAAACAACACAAATGTTGGTATACATTGTATTAACACAATTTGCACTATTTAATCAGTTGTATAAAGACTTTTATCACCTAATAAAAACAATGGGTGGTATTGTTTATCTGCAAATAAAGTGAGCGGCGGGTTCAGCGCATCGTAAACTTGAATTGTATAACTTTTTCGTACCGTACAATGTTCGCGAGTGGTTTCAGATGGTATTATTTAAAATTTTATACACATAAAAGGATGAATTTGTTAGGATGCTCGTATTTCTGTATCGATAAATCTCTATTACGATACATCGATACGATAACATACGGTACTTAAACGTATTCTACCGAATTTCAATACTGCTAAACAAACAAAACGACTGATCTAGCTACATTTTAAAATTCTATAAAAGGCAGGCTCGTCTATTCTAGTGAATGTCGTAAGAGACGACTAAAGAAATACAAGGTAACAGACAAAAGCGCCGTCACCAAAATATGTGTCAAACATGGTTACAACTCCCTCTGCAGTAAGAGTACACTCTTACTCCTTTAGTAGAAACTTGTGTCCAGCAGGATAAATAGAATTGCATAAAACTTTACTGTAGAATTATGTTTCAAAACAAAGGACTTCTGAACATCCCTAAAATGCAGCGCCGTAAAAGACGAACGGGCTGGTAGACGTCCGAAGCGTTTAAAAGTAATTAACCTACTACAATTTGTTCTTTGGTAAGACAGACCTTTATTTTCTTATGTTTACATCAGTCGAATAACAAATACTTCAGATAATTTCGAGCGACAAATGCAAACAATATCACTTTTTGAGTATCTTGTCCTCGTACGGCAAAGTTTTAAGATAATAGAAACGAATTGGAATTATAATTTTATGAAAACTGCTCAGCGCGCTCGTGTAATGTGACGTCACGAAGCTAATCCGTAGAAAAGAATCTACGTTTTATTTTCAAGGAAAACGATGTCACTGTGTACTCGTCCAAAACGATCATTTTTAACCGACTTCAAAAAGGAGGAGATTATCAATTCGGGTCGTATGTTTTTTTTTTTTTTGTATGTTTGTTACCTCATATCTCGGTCATTTATGAACCGATTTGAAAAATTTTTTTTTATTTGAGAGGGTATGCTCTGAAATTGGTCCCATTTTTTTATTATTAGAAATCGTTCAGTGGTTGTATGTTTGTTACAACAGAACTTGGTCATTTATAAACCAATTTTAAAAATTCTTCTTTTATTTGAAAGGGTATACTCTGAAATGGGGTCCCATGGTTTTTTTAAAAAGAATGGTGTAGTGGTTTGGCTTAAATTTTATATTTTGTAACAAAACGTTTGCAAGAAGTGAAGGTGTGTAAAGCAACACGTCGATGTCTTTTGCGACGAATTATCTGACATTGACATGTCCATGCTACAAGTGCGAAGTGTTTTTTTTTTCATTTTTTGTTAGAAACGAAGTGGCCCTGGATAAGTGACCATTTGTGTCATTTCATTTGCAGCTTCCTCATTCTTTAGAAGCAGTAGACTATGGTTATCACTATAATTAGGTAGTCGTTAAGCCAAGTTGGAGGTCTTATGGTCGTGAGAAATTACAACAGCAACGGGCAGCCTTGAACCTGCCTTTACAGCACCACTGTTTATTTTTTGTATATCTCTTAAGCGATTACTCGGTCAGTTAAATTATGATTTTTGATGATTCTTTATTGTTGGTAGATCATCACCTTTTTGTTTTAATTTGTGGTTACAAGTTGACAAGGACCTTATATATCTATTTACAATCTTACCTCTTGTCTCTACTTTCTTTCAAACGGCGCGGCGCTGTCTCATTTGCGCATCACGTTTAGTAGGTCTACCCATATTGAATATATTTATACACAATTAATTCCCACTAAAAGTTTAAAAATAAAATTGTTTTAGAAAAAAAATGAAAACCGACTTCAAACAACACCTACATGTTCAATCCTTAACTAAAAAGTAGAAAATAATATTTTAATTACTTCATAGCAAAGAACATTAAAGGGGACTCAACGCAATCATTGATACCTATAATACTTTAATATTTATAGTTTTTAATCAGTTATTTTGGAGTCGGTGCCAGCCAAGAAGGATCATAATGACCTTCATAAAAACAACCTACCTACTAGCAAAAAAAACCTTCTTGATTAATCTATTAATATATGAATGAAAAATATAGATTTAATACAAGAAATCGAATGGAATCAGATAAGTGCGCCTCAAATTTTTTATGTATATCTGAACACAACTATCAATGACGTCTCCCTTCACGAGTATGACCGCGTTCGAGTAATGCACTCAAGCATATCCCCCACGCGTGCCATTACCGCCCCGTGCATTTCAAAAGTTTGTTGCAAAGGCAGAATTAAAGATCCTTCTTGGCTGGCACCGACTCCAAAATAACTGATTAAAAACTATAAATATTAAAGTATTATAGGTATCAATGATTGCGTTGAGTCCCCTTTAATGTTCTTTGCTATGAAGTAATTAAAATATTATTTTCTACTTTTTAGTTAAGGATTGAACATGTAGGTGTTGTTTGAAGTCGGTTTTCATTTTTTTTCTAAAAATAATTTTATAGAATAAAGCATTGATCCGCCTTGTAGCGCTTCCATGGTCTATTGTTACCTTTAATACCCACAACACAACGCACAACTGACTACTACTAATAATGACTATTGTAATAAAATTTTCATATAATGAAAACAAACGGCACCCGCATCTTGCAGGAACTGATCAACGCTAATGAGAGCATGACATTTGATCTAGCTTAACAAAGTTTAATTACCCTCACGCTTAAAATCATTTTATCGAATAAATTAATATACATTTCTACCGTTTGCCGAACTGACCCACTGTCTGTCCTGACGAAAGAATAAAAAGGAATATATATAAGAGAAAGGAATAATAAGAAAGAAAAAGAAAGAAAACATATTTTAATCACCAATACATGTTTAGTCTGTCTGCAGCGATCGTATTACTATTAGCAGGTACCCCAAGAATATCAATTAAGGTATAGATTTACAAGAGTAAAAGGTATTTGAATAGACGAATAAAGAGAAAAATAAGTATGTAAAAACTACGGTTACGTATCCTTCCCGCAGACATTAAACTAAAGATATATCCATCTATACATTTATATTGAATGATAAGTGTGTTTGTATAAGCTAGGGAGCGGCAATTTTTCCAAGCAATTAGTTTTCACGAAGCATTTGATAATACTCGCATGTGAAGACGAATTGTATTTATGGTCTCCTCTAATGGCGTGTTTACTTGTTCCACTTTTTCTGATTTGCTCTATTTTCTATGTTAGAAAACATTAAATTATACATCTGAACATCATCATCTAAAACATTAATTTTAAGTGATGATGTGTACTCGCTCTAGAATGTCTAATTAAAAAATGCAAAATACAGCGACCAACAAATGTTGTTTCGGTGATTTTAATAACAAAACAACAATGAGTAGCTTAAGGGCAACAGTAGTTCCTCTCATTAGAAATAATTTCTAAATAAAATAACCCACCTATCATCCATGCCCTAAGTATGAGGTGCCTACAACCAGTCGTGCTATTGCAACTTTTGCCGACTATTCAATGTTATAGATTCTCTTAAAGAATAAAATCACTGTTTTCCTCTCTGTTTCTCCGCTAACTTCATTTTAACCACACAACGGATTTTGATGCGGTTTTGACTATCGTTTAGATTATTTCTTTCGGAAGAGTTGTAAGTATAATTATATTGTGTGTGCAATAGTTATAATAGAAGAGCACCACTTATATTATAGAAAATGTAAGCCTAGAATTTCAACTACCTACAGAAAATCATGTCGTAATAAGCCATAAAGGTACCTTCGCGCAAAGCAGAGGCCGGTCACTTGTAATATACAAAATAATATGTTAATTTTTTATGTCATGTAGATAATTAACTAACTGCTTTCAGTTTAAAATATTATAGCTATAAAATAAACAATAGTTTCTAAATACGTTATTCAAATTTGTACGTGGTAAACACTAATTTATCACATTATAAAGTACTTTGTTTACATGTTTTATACGACTAAAGTGACAAACTGCTGACGGTCCGACTACTGGTGATAAATAGCTACACCTAGCAATGCCAGGAACACGTGCGCGTTTCGAATAAGCCCTACTGAGACAAAAAATAAAAAATGTTTTTTTTTATATTTTTAGTAAGCAGTATATCTATATATATAAAATGAATCCCTATTTCCCTTGGTCATGGCATCACGCGTGAACGGCTAGATCAATTTCGTTAATTCTTTTTTTGTTGTGTTTGTTATTTTTAGGAGAAGGTTCTTATGAAAGAAAAACTAAGAAAATTGCGCGGTGATTTAAAAAGTTTAAGAATACTTACCACCATATTAAATTTAAACCGCTAAACTGGTAAGTAGATAGGTTTATTTTCGGGACATAGGCTACTTTTATTCCCGAATATCGCTCAGATTCCCGAGTTACATTAATTAAACACATAGCAATTTTCGCGCTGGCAAAGCGGCAGGGCGCAGCTAGTAATAAATAGATTCTTCTTTAAATAGAGGTCTTATTTAGTCTAGTATCAACAGACGAAAAATATATATGGTAACAAAGGATACGCTTGATATTTGACCTGATACCTTTTTTGCTTTGTATAAGAGGGCTAATATCTGTGCGATCATGTAAGCATTAAAAATAGCATAAATAAAAGAGATTTTTCTCAGTATTCTAATGGGTCGAGAGGCAAAATATCCAGTATAAATGCAGTGATATTCTAGAACAATCTTAATATGTTTTCTTTGTACATAAACAAAAAGGTGGTACATAATTTAAAGCGAAGTGACATTACGTATGTACAGAACGTGCATAAATCACATGCACGAACACTACGGATAGCCAGACGCGTAACAAATATCCGTAAGACTGAAACCGACCTCCACCTCACCCTTAGACTCCAGACCTGTATACGCTCTTTGCGCATATAACCTAGTATCCTATATATTTATCAGGTATCTATTGTTAAAAATAAATATTATTTTTCCTGGTAAATAGAACACTTTTTATGGTAAAGAGTCATATATGATAATATGGCTTTACAGAAATGAGTATCTTTTGCACATTTCCACGCCATTGGAAATAGCGCAATCGTAATTCTCTTGAATTTTCCTTCTGAATGTTCATCTTTATAATTATATCGTCTATTCGTTTAATTGTAACATCAGTTATATTTTATTCTAAACATTGCCAGACACTGTCTAAATTATGTCTTTTTTTGTATGAAGTACGTAAAATAACAGCGACAGCCTATTGCAAAACGGACGGCAAGTCATTCGGTACCTTCACCGATTAGGTATAATAAATCTGTTATAGATATTTTGACGTCGCTGTTGTATTAGTACAGGACTAAGAAACGAGAATTATATACAAATACAGTTTTAACCTTAGGCCTAGTGGTAAATTTATCAGAACAATTGATATCGTTCCGGTTGTATTCAATAGCTCTCCCCAGGGTGTCGTACCACGCTGAGTTTACTCGTACGTGTTTGTAGACTCACAATCGGTCTTCCAAACTAATATAGTTTCACTGAACTATACACATTTCATTCCTTTTGTAATATAATTTACACGAACTATGTGCATTACCTACTTAGATATAGCGGAGTGTAAGTATTATTTCGTATAAACTGTGGTTGAAATTCAACTATTAAGAATTAAAATTTCTGAGGAGGATAATGTAGAAGACTAAATAACACATCACAATATAGTTTATTTGTTGTTAATAAATACTAAAACAGTAATAAAAGTAAGCCTGCGTAGTTATGTAATACAGCTGAGGTCTCGTATTCAATCTTCGGGTTGGATATAGTGACATTAGGCTTTTCTGCTGAGATATTCTTAATATTAGTGCCTCGTTTTATTAAAGTAACTAAATTTTTATTTAAACTAGATAGCTGATACTCATGCATTGCATACATACCAATGTTCAAGCTCTTTCTTGTAAAACTAAACCTAAATTTTAACAATTGTGGTGTCAAAACGTTGAGACATTAACATTAATTTTTTTATACCAATTTTAGATAAATATCTAGTTGTTTATTTTTAATTAAAATTAGTATAAAACACGCTGTTGGTGAAAAATGGAGATGGATGGTTGGATCAACGTCTTGGATGGACAAACCCTTCTTTTATCTCAACGGACCAAATATATTTTAAAGGAAGAAATGTTTAAAATAAATTTGGATTACGAACGTCCGATATCGTCATGGTCTTATGATTACCTAACCTTTCATAGGGTTGTAGGTTTAGAAGTCTAGTAAATACGAATGTGATTTTTAAGCCAACAATTAAATAATTAGTAAAAACAAAAAATATTAAAATGAATTTTACTGAGGAAGCCAAAGATGACCTTTGTTAAACTATAGAAGTGTAAAAGTGCCAATCCACTTTGAGCAAGCACGGAGATCAATGCTGCATTGGTGCAGTGCATGAATAAACCGCCATAGAATAGAAACCCACATTAGGTCAATCTCGCGCAAAGTCGCACATGCGCTCACTGCACCGTCCACCGAAACTGTCAGATAGAGCAGTAATATATTAAAAATAATAAGACAAAATATGAACTTTGGAATTTTTTATTTTGTATTCAATGACACAGAGTTCGAAATAGCTATATCGCCAATTTCATTTTAATTCACTTTGTAAATGAGAATGTGATACTTATGGAAGATTTATAATATTCATACGCTGGTTTTTATGCTACAATCAATAAACAAGAGCCTATTCTATTCGATAACAAAACCATAGAATACAAAAGCAATAAACTATTACACTATGGAAAATACAAACGACTATAGCACATATAAATGCCTGAGAGAAACACACTCCGACTTCTGTATCCGGTCTTCGGAAATGCCTTCCAAGCGTGTGTTTCATTATTTCCTTTCTATATTTATCTTTAACTAAATCTATAGACAATACATGAGAATACGTTTATAATTAATGCATTAATTTGCACGTTTTGTGATAATAAATAATTACAGAAATTCACGTCCTTTTTCAAACTCCAGGTTAATAATGAAAATTTCTCGACAGACAACCCTTTGCTTATAAGTTTCCGACACAAATCATACCGTCAATAAGCTCTTAAACACAACTGTTGTCCTCAAAGCCTGTGAACTCGAATACTGACATTATTAATACTATCCATTGATATTATAAATCTATTCCTAATAAACGTGTAGACAAACTGTAACAAAAACGTGCATGGGTCATAGTAAAAGAGTAAAAAACTTCATTGTACTTATATGCCAGAAACAATCACAATTTATACTCGTTTATTTTAGTACCAAAAACAGAATTAAATAATATCTAAATAAAATAAATGATAAAACAATCCAGGTTTTATCGCATGATGACGCAGACAGAAGGGATGGATAGTCAGAGTACGTATGAATGCTCAGTCGTGTTAATAATTGTAAAATGGAAAGTTCATTTGTTTGTTAAGGACTAAAGACAAATCTTGTTAATATGTATCTAACTCCTGGTCCGACCGCTTGAATTCACTTAGATTGTGGATGTTTGCTTTGAATTTAATTAACTTTCTCTGCAGAGTAATTGTCAGATAAAGTATAAAGTAATCATAGATGATCTTTATTATGCCAGATTCAGTTATGAGACTATTTGTGTGATCAAATTATTATTATAGATAAACGTTACATAAGGGTTCGTAGATTTCTCGGTAGGTATCCGGCTGGGGAAGTACATCAACAGTACATCAAAATAACATTACTACTAAATAGATAGTGAGATAAACTTTGTGAGCAGTATTCATTTGCAACACCTGTAAAAACGTTCTGAGCTGCAATTTATTTTTGCATGTTGACTCTACTTACACCGTTTCTTAATTTACAACTTAATATCAGATTTGTCACTACCAATGAAAATTATGTAAATACACCAACTTGACACATAAAAGACAAGACAAATAGCAAGCCATTTTGTTATTGAAAATTTTAACCTGCAAAACACAACATTTCTAAAGGCAAAAGCAAATTAGTTTGAAATTTGAAAACTTATGAGAACCAACATAAAACGTCTTGCACTTTATTATTGTAGAACTAGATGCTCTGCGCATTGGTGCCAACAGGATTACTTTCAGGAGGGTGCATCTGACTTTCAGGGAGAGAGGGGTGCAGCTAAACAAATTTTGATAGCAATCTATAGATTCTTCACTTAAAAGATTAACTTAATAAAAAAGGTTTCTATCCATTTTTTTCTTAACAGAGGGGTGCAAGTGCACTCCCTTGCACCAGGCTACCGGCGCCCGTGGCTCTGCGTTGATTCCACAAACAAAAGAAATGCTAAAGAATAAAAAGGTGTAGTGATTAAGATACCCGTCTCTAAAAACGAAGTCGTGACTTCCGGGCAAGTACTAATATGACTTTTTCATAGTCGTACTTTCTAAGTTTACCTTGGATATTACTGAATTACGATGAATGAAAACAACGTGATAAAAAATATAAGACAAGAGCAAGCGTGATTAACATTCATTATTTATATAAAATGAGGCCTTAAACCAGCAGTGGAATTATGGGTTAAGACGTACTATATTAATAAGATCAAAATATCAAATCAAAAACCTAGCCTAGCTATCACACACTATTATCAGCCAATCGAGTAACTAAAAGCGCGATAAACTAATTGATCATTGTCAGTGAGAGCCTTCTAATTTTAGTTGCGCACTACTTTAATCAACTATTTCGTTATAATCTATTGCTTTTATCTTGTTTATAAACCTTAGCGGTATTTGTGCTGTTTTTATCTGTTTCGCAGCTAACCTCTTTTAAATTACGTAACGTATTTGATGCAGTTTTTACTATCGTTTAGAGAATTTCTTTCAATCGGTTAATGTATATTATAAATAATATTTCAAAAAAACATAAATGATGCAATGCCTAAAAATTTCGAGATATGTAAATAAGTCATAAAAACATGTCCGTGCTAATGCGAAGCCGTGCAAAGCGCTAGTTATTTAATATTTATTTATACACTATTTAATGATCTCGTGTTGTTTTGACATCCCTATTAATATACCAATAGCATCAGTTTAATAGTTTTACTATATTTGGAGTTCATCTGTTGTTGGTATTACTGTTGCGATCGCTCTCGTGTAAAATTATATATCAGTTTAAAATGTGGCGTCGCAAAATGGTTGTTATTTCAATATTATGGTAAATAAGCTATTATAGTGACAGTTATAGGGGCGAACCTATTGGAATAAAACTTTCACCAACAGTTCAGACATTTATTGCCAAAGCTGCAATACACAATATCACTTTGTACACGGATTTTACACTATAAACTTACTATGAGCAACTAATAACATTTATTTTAATTAGGTTAATAATTAGTCCGTGATGCCGGCTCGTGTTCACTTCACACAGTTCTGAATTTAGCCGGGGGGCGGCGCTCGCGTTGCGGGCGTAGAGATGTGCTTTCGTTCAGTAACGCTACATCCTCCCCCTCCAAGCCGATGGCGGTAGTATCCGACACAGGCTTGGCAACCGTTTTCTTAAAAGAGCCGGTACCATTGACAGGTCGACCCCGCTTCTTAACAGTAGCTACGGGCGTTCGACCACTATAAGGAGTGAGGAAACTGGCATGATACTTCCCTTTCATGATTCCTTGGGAATCTAGAACCTCGTAAGAAACAGGTGAACATACTCTACCCACAGTGTAAGGACCTTCACGACGCGGAGCGAATTTGTAAGTAATGCCTTTAGATTTATCACTCAAAATGCGACTTTCGACCAGAACGGAGTCACCTACTTTAAAACTAGGAGCCAGTCTCCTACTGCGATCAGCGACAGCCTTACGAGCATCTTGTTGACCCTCCACACGAAACATCATCTCCTTAAGATGATCAGCAAAATTTTTGAGGTAAGAAGTTATTTGAGGAACGTAATTTTCCTGCTCAATAACTGGACGTAAATCAGTAGAATTTTCTAAAGGGGACCTAAATTCCCGGGCAAACATCAAGTAAGCCGCGGAATGACCAGTACCTTGATTGTAGGCAGTATTTAGAGCAAAACGCACTGCGGGTAAAGCTTCAGCCCAATTCCTATGCTCGGGTCCTACCATCATGGCTAACATTTGCTTCATATCTCGATTTTTCCGTTCTGCTGGATTGGCCTCTGGGTGGTACACTGGTGTCAGGTTCTGTTTTATCCGTAAAACGAATAAGGCTTTCTGCATTACTGCAGATACAAATTGGGTTCCATTGTCAGAGACAATGCGGCGTGGAAAACCGTATCTCAGGAACACCTCTTCAATAAGGATGTGTGCACAAGCATCAGAAGTACTGTTCTTCATGGGAAATATCTCTACCCATCGACTAGCCACGTCTTCAACCAAAAATATCCATTTTTCTCCCTTCTCGGTTTCAGGTAAAGGTCCGAACAAATCCATCGCTAGGACTTCAAATCGGTGCTGTGGAACCGGGGTTTGCAAGAGTCCAGCGGGTTTGAGATTACTCGGTTTATACCTTTTACACAGCTCACAATCCTTTATATATTTAGCAACATATGAACGCATATTAGGGAAATAATATCGTTCTCGTATCTTCTTAATAGTCCTTTCCAGACCCAGGTGACCTGCTATAGGTGCGTCATGGAGTTCTTTCATTAACTCTGCTAAATTCGCCTCAGGAACAACTAAAAGAGGCTCCTCAGAGTCTCCATACAAATCCACCTTGTAAAGGACACCGTGAACCATATAATAGCCTCGTTCTGTCCACTGAGTCGCAGACTCAGTATCCTGTTCGAGATCTTCAATGATTTTATATATTGTTGGGTCTTCCAGCTGCGAGGAACGGACCTCCTCTGGAGTACGGTGAGGCCAATCAATTGAGATTGGGCATACCTCACAAATGGCAGACTCCTCCATGTTGTCCACAACTGGTCGACTTAATGTGTCAGCTAACACATTCATTTTGCCGGGAGTGTAATCCACAAAAAGATTATAGCTTTGAATTTTAAGAGCCCAACGGGCTAAGCGGCCACTAGGTGATTTTAAGGAGAGAAGCCATTTTAATGGCTGATGGTCAGTGGCAATTTTGATGGAAGCACCTTCAACATAAGGTCGAAATTTCTCTAATGCCCACACCACCGCAAGGGCCTCTCTCTCCGTGGTGCTGTAATTCTTTTCAGCTTGCGTTAACAGTTCGCTGGCGTACTCAATTGGCTGTTCTTCTATCGCTGTATCACCTTGGAGGAGTACCGCTCCCAGAGCATAAGCACTGGCATCAGTACGAATAACAAATTGTTTACTAAAGTCAGGCTGTCGCAATATAGGGCTGGTGGTAAGTAACAGCTTGAGGGATTCAAAAGCCATCATCTGGTCTTCACCCCAAGTCCAGCGTCTATTTTTGCGCGTTAGCTCAGTAAGTGGACGAGCGATATTAGAAAAATCGGGAATAAACTTTCGAAACCAAGAAGCAGTCTGTAAAAAGGTTTTCAGTTGTTTGAGATCCTTAGGTGGCTTCATGTTGACCACAACTTGAACTTTTGTTGGATCCGGTTCAACACCTTGAGAAGATATGACGTGACCAAGGTACGTAAGCTTTTCTCGAGCAAAGACACATTTTGCTCTATTTGCTCTTAGTCCAAATAGACGGAGGCGGTCAAAAACCTGCCGTAAATCATTCAAGTGACTAGGGATGTCCTCTGAAATCACTAGAATATCATCTAAGTATGCCACTACAGTGACATCCTTCAGTCCAGATCTAAATCTGTCTACAAGGCGTTGGAATGTCGACGGAGAATTTTTGAGCCCGAAAGGCATACGTCGAAACCTAAACATTCCAAATGGCGAGATGAAGGTCGTTTTGTCCCTATCCTCAGGAGCAACTTCAATCTGCCAATAGCCTGATTTTAAATCGATTGTAGACATCACATTATTTAATTTAGTTGACTGAAGAATGTCATCAATCACTGGTAAGGGATACTTGTCAGTTTTTGTTATTTTGTTTAAGCTTCGATAGTCCACACAAAAACGGACTTCCCCATTCTTCTTGGGCACTAGAACTATAGGCGAAGCCCACTCAGATTCCGTTTCCTCTATTATATCATCCGCAAGCATACAATCAATCTCAGCACGCACTATATCCTTCTTGGCTGGAGATAACCTATACGGAGGCACTGCAACAGGGCGACTGTCCCCAGTGTCAATATGATGCATAGCAAACTTGGTAGGTTCTCCCCCTGGTGCAAAGATGTCTTCATTCTTTTGAATGAGCTCTGACAGCTGATGCTTCTCATCAGATGATAATAATACACCTTCGTCCTCACGAAGATAAAGAGCAGAACAATTAACCATCACTTTAGGTAAGAGAGTGTTCACCTTCCTATTCCTATCTTCAAACAACAAAATTCCTTTATTACCATTATGTAATAAAAATGAGCTATTACTAAAATCGAGCATCATGCCAGCATCCTCAATAAAATTCATACCCAGTAAAGTATCAGTGGCACCAGGTAATACAACAAACATAGTAGGTATGACTAAATCACTAATGCAGACATTAACATTAACTATCTCTACATTTGTAACATAATTAGTACCATCGGCTAATTTAATCTCAGTGTTAAGAATTTCAAATTTATAACCATTATTAATTAAATGCTTCCTTAAGCTAACACTAGCAACAGACTGTTTAGCACCGGTATCGATTATAACATTAGCACTTACATCACAGATTGTAATATTTACTAATGGACGACCACGAGCATCCATAGGTCTTACACTTATTGCTGATACAGATTGAAATGAGGTTGAAGCTTTAGGTGACAATGATGATGCAGATTTACATTTTTGACAATTTGATCTAATAACTCCAGGGGTACCACATCCAAAACAAACTAATTTATGCTCAATAGCTTCCCTTTTGTCTGTAGGTAAAACATTTTCTAATTTATTTTTGTTTTTTAAACGCAAACAGTCTTCTTTTAAATGACCATACTGTTTACAATACTGACATCTGGTTCTATGCTTAGGTAACTCAGAAGATGATTTGACTGCACTGCTAAAGGTACTAGAAGTATTTGGTTTAACAGGAAAGACAGCAGAATCAGTATGGGAGGGAGTGCGACCCTCATCAAATAAATCTTCCACTCTGTGGGCAAGTTGTATAAGCTCTGCAAATGTTGTGAAGGAAAATCTGGCAACCTTTTCTCGTATACGCTTATTTAACAGGCCATATACCATATCCAATTGAGTTGAAATTGTGAGTGAATCAGATGGCAACTGAGCTAGTAAGGCTCTTGCTTTACATACAAAGATATCTGTAGTTTCTTTACCTTGTTCATATTTAAATAGTTCTCTGTATATACGATGAGGAGGTAAACGCGGACCATAAGTCTGTCTCAAACAGGTTAGGGCATCTGCCCAAGAATGGGTATCTCTTTTGATACCTTGCCACCAAGTAGCTGCTAACCCTGTAAGAAGCATTGGCAAGCCTCTCAGCGCTATATCATCATCCATTGAGACACAGTCTTTATACACCTGTATGGCATCTATAAATGCAATAACATCGCTGTCTTTAGTTCCGTCAAAGCGATGACTGCACTTGGCAAAGTTGCCAATGACAGCTCCAATATGTCCTTGTGTGGGAGTCACTGTAGAAGTTGGGTTTGATTGTAGTGAAAGAATTAGTTGACTTAGCTGTTCCGGAGTGAGTACTATAGGTGCTGGAGCAGCAGGAACAGGCGACAGCGCTTGCGGCATTGCCTGCGCAGGCATGGTAGATGGCGGCTCAACAGGTAAGCCAACCGGCGACACAGGATCGATAGCGACGACCGGAGGGTTCTGCTCTACGGCGTGCCCCTCACAACTCGTAAGCGGTGAAGATAACGGCGAGGTCGGCGGCGAAGTTTCGCCGACCAACTCGCCCGTAGCAGCCTCTGCTGCTGATCTTTGACCACTCGGACTATTCCTACGTGACCGCGTTAACACCATTATATCGTCTGTTCACTGTCAATAATCACTAAAGTTACGTTGTTATTTTGTTGTATTATCAGTATTATAACATAACACGAACTTATTGTTTGATGAAAAATTTTAGTACTATCTATCTGTCAAAGTGAACTTTTGGCGCCAAGGTACTTGTATTGGCGCGTTCGCTACAGATTTGTCCTTGAACACGTTGAAACTTGACCGGCATGCAACTATGATTTTGGTATGAAAATGTCCAAAACGTAGTGAAAATGTCTTTTCTATACACTAACACGCAAACTAGGAGTCCTAGATTTATTAAAATCGTGATAGGCACTGATATAGTTCGGCTGTACGTTGGGCGTCACTTATAGGGGCGAACCTATTGGAATAAAACTTTCACCAACAGTTCAGACATTTATTGCCAAAGCTGCAATACACAATATCACTTTGTACACGGATTTTACACTATAAACTTACTATGAGCAACTAATAACATTTATTTTAATTAGGTTAATAATTAGTCCGTGATGCCGGCTCGTGTTCACTTCACACAGTTCTGAATTTAGCCGGGGGGCGGCGCTCGCGTTGCGGGCGTAGAGATGTGCTTTCGTTCAGTAACGCTACACAGTAAGGCGATTGTCAGAGCTAATTAATTTTATATTGGATAATGGTACATCAACGTGATACAAACAGTTATGTTATACTATTCGGGCAACCGATTGATCACGGCGGCGATCGACCGGCCACGATGGCAAATATTGGGGGAGGCATATGTCCAGCAGTGGTCTTTTGGCTGGTATGATGATGATGATGATCATTCGACAATTTGATATAGGATGATCGTGAGTGCTTAGCGTTGTCAATCATCAAAATGTTCATGCCTTTTCTGTATAGCAAGAGACTTTCACTCTGTAGTGGAAATACAAAAATAAAACTTTCACTGACGTGAGAAGTCCTCAAGAAAATGGTATATAAAGTAACATTGTAAAGTAATTATTTAGTACGAATTTAACACTACAGCCAATTGTTTCGTATGTCAGACAAAATAATTCCTTTAAAATATTTACGAGCTTACTTCATTTTCCACTATGTTCTCTTGGCAGACTTCTTGGGAATCCCTTTGTGTACAATTTCTACGAGTTTAAATTAGAAAACATTCAAACTTTGAGAAATATGACATTATTGTTCCGGCGTTGTAAAGCTATATTGTTCAGTTAATTTTAATATCTTCACAATTTATCTAATTCTTGAATAGAAAACATAGAACAAGAGGTAGGCAGAGATATGTATCATTCACATTTCGCCATCTATGTTAGGACGAATCTGTTACATTTAACGAGTACAATTCCGTTCTCCAACTTCTCGACAAAATGCCCAATATCTTTTTATCCTTTCCTAGAACCTGAGCCTTCTGCATGGCAGTCCTTAGACAGTATCACTGAACCACCGAGGCAGTTACATGTTGCTAAAATAATTACATCTAGAACTTAATATATGGTTAAATATAAAACTATGAACATGTCTACCGATAAAAGAACAAAAAGTATTTACGATCTTTACTGTAAAAACCCGTTACATAAAATCTTCTTCTTCAAAACAGCGTTAATCTTCTTAAGGGAATCGTAATAGATACTATTTACTGTTTAAGTAAAAAATCGGTGTAAATAATGTTCATATACTACTAATAAAAAAATTGTTGGAACTTTAGAGGGGCTTATTTATCTACCAAGTAACTACAGTACCACATTATGTACATAACAATATTCTTCAGTATAATTGAGAACATTCATAATGACGTATACATACCTAGGACTATTAACAAACAAAATAATTAAAAACAATCGTAAAAGAAAACTAAAAACTTGAAAATAACTAGAGGCGATAGAAACCCGACTAATTTATCTTTACTTAGTTTATATACTTAATTTTATATGTCTCGATCTCAAGAAAGCTATGTTTCTGAATCATCGTATTTTGACCACTTAAAACTCCTACTTAACAATGAAAGAAATGTAACAAACATACAATAAACTCCTACTTTTTGTAAAAACTTAACAACGACTTCATTAATATTATTCACATTGATCTCATTTTTCTAAGGAGTGCTACTGTTACGAACTTATACTAAGGGCTTGTTCATAGATGAAGCGGACAGAGAAGTTATACAGCTGCTGGAGAAAGCTCTTTGTCAAAATACTGTTAGATCACCTACACCTACATAGTTGTACTCATATATTATAATTATCATCATTTATAGGTACATTTAATTCAATAATTTATTTTATCTTTACAGAATGAAGTAAAACATATTACTAAAGGTTTATTCGCTACAGTAGTCTATTCTTTTCTCAGTACATGAATTCGTTGCTTAGAATAGTTTTAAGAAAGAAGTTTCTAATAGACAACCGAACCGACTCCTAATTCTTTAGATACTTTTAGAGAACTTTAACTAAGTACATTTGGATTAACAAACTATTCTAAAAGCGGAGCAAGTTTTAAGTTGCAAATCATGTTTTAACTCGAGCTTACTATGATCTCGGGGTAATTATCTTAGTGTAAATTTATGTAAATCGTGTCATGTACTTAGAAATCAATATCGTATTTGAGCTTTCGTATTTGCTAAGAGCAGTAATTATAGTATTCATTTAAATTATAAAGAGAATAGTTTTGATATTCTAATGTTTGTTTGTAATGATTGAACTCAAGAACTACTAAACCGATTTCAAAAATATATCAACAAAAGCACACGCAAAATTACTTATGAATTATCTACACACAACTTTTTCGTATGAATGAAAACCAACATTTTAAACAAATACCTCACATGTTTAAGCATCACCGAGGCAACAACAATAAATTTATTATTAAAATGATGCAAAGTTGCAATCAGAGGTCCTTTATTCAACTGGAATAACGTGAACTAAAGGCGCGGGTTCAGTTAACTTAACGTAATTTTGAATTGGTTCATCAAACCTTTTTTCAAATTTTTATGTGCAGAACATACACAAAGAAACGGTCTCGTTTAAACTATTCTCACGCCAAATCGTTAGTATATTTTGGCACCGTCACCCACTTGTGCAAACGAGCCCACTCCGCTCGTCACCAAGTCGCGACCTAACAAGCTCGCAAGTCGTCAGTAGTGAAGTATGCCTTCTCATCAATCTTCTGTAATTAGCTAGTGACGCTCTCGGCTAACACTAATGACGAGTAGGGCGTTTACCCACCACACCTTGGTACATAAATTACGACATCTACCCTACGCTGAACGCCCTCGCCACAAGTATTTAATGTCAGTGGAGCTGTTATATTTATAAGTGATTGCATCTACAGCATAATAAACGTGTCAACGTAGAGTTTCTTTAGCGTTATATACCGAGTAGTTCAAGTATTCAATGTTTCCAAAGTATTCGATGTGAATCACTTTGAATTTATAGTGCTAAGGGTATAAAATGAACACCATGTACGTACTGTACTCTATACGTATATAAATGTTTCTTTTGCAGTTTATATCTATGTATATGCTCATGTAATACAATGAGACTTTAGAAAGAAAACCGTAAGTGCATGAAGCAAGCTATAGGAAAATCAATTTTAAGTGTCTTTAACTTTATTTATTTATTTATTTATTTATTTAACAACTTCATATACAAAGTATATAGGCGGACTTAATGCCAAAGGCATTCTCTACCAGTCAACCTAAATAAACCAACTTTAGATCTAGTTCTTCAAAACGTGTAACACATTTATGGTGTTATTTATTAAATGAGCAGTATTATGGTGCTTAAACCAAGACACCTTGAGATTTATCATCTTATTCGCACTAAAATGAACCTAGTACATTGTCATGTATTCACTCACAGTCATTAATCTAAATGTAGTACCAAACAGATTGAAATACCACAAAAGTGCAACATGGTTATAGCATTTGCACTACAGTTAGTGATCATAAATTCGCGTAATGAACAAGTCGCTCTATTAATTATTCAGTACCCTTCTGCAAACTAAAATACATGATTAACCTAATTTGTACCAGTGCACCAAATTCTAACGCAACCAAAGAGAACATTGTTAAGTAGATTGCATAAGGGGATTAATATTTTATTAGTTACGATTTTGATGTAAAAAATAGGTTCCTGTTAGTTGTCCCCTTTACTAATACTAAAATTGTTTTAAATGTCTACTGTGCCTCATCTGATATTATAAAAATGATCGCATTATGATTTGAATTTACTTTTTTTTAAAGGAAATAGTGATCAGTTCACGAGAATCTCCTGGGGATCGGGCTTGGGAATCCTGGTAGACGACATGATGTTTTATACCCAATTGCGGCACAAAAATTCAATTTACCGTTTATGGATCTTGGCAGTACCAAGAGTAGCGTTGATATCATATAAAATAATTAAACACTATACTTGCAAGCAACAGGACACAATTTTAGAAGCACTAGAAATCACAACCTATCACACAGTAGGTCGTCGTCCTTAATTTGGTCGTTCCGATTTCAGCCATCGAGCCAAAAAATCTGCAAAGAGAAATTTCGCTGCACCGAAACTCTGCCCGAAAATCGGGTGACATCATTGTTCTCGCTAATTAAAATGGCTGTATCCAAAAATTTTGCTCGTTGTAAAGACATTCATTTTAACAGCTTTAAAACGTCCACGGCTGGACATAGGCCGATTTACTTGAAAAGATATTACTTGGGTGCTATAATACGTATGAATATACGAAAGGTACAAAAATGTAACGCATGGGCAAGCGACTTCATCATATACTTATTGCATACCTAATATTATATAGCAGCTAGTCATCAGTTTCTATAAGTCCACCGTTGATCGGTCCAAGACCGCATAAATTTAGGAATGTCATGTTTGTAATATGTATATAATAATAATTTACACATATTAAGTATTAACCTTCTGGGTCATTGTTGTTTACATGACATTAAAAGTTCAAATGGTTTAAATGTGTAGGTGACAACCAACCTCATGGTATTAAAATACATATCCTAGTACTATAATTTTAACAACAAGCAGGAAAATTATGCATTGTTGCACTACCACTTTTCTCTTTTGAGAGAACATCTGTACACAGTTGGAGCATTCTTGCACTCGTCGTAAGTACATTTGCTTACTCTGTAAATGCGGTTAGCATTATGTCATACAGTCTCGAAAACAAAGGACATAACTACATGACAATTTTAGTAATAATGAGCCTTAACTTAGATACTTGAGATGCCTTGTTACTGTAGCGTATGTTATGCGCTTATGACATTCTCAAATTAGACAGTATGATTATGAAATGTTAATTAATGTGCGTATCTCGGTGTAATTTATGCCAAATGTTGAATAGTTGATGTAATTTTCGAAGTAGATGATAAATTAATGCCTAGGTATTTATTCTAATAACTTACACTAACATTTATTTAGCAGAAATCTTATGTAATTTGTATTTATTTAGACAGTAAAAGATATGTATGTAACAAAAGACTTGTATGTTCCTGAATTAGGTTTGGCCACAAAAAAATAAAAAATGCAATAAAAATCAAATTCAGAAATGTTAAAAGGTTAATCTTCACAATCTCTTCTTTCGGCGGATATCAGTAACATAAAAAAACAAAGTTAATTGATCCCATTAACCATTTTGATTATCATCACCATTACCAGACAGCGATTGCCGGACAGAGATGACTATGGTTTGTATGAAATTCTCTCTCGTATAAAATCAGGTTATTCACTATTAGAGATAAATCTTAAGGTATGCATTCATTAGTTCGCGAAACGAAAGTCACGATATCATCAGATTCGTGTAATTAATCTTCATTAATCAGGAACATAGGCGTTCACTTCAAAGGACCAGTAATTAGGTGCGACTTTGGATGAATTACTCAAATATTTTAATGTTGAAAAGACAATGTTATACGAGATAAGACTGGTGTGCTGAGACGCAAGATTGAATTTCGATCGAATAGAAAAATGGTGTTTTCATATGTTTTTTTAACTTGTTCAGAAATGCACTGTTATTTATGTGTAATGCAGTAGGTTAGCATAACTTGAAGTTATAATTAGTGTTGTAGAAAGTTATAAATACTGGATTAAAATTTATATACAAATTTGGAAAACATAGACCAAACGAGGATCAAAATCTTAAAAAGTCGGTCAAGTACGAGTCGGACTCACGCACAGTGGGTTCGGTACAAACTTGTTATGAATATAAATAACATGTAGGTAAGGCCATATATTCTTTGTTATTGTGTTGATATAGAACTTTGATTTTGCTTCACGTGATTATAAACAAGAGTACCTATACAATGTAAATTGCAGCTTGATCACTTCACGCGTTACTGAGAAATAGAACTTGACAGACCTATTTCCCAGTAACGTGTAAATAGATACACGGACAGACAGACAGACAGACAACAGATAGACAGACAACAAAGTGATACGTTCAGGGTTCCGTTTTGTCTTTTGAGGTACGGAACCCTAAAAACAAACAAAATAACAGAGACAAACACTTATAAAGCTGGAAAAAAAATCTATCTACAGATTACCAATGATCCAAACTGCAATATCTATAAAATGTCATTAAGTGATCTGTAAAATAAAACCAAGTACCAAATAACAATATTCCAATCTGCTTAAAAAATATACGATAGTTTTTTATATTTTTTTTTTTTTGTTTTTTTTTTAATCTTTAGTTCCACATTTACACAGCGCCATCTAGCCCCAAATTAAGCAATTATATTTGCTTGTGTTATGGGAACTAAACAACTGTTAAACTACTTATATACATTTTTTTTTTGTAAATACATACATATTATAGATAAATTACACCCAGACACAGAACAAACAATCATGCTCATCACACAAAGGTTTGTCCTGGATGGGAATTGAACCCACGACCTCCGGCTTAGCAGTCAGGGTCACTAACCACTAGACCAACAGGCCAGTCAATATATTATGTGACCCAAAAGTTTGCAGTTAAGTTATTAAAACATATTCAAACACGATAAGCAAGCACAAGCAAGCTGAAAGCTTATCTAATCATATACAATTGTTATCTTTCGCTCGGCGTTATTCTGTTCTAGTTTAGATACTTTGAAATTTGGCATGCATACATGCAAGCAGTAAACTTGATACCCTTTATAAAGTTCTTTGGTGTATACAATTATAGTTAGGAGATCTGTTACATTTATATCCGTATAGCAAACTGTTTTCTTGTTTCTTGCTGTCTTCATCTGTTTGTGTCTCCACTAATTAAGTAACTAATATTATTAAAGACTTCATATATGACTTAAAAGCTTACATTTCTTTTTATGGCCATCATTAAAATGTTTTGAACCACTTCCAGGTTATGAAAACTAATATAGTTCTACGATTCATTCGAATTAAAATAAGTACAATTTATTTGGTAAAAAGATGTTGACGCTTAGTCAATAAACGGCTTTTCTAACCCTTAAAATACCTACATGCAAAGAAAAAAATTTAAAAGTTGTGGCAGTAGAAATAATAAATCTGTTAGAATGACAAACGATCTGAAGGTTATACGGTATTTATTGGGTACAATACATATCTAACCCTTTCTTTGTGGATGAAAACAGACTTCAAACAAAAACTCGGGCTCATGTTATCCTTGAGAAATCTTATTTTTCTAGCCGATAGATACACGTGTAGTTCGTGTATCGATGGATGGAATAGAATAAGTGAATATAATATTAAACAATTAAAGTTCTGCACATGATATATTTTATACTAGCTGTTGCCCGCAGCACCGCCCGCGTGAATGTAGGTTATCGCATAATATATATTTTTTACTAATCATAAACATGTGTCTGTTTATAAATTGACGATATTTCATACAAACTTTCATCCCCTATTTCAATCCCTTCAGGCCATTTTTAAAGATAGCGTATGTTGTTTCCAAGGTCTATTCTATCTCTATATCGAATGTCATCAAATTCGGTTCAATGGTTTATGCGTGAAATCGTAACAGACATACAGGCAGGCAGATAGGCAGACAGACAGACAGACAGACAGGCAGGCAGGCAGACAGAGAAACTTTTGCATTTATAATGTTAGTATGAATGTTTATGACACGTTGACAGCTAGCGATTGCTATTTGGAGTTAGTTCAGTGCTTTGGTTGGGCCCGTCTATTATTATTTATTTATTATTGATTATCGTTATTATTTATTCTTAATGAATTATTTATAATTAATAGTACTTATCTATACTTTGACTAAAATGACGCTAATAGAATATTGACATGCATTTAATAATTATTAAGTTTATAATTTAGATCTGTTTAATTTATGTTAATTTATTGTTCTTAAATTTAACTTGACATTATTGAATATTTGTAATTTCGTACCATTTTGTGTGCCTTAACTGGCCAAACATGTTGTTCTCACACTATTACTGTACCAACCATGCAGGTTGGTACAATAATAGTGTTTAATGTTTAAGCTTATTTATCTTGTATTGTACACACGTTTTTACAAAATAAAGATCTTATCTTATCTTATCCGTCAAGTTATCAAAATTGCCATCCCAATTTCTTTAAATCTTTATTTGTGACGTTTATACATCTCATAAATTCTATTAACTACATCTTTATCACTTATAATAGTTTAAAATATACTTAAAAATATCGAATATTAATTCCACACTTCCTTTTGTATAAAGAGAAACATGTTAATTGATTACATGACAAAGTATTTACTCAGCAGTTTCCCGCTTTTGATTCGAACTACTTACAAAAGCGTCAGCACTTAAAAGTTGATTTGCAAAGGCTCCTCATGTACCAAAGTGCACTCGCTCAAGTTTGTAACGTACTCGTAGTGAAATCTGAATACAACCTTTGTAAATGCATTAAAAGAGATAATTCTATATGAATTCAACAGATATTCCTGCATACTAACGAGCTACTGTATGCAAATGGCTAAACTTTATTAGTTTGCATTAATGTGCATTTAAATAGATACTGTGTTACCATATGGTAGGTTTGATAGATAAAGTCGTTTTGTAATTCAAATTAGTGATACATTTTATTATCTGTGTCGTGTTGTTTTCAATATTGGGGACACGTTAATGAACATTGCACTATAGGAGGGCCTATTTTCAGCAGTTGACGTATTTTGGCTGATGATGATATTATGAAGAAATATTGTAAGAGAGATATTGCCATTCTCCTTGACACTACCGTTGCCTTACTGATACTGTAATAATACTCACTAATACAAATTTATTAATTTAATTGACAATATTATTGGATATAACATACAAAGGTTATCAATTTAACTCCAGTCAACATCGGCGCTAAGCCGCACTGACTCAGTATCTGTACGTTCACTGTCACAAATGACGCGAATGTATGCTAATACAATTTGCATAAGGATTTGTATTTGATTTCCCGCATGTTGCCATCACGCCAATCTCAACACAGACAATCTTAATTTGATTCAATCAGATCAATAAATGTTTAAACATCTAGGGTTTCAACATAATGAACACACCACAACGTGTAAATGTGATAAAGAAAGTAGGAACGCTGTAAGTAAACAAAATAGTCTACAGTAAAACACATCTAACGTGTCTTATTTTAAGTCCATTTCATAGTTCCAGTGTTCTTGATTAGCAAGGTCAGGGACGAGCTCGTGTGAAAATCTGTTTTAAAATTTAAATAATAAACGTAAGAACATTATTATGAAAGAAATAAGTTATTAGCCTGGTTAAGAATAGAAACATGTTAGTTGTTATGTTTCTGGCTGGTAACAATATGAATGCGTTGAATTGAGTAGCAAAGAAAAACATTCTCATTATCTATCAATAGTTGTATCCGTAATTGAATTTTGTTAAGTAAGTCCAAGATCTTCTTTCTTTCCCTCATTCCCTGAATACCGCTTACTACCCGCTGATAAGAGCCGGTGCATTAGTAGAAGCCTATAAATGTTGGCTGTGTGCTTGCTTTAATATAAAGTAATCAACCAAACGACCTAACCGACTTACGGGGCAGCAAGTTATATACACTCACCGGTACAGTTCAACACCTTGTGGAGCTCGTACGAAACAAAATGTTTAGGATACTGATAGGCACCTTGTGGCGAACATGTATTTGCGTGTTTGCTGACAGATAGCAATCGGCTGACCAGCACGCGTGCCTTTTAATTAATGGCGGCGTATCGCGTGGAAACGACCCATTTGTCTCACACCCCGTCGGATGTTCGCAGAAGAATTGTAAGCGATACAAATAACTTAAATGTCTTCAAACACTTCCCTCCCCTAGTAAACACTGGCCGTTAAAATTTCCACCGCGATCTACAATTATAATAAACGATATCTTGAATGCAAATATAGTGTTTAAGTCTGTTACTTGAGTAATGGACCGAAAGGGCGTTTACCCGACTTGACGACTCAACAAACAAATTGCTATTAGTACTTAATATGCTTGTCGATTATTTGATAGTACTATTAAAACTGCTGACAAGATATTGGTATAAAGTAAGTATTTACTTTTACAAATGCCATAAATTTGTAGCATGCATACTTACCAAGATATTCTCGCACACTAACACGTAATTTTTGTCCTTATTAAATACTAGCTTCGCCCCACGGCTTCGCCCGCGCGTAAAATCAGTTTTGCCTTCCTCTAGAACCAAACCGATTTTTGGTAAAAAAAAAAGCCTATATCCGTCTCCGGCACCGATTCTATCTACATACCAATTTTCATCGAAATCGGTTGAGCCGCTTAGGCGCTGAGTAGTAACAAACACACACACACAAACTTTCGCATTTATAACATTAATAGACTGTATAATTCCTAATTTAAAATTAGTGCCTTCCGCTTTGGTTAAGTGTGCTCCCAGCTCACTCAACCAAAGCGGAAGGCACTAATTTTCTCTCACTCTCTCACTGCGACGACACAGTATCTCACCCGGTGGTAGCGTGATCCGACGTAATTCCGCTATATCTATTTCTGCAGTAAGTAGTAAGTCTAAATTAATTAAACGAAAAAAAAACATACCAATAATTAAATAGAATTGACCATTCAGAGTTTCCTTAACGTCCACACTACCAATTGTACATAAATCACAGCTCAGTACCGGCTAGTAGCAAGCTAGTGTTTTGCTGTTGGGGCCCTCCGGTACGCGATTGTGTCGGCCATACGTTTACTTCCTTATCGACCGCAATAATCGTTACATTTATGGCCCTCTGATCTAAATCAGGAACACAACGCTCTATTATATAGCCCTAGTTTGTTTTGTAGAAGTTAATCTAATGATATTGCAAACTTGTGATGTTTTCTTGTGATGTTTTTGCAAAGAAACAACACGTGTTCATAAGTATTGCCAATCTAAACTAATATAATGAAGAGAAAAGATTTGATTTTTGTTGGTTTGTTTGCAACGATTTAACTAAAAATCTTCGTTACCGATTTAAAAAATTCAATAAATTGAATGGGTAACATAGGTACGCTATATTGTATTATGTTTAATATATTTTTAGTAGTTAGTTTTTCAGTAATTTTCAGAATTTCAATATTTTAAGCGCCTTCTTAAAACCTAAATGATGCAATACGACACTATTGCTATGACATTTCCTGTAGGAGTTTGTGGTGAAATCGAATGAACTTTTGATACCGAAGCGAAGCGGGGGCGGTCCTCTAGTAAATAATAATCACGGCTTGACGATATCGTTTTGAAGTAGGATATGAATTAACTATATTCGGGGTCGAATGGTGCAATGATACTGGGGTCACTGACAGTCCTTAGAGTGCTCTTGGAGAGACATCAACACATAAGAGTCAAAGGTTGTAGATGTAACTGATATTTTAAAAAATATTCTTTATTTTACTAGACCAAAGACCAAAATGGGATATTGGGTAACCAAAATATTAGTCATACAACTCCTATAGTCATATCTTCACTTCAATTTACTTTATCATCCTGAAGACCTCCTCTGAAAGACATAGGCCTCCCCCAATGAGATTTTTGCCATATTCACAGTCCACACTTGGTAGGTGGTAGGTTAGTGTCTGCAATAAGTTGATCTTTAGTACAGAAATATCGCTGCTGTTTATATACAAACATCTACATTAATATAAATAAATAAAATAAAAGTAAAGTGAGTGAGTCCTATAACAATATAATATAATTTACCATCCTCTAATAACATAAGAAAGCTATATAAAAGTCATAAAAGTTTATTTACGTTCATATAAACCTAGACAGACACTTCACATTGGACTAGAAACGTTGACCTAGTAGTAATAAGGATTTTACAACATTGACATGTTGTTAACTCTTTGTTAAAAAAAAACTTATGTTTTGAATATAACTTTTCAACGTTTATAAACACTGATAATATTTTGAATATTCACAAATGAATATTTAAATATAGTAGGAGGAGGAATCAAGGGTCATGTGTGTTTAACAGTTAAAACTTGGTTTAACTTGTATTTTAATTGTTTTTGAGATCACATAGTTCATTTCGTGCGATGCCCGTGTGAACGGTGATTATGTTAATTCGTCAGAGGCTGTGCGGTTCGCATAAATCGTTTCATATTTTATCACTTTTTTGCATAATATATTTTGTGTAAGCCGACGATCAGTCAGCGCCCTTCAGCGCTGAAAGGTGCCTCCTCATTTGACAAATGATTTATTATTTTTCCAACCACAATCACAGAATAAGTTTCTGAAAAACGCTCCATTGACTAAATTTATCTCATGAATACTTAACGAAATTAAGTATTCAGCGACTACATTACAACGAAAGCACATCTTCATTATGAAAATCAACGCTACTGTGCATTTTACTTTATTCTCATCGGCTATGAACCTCTAAGTAATGATAAATAAATAATAACCTCTTATTTTATAATGCTCAAAATATTAATTCGTAACTGAAGTATAATAAGCTATATTTTTGCATATTTCCTTATCTAAGACTATCAACCCTTTTTGAAGAAGCTAAATTAAGTTAAAAAAATAGGTATATTCCAAATCTAAGTTAATAAAATATATAACAACAACACAAAATTAGTAATATTTTCCTCTACACCCAATTTCGAAGGTGATATTATAACTAATACAAGATGAAAAATAGCTGCTTAGATATCGACACTTGAATGATGGTTGGTTTGTTACCTCGGCAGACAACCTCAATTTGGTCTAGAAAATAAAGATTGTGTACCTATGACGTAAAACCAAGTTGGGTCATCGCAGTGCAGTCATTTTCCAATCGCTGAAAGTTTGTTAAAAGAAACTAAAACAGAGAGCCCAACTCGACGATTTACGCTTCAAAAATTATAGTAGCATTAGTTTTATTAAGATAGGTACATGAACATTATATTGCTATAGATATCATCAATGTTAAACCATGTTTTATTATAAACACCCGTAACAAGAATAATGTAAACATGACTGGCTCCGAAAACGTTTTCGTATAAATCGAGGTAATACTGCTGATGCTTACATTTACACCCTCATAATTTTATATTACCCATGTACATAATTAATATACTGCGCCATAATGTCTTACATAATATTGTTTTCTGAACAAATTATAAGCAAATCAGTTTTTGAGATTACTATCATTAGATCTGAAAAGTAAATGTTTTAATTTATGTATTCCATGACCATGTTTTATTTCATTATTCAGTGACACTTAGGCAGCCTGTGTTACAGCGGTCAGCATGCTTAATACAGGCCCAAAACATATGTGGCTTATATTTTTGTACCTACTATTGACCTAGCTATTAATGTGTACCTAATAATTCATAAAATATATAAAAGAAATTCAAAGAAATCTTTAATGCTTTTGGTACTTTATTCTAATTGGAACAACTAAGGTTGATTGATAACCAGCAATTAAAATTCCCTAACAAATTAGAATAGTATTTATGTATTGTTAAACCTACTGTCAAAACTTCTTACCCACAAAACTATTCCTAAATGGATGTTCCTATGTAAGTCCCTGACAACCGCATGACATGCTCTTTCAGGCTTAGTAGGGTCTCAATATGTAAATAAATGGAAATTCTATTAGTAGGAACAACATACAATCGGTATTTCGTAAAAAAGTGTGCAGATCTTTAAAAGCTTGTGAAAAGCCACTGTTATTAATTTCAAAATAACTAATTGAAAAAATACAAAAGAATGAACAACATTTATGATAAATTCAGCAATTAATTGGAATAAGAGAAGAATACCAAATTCGAAACGGTTAGGTACTTGATACTTATATCACTCAATAGACACCCAAGTACTTTTTACCATCGCACATTTTCCAAATTCGACCCAAGTCGTTTAAGGAGATCTAAAAAACTGCCTACAAAGCCACCATGCCTGACGTTTGACACGGTGGTTTTGAAATGGTGTTCCAATTCCTGGACCCCACTAATTGGCAGATATTAGTAAGACATAGTAGGATCATTTTGGTAGATTAAAAATGAATTTATGATGATAAGAAAAGCCTTTCTCAATTATATCTGTGAATATAAAACTTACAATATAGGTACATTATCACCACTACCACTACCACTACCACTAGTACATTCACTAAAATTCGCTGAAAACTAAACACAAGGTTGACATAGGTATAAGTAGTTATAAGAATCAATATTGATACCGTTGAAGGCCTTGTCATAAGATCAGTAAATAATTCAAAACTGTCAATGTGATTTGTTAAGTGATAGCTCAGAATGACTAAATATGCAGGGGATCAGAACGAAATTAAAGAATAATAATAATCTCAGGGGATCAGATCTGGGGGATCAGACCGGTATAACTCGATGTATCTATTATAAATAAATAATCGGCTATCGTCTGTAGGAAAATAAATTGAGAAAATCTGATGTTTTTCTTTATTTATAAAACTTTATGAGGAATTCTCTGTACTCGTAATACAAATGTATTACTACTTATTAATTTAATCGAACTCACACTTATTTTTGTGACAAGATTATCGATGTACAGATCGATATTTCAGGTATACCCTTTGGTACTTGTACCATTTACCCACTTACTATAATGGACCCACAGGTCGTCTTCAAATCTTCAAATTTTCAAACAAAAGTCATAGCAACCAGTTACATTTCGCAATTGTATATATTATTTGATTCCACCGTGCATCGTCTTGTACAAAGTTTCTAATATGCTCTTCGTTGAGGTTCATCTATTAAATGTAATGTGCATATTGTAACAGAAAACAAGCAAAAAATGACAAAAGAATCTATGTTAAAAACTTAGTTCTGAGCTCGAATACAGTTTGTCACCAGTTGTGTTCAATTGGCGTTGGCAATTGAACACAACTGGATCGATAAGTTTCCACAATTCTAAAATATTTGACAAAATAATTAGAAACACCCAGCCTTTCAGGCAATTATTAGATTTCTAAGATTCTTGTTTCTTGACAGTAAAATCTGGAGGCATACTCGATAATTCCAACTACGTTATGAGTTACAGTAACTAGAAACAGCGGCGTTGGTTAATAAATCATCGAATTCTCATAATGCATTCTATCCATGAAGTATATACTCGTGAACTTCTCCGTAGAAGTTAGAGATGCGTTAAGCCTTTCTAATTGTCACGAATACTCATTAAGCGTCGTTAGAATCACGAGAAGTCTAATTAGAGGTAACTAACAATCCAATGTCGATGTTTTCCAGTGCTTCATTGGTAGCTTGTGAATATCTTGTTTCAGTCGCTATTTATAAAATACTAATTGGACAAAGTTTGGATGAATAGGTGTTGAAATATTTTGATAGTGCAAACGAATAAATAGAAATATAAAAGAATAACGGCACTGTAGCGTCGCCGGTGCGTCATATACATATTTAGAATATAATAGAATAACTATCATATGGTTTTCTTACTTTTCAAAATATTCGCCGTGATGTTCGATGCACTATTATGCAATATCGGTGAAACCAGTTTTCATAGCACTTTTCCAATCGAGAGGCGGTATCTCCACAACCTGATTTTTGAATGTCTCAACGGCTTCTTCTAGGGTTGATAATCGTTGAACACGTAATTTATTCTTCACGGTTGGAAATAAAAAGAAGTTGTTGGATGCCAAACCTACCATCGTTTCACTCGAAGTGTGACAGCTTGCATTGTCGTGATGGCGAATGATTCTGTGTTGTGGATTGTTCTTTCTAATTTCTGGCAAACAAATGGTCGTGTTCCACTCTGAACAGATTTACGATTTTCAAGTGGTACGTGTCCATCTATACCAAAAAAACAGGCAACCATTTGCTTCAAAATTGCTTTTCGCGCGAGCAACTTTTGTTGGGTTCGGTTCATGCTGAAACACCCAAACTGTTGCTTGTTGCTTAGTTTCGGGATCATATGCATAAATCCAGTATTCATCACCTGTGTAGATATTATAAACAGGTTTTGATAAGCCACGATTGTACTTTTTTATAATTTTTTTGCACCCATCGCCACGAGCATGTTTTTAATCTATTGTCAAGTTGTGCGGTATCCAACGCGCGAACAAACTTTTTTGCTTTCAAGTGTCCGTGTAATATCTTATGTATACTAGTCATACTAATGTCCAAGGACGCCTCTATATCTCGATATGTAACATGACGATCTTGCATTATTAGTTCACGCACTGCGTCGATGTTTCGTGGCACAACAACTGATTTAGGCCGACCACAGAACTTCACTGTTCTAAGAGGCCCGACCATCTTTAATTTCGTCCGTGTGCATACGACGTCCACGATTAAACTCACTAAACCAGTGATACACAGTGGTTTTCAATGGTGCTTGATCCCGATCGAACTAAGTTGATCGATGCATTGCTGTTGAGTTAGACCACGTGGAAAATCATAATAAATCATCGCATGAAAATTTCCTCGAATTAAATCCATTGTGATAATCACACGCAATTTTTAAAATCGCGCCACACAATGAAAAGAATTGACAGTCAGATGAAACAAACTGCATTCTACAGCCAAAGAGTTTCATTTTCAAATGTAATAACTTTTGAATATTATTTATGTATTGGCTAGTTCCGGATTCTTAAATAACAGTCTATATATTTGCGCTATTTGCAGCTGGACGAAATGCCACTTGCACTTGCACACACAAAGTGGCATTTCGTCCGTCGTCGTCGTCGTCGTCTATCTAAATTAAACTGACAAAATTATGTATTTTTAGTAATAATAATAAATTAAATGTTTCATGCCAGTGTGTACGACTACGGTGCTGATTCAGGTACAATCCTGTATCGGTGTGTTTTGTAATTCTCCTGTTAAAAGTAACAGAAATTATTTTGAAAACGTGTGTCTTCTAACATGAAAACTAACTTAACTACTGATATGTGGGTATAAGGAAAAGGTGATGCTATACGAAGTAGGTTAAAACAAATCCAGTATCACCGTTACCACAAAAGGTACTCTACTACCACACAACATGAACCAGGACATTTATTATAATATAACACCATTTCACAAACCACGTCCACGTTTTATAGCAACCAAATGATTTGTGCTACTACACGTCTCTTTCTTTCTATAAAAGCGAATTATGTGCCATTTTCATAAATTTTCATTTACTTAAATATTTGTAATTTGCTTTAAAATCTTCTTTGTGTTTTACTCGAAAATTATGAATATCTAAAAACCTCTTTGAAAACACAATTATACGTAGTTAAGACAGCGGTGCCTTTTCTTATAGCGGTAATTATATTGCTGTTGTAATTATTTTAATTGCCTTTGACGACATATTAAATTTACTCATTTTAAGGCAAGTGCTTTTAGATGTGTTTTACTTATCTAACTAGTTGTTTGAAATAACCATGTTTCACATTATGTAAGGTCTCATAAGGTCATATAAGTCTACTTTGACACTACCATAGTAACTTAATATGACATTAATATAATGATCGTCGATAACCAGTGACTAGTATTTCGTTGTTATTATTATACCTTTAAAGAAATTATTTTATTCCCTTTCCAAAATATCTACTGTATATTTTAGGCAAAAGTTGAAATTTATGTTTAATTCGTGGCCCATTGCAGGCTAGGATTGATTCCGAATTCATCTAAGTAGGCAGTAACAACATCTAAATATTGTATAACCGCATACATTGCTATTATTTGCGATGTTCCTAATAAGCTCGCTCAGACAAAATGTCAGCGATAAAATGAAATAGCTCAGTATCTAATAAAGTAGAAACATAGTTGGCAGCAGCGCAAATCGTAATGACAGGAAAAGGCGTTCTAATGGGAACATTGTTACTCAGACTTTTGAGTTTAAGCAAAAAGTAATTTTGCTGCTAGTCTTTGATACTTGCGACCGTATATAGAAATGTTATTTTCAAAGCACTTCCACTTAACAATATGACAATATAATTATTATACCCACTTAACGTCATCCCTTTCTTCTATGTTTGTACAAAGGCGTATAATCTGATGAGGTACGTACAAGGCGCACTCTTATATTACGCGTGAACGACTTCGCTCGTTCCCAGGACAAGAACAAAATGATTATTCTGACTGATAACATGAAAGAAAAGTTGTCATTTTTAAAACCAATTTTGCCTTACGGCGTTATCGAACCGTGGGATGATCTGAACCCTCGGTTATACCACGCTGTGCACATCTATTGGCTAAAGTTTTACGGCATGTGGTTCAACGATTTTTCACCATTGGGCATCAAATTTTGGCTTCAAATAATATACACGTTGGTCGTGTTATGGCTCGTGTGTTTTTTGCCCGGCATCGGAGAAGTTGTTTATTTGCTAAGGCGAAGAGAAAATATTGGCGATGTTGCCGAAGGGTAGCTAGATATTTTTCGAATACTTACACTTTGTTTGTCTAAGATCTACCGCCAAATGTATTTTATTAATGGCAAATCGTTTTTATTTTACTAGATAAATGAGTAGCTACAATATGTTTTATATTTCAGATTGTATTTATTCTTGAGTGAAATGTATACATACTTTAAAATAGCCGTATTTTGGTTCAATAGAAAGAAGGTAATGGCTCTCTTGGAATATTTACACTGCGACGAGTTTAAACCGAAGGAAGCTGAGCATCGTGTTATTATACGAAAAAGTATTAAAGCGGCCCGTTTTATTATGACTTACTATACAACCATGTGCGTCGGAGCGGTGTCGGGTGAGCTTTTAACAGCATATATATTTTTATTAAACTATTCTCTCTGTATGAATAGAAATATGCATCAATGCTTTTAGAATATCATATTGTTATGTGAAATAAAATATCTTGACATGTTTTACAATCATTTTGATAATTTAAAAGTCTTAAGTTTAAATTCTATAATATGCAAAATGTCTACCTAAATAAGATGCCGTAACTGATATAACTTCGTAAAATTAAAGTCGTGTTATAGTTTTTATTGTCTATTAGCTACTTTTATACTTAGAATTCTGTCGTTAAAAGGTACAGAGAAGCCCATTGAAACCATTAAGGCAACAATCATCAACAAAGAATGGCGTCGCATCTGTTTATCTCAAAAGCTATTTACATAACTCTTGAACTTTTCACATTTTAAGACAAATAAGGAAATTTGTTTTAGTGACAGTTTGTACGTTTGTATGGTCACAACTCACAAATAAACACGTCAATTTTATTGTTATCATCATTAAAAGAATCGTAAATTAATAATAATAATTGCTATAATGTTTGCGTATATATGAATAAGTTATGCAGCAATCTGTATAAAGTTGAGGCATATTTTTTTTTTTTATATGTATTAGCCTACCAAAGTGACTCCACCCCGCCTGATGGTAAGCAGTCAGTGGAATCCAGAAGTGTTGGCCACCATACCAAAAGCTATCGTCTTAAACTGCTGGTATGGTGGCCTCCACTATGGCGGCTGGGAATGGGGTTAGGGGAAGGGAATGAGGGAGGTGAGGAAAGAGGAAAAGGGGGGAAATTGGATTTCCGGTACTCTCACTCACCGAACGAAACGCAGTAGTAAGGATACTACTATTCTTAAGTCGATCTTCTATGAGAGGGTAGTACTTCCCCGGACGATCCGGCCCATTCATGCTGAAACCAGCGTGGATCTACTACCGTCAGAAATAATATTGTTAAGTAACGTGATATTGTATCATATTATGCGCAAGTTTCTTTTAATATTTGCAACTGACAAAACAATTGCAAAGTTGGAAGTGGGTTTAGCAACTAAATAGTTAATTTTTTTATCCCATTTGAATTTAGTAAAACGTGACCAAAACTCCTAAATAAATTTAAAAAAATAGGTATGGTTAAGGTACTATAACTTACGATAACTTATTAACCTGAAAACAAACTTTCTGTCCTCTTGCAAAGTATTCCGGAATAAGAAAAGAGATCCTACTCTAGCTATCACTACCATAAAAATATATATGACAATATCCAATGATTATACTTTCTTCTTATCGAACTCATGTTCATTACGGCGTGATGTTCCTGAGCAACTTTTTCGTAACTAAACACGTACAACGACTTTTTTCGCAAAATAATGGGATGGTTTGCCGCAAACGTGGTGTTTTTCTTTTAAGAGTCGCCAATAGGAATTCTATAGGTACTCGTACGAACTCTTCTAAGAAATAAAAAAATAAATTAGTATATAGAATTAAATTCGATAAATAAGGTTCTTTTTGCGCTTTATGCAGCGAACTTTCAATAAGCTTCCAGGTAACGATTTGGATTCTGTACTACAAAGATTTGTTTTCACTATAAGCTTTTTTGTGCATATTTAGACATTGTTACGTAACCTTTTAAAGTTGTTTCGTAAATGATGTTATAATTTCAAGTTCTACAAAACCCGACGTAAACTTACACTTAACGAACGCGGATACCTTTCCCTAAGCAATGTTTTTAGGGATTTCGATTTACACTTGGCAGGTAATTGACAGTCGCGGCAATTTTATTACAAGACTGTTGTTGCTCGTTCTTTGTTGAGTCATTTTACAACCTGTATAGACGATCGTTTAATTTGTTGACAGATAAGTAAAAAAATACCGCTAAATTATATATTGACACTTAACTTGTAAGTAGTGGAAGCCAAGGTATATTATTTTATATATTAACAATTCCTTTTCAGTTGGAATTATAATGCCTTTGACAGAAAACTTTGACATTTTACCTACAAACGTTGAATACCCTTTCTTCGATGTATACAAACCAACAGCATACGTGATTATATACAGTAATCATGTAAGTTTATTTTTCTTCATTTTCATCTGTTACTGAGCTACTAAGCTGGAGTACTACAGCGGAGTCTTTTGTGTCATATATTTGTAATAGTCTAAGACTTACGATATTTACCTTTACCGTATTTGAGTAATGTCTAAAATAATCTTGAAAAATACAATCATCAATCTAGTCTAAACAACGGGTAGCATTAAACTATTACGAGTATACGATAAGTACCTAGTAATATAGATTACATTTTGCATTTTTCAATGTGCAAACTTGTAGCTTACATAAAACTTGGTTTGACTTTCTCGCTTGAGCAACGCAAGAAGGACCCGAATTTTTTATAGAATTAGTTTTTAATCATAATCTCAGTTTTACAATCTTGAACTTATTTATTCCTTGTGTGTACGTGTAGGTACGATTGTCTTTAACACTGGTAACTACGCAAATTATTTGAACATAAAATGAACTGCGCCCCTGTTATTTACTCTGAGAATTAAATTTAAAGTTGTTGCTGCGCAGTGACGACACCCGATGCGCAAACTCCACGTTAACTTAGAAGTAGGAAGCTTATGTACACCATAGATTAATTAAACACTGTTCTAACGATAATAATGCATTAAATAACGAAGTTATCGTTCCCGTAGATTTATTACAAGCCAGCGACGTGTATAATAGATGGAGCCATGGACACAATATTAGCAGCCTTTGTTGCCTCTGCAAGTAAGATAATTAAGTTTACTATTATTCTAACGGGAATCCTTGCAATAATATTTTAGTACATTACCAAAGTACTAAAATCTTAAAGTTGCGTCTGTCGACATGCGGCCAGAGCTTAGAACAAAAATCAAGGTCAGAGCATTTAGACACTTGAATTCTTCTGTGCTATACGTCTGTTATAGTTCATGTTTACTCGAAGTGCATTCTCACCGTAAGTCATAAAATATTTCCTAATCATAAAGAGCATAATTATATTACAAAAGTAATCTGAATTCGCAAAATAATCGCTTTTTATTTATTACAATAAATATTTTAAATATATTAATGTGAAATCAGAAAACCACTGGAATAAAGAGCCAATCTCCTTAAACGTAGAAAACGAATGAAAAGAAGTATTTTTAGCAAACACTATCTACCTACTCTGTTTGCTACGAGGCTTTAGTAGATGTTTACTACGAACTGTTCGAATATGTTTGCTACAAGCTACTTGTAGCTATTTGCTACGTACTCCGCGTAGCATATTGCTACGAAAGCCTAGAGCTAAAATTTGTGTAGTGCACACATGAACAACGGCTCATATAAAACTCTTTTGGTCTTCTACAACTCATTTTCACAGAAAAAAATTACTTCAATGGTTTTTATTTGGTTACCATAAGGTTTATTTTATCCATTCATGTAAGTATTCTATAATATTCTCTTCTTTTACAGTTGGTCAAATAGAAATACTAGCATTTAACCTTCGGAATTACGACTTGATAGCCGAGAGGCAGCGAGAGAGAGACATCAAATCGAACAAATATACTAACTTATATACCAAGGAATACTACGTTCGATCAATTTTAAAGGACTGCATCATACATCATAATAGTATTATTCGGTAATAATTAAATGTTAAGTCTCAAAACTGCTTTTCGTAAGCTTGGTGTTCAACGCTCGTGTTTTCTTAGCATCAAAAACCATTTGACCTGTAGTAAGACAATAGGTAATGCGATAGCACTTTGTTTTTCTCTATAAACGTGAAAGTTATTCAATTCCTTATTGCTTAAGCTGGTCTTTATAGGTTAGGATACCTCAACACCTGACGATCTTGTGCCGTACTGCTATAAACTAGCTTCCCTCGTGAAATAAGATAAATTTAAAAGCACATTAACCATTAAACTTGATTGAGTGTTTTTCTTTTCTTTCAGCTTTTTATTCTTTTTATTCGGAAAACACTTGTAAACCAGTGCGCAATGCACTATAGCTTTATTTCATTGGCAACCATTCAAAATTAAATGACAGGCCATTCATCAGGTGTAATTTTAATTAGTGTTTTCAATTAATTTGTTGTTTATTTGTGACGTAATCGCTGTGCTAATCTGCGATACGTAAATTATAGCAAGTTCATGTAAACTAATAATGGTAAATATCACAACAAATCGTAAAATACGTCTCACTTCTTTTGCAATATGATTTGACAACAGCTCTACCTTCAACCTGCAAGAATCGTAGAAAGCAAAACATATTATATTAACTAAAGTAATTGTCTTAAAAGCTTCCATTAAATGAAATTGCAATTGAGTTTACTCGAGAACAATCTCTTTGATTCAAGTTATTTCATGCTTTACTCTTATGATTACTTTGGCACCAAAAGATATTAGAAAATTCTGCTATTTAAATCGTACCACACACTAAGTAACTGCCGGACTGTCGTCCTTGGGGCGGTATCCCAAACACTTACTATTATCATATTTCATATAATGGCTTCAAATATGTTCTTCTACGATTCCACAACAAAATAGCCTAAATAAAGCATAATGCATCATCATTACAAACACTGTAGTACATGGAAATTTACAAAATAAGTGTGCACTAATAGTACAATGATAGTGGTGTGATGTGGATAGATTGATTGCCTTTATTTTAAATTTTATAAAGAATCATTATTTTATCAACAAAGCCAAAATGGAGAAATCGACTAACGATACCACAATTTTTTTTTTAAGATTCACATAGTTATACCTCATAACTATGTGAATATCAAAGAACTTAATTATGGTTATTTTATTGTAACAAAATGCAATATTTCTCGCCTTAATTATTCATTTATTTCAAGCTTTTTACATACAAGACATGTATGAAGGCGGATTTAATGCCAAAGGCACCAGTCAACCTATCGGGTGCTGCAGAGTTGAAACATAGCAGGTGCATGTCATATATTGAAAATTAACTTTTGCTTATAACTTGCAAATAACAATAAATATACAAATATATATTCACATTGTACATAAATAAAAATATACATTCATATCTACGAAGTATTACTAATGAATGACAGTAAATTTGTCAGTGTACTCCGCGAACTTCTACACAATCGGCGGTTCCAGGTTCATCTCCTGTCTGATAAAAGTCGTTGGAGAACACAAAAAAATGGCCTGCCTCAAGGCAGCGTCTTGGCTCCCATTTTATTTAACATCTACACCAACGACCAACCGTCAAGTCCCCACAAGTCCCGCTTCCTTTATGCAGACGACCTCGCTCTGACCTCCCAGGCTGCTAGTTTTAAACAGATCTCAAAATATTATGACGCCAACTCGTTAAAGCCGAACCCGAACAAAACTCAAACATGCGCATTTCACCTTCGCAACAAAGAAGCGGGTCGTAAGCTAAACATCCAATGGCGTGGGGTGCCTATTGAGCATACCAACTTTCCAAAATGTCTGGGTGTTTATCTGGACAGGTCATTAACTTTTAGGAAAAACTGCGAAAACATCAAGCAGAAAGTGCACTCCAGAAATAGCCTGTTGCGTCGATTGGTCTCTTCGAAATGGGGAGCTTCGCCTACCGTTCTGCGGACCACTGGCCTGGCGATTTCCTTTTCTGCAGGCGAATATGCCAGTTCAGTTTGGAGTCGCTCAGCCCATACAAGGTTGGTGGATACAGCATTAAACGAAACTTGCCGGATTATTACTGGTTGTTTAAAACCGACCCCGGTACCACTATCTGGAATAGCACCGCCGGATATTCGCAGGACTGTAGCAGACTCCGCCGAAAGGTCTAGAATGCTAGACGACACAAGGCACCCACTTTTTAATTACAACCCTGTGCCACAAAGGCTGAAAAGCCGAAAAAATTTTGTTAAGTGTGTGCTCCCGCTTCAAGAAGAAAAATCAAAAGAGCGATGCAGATTGTGGCGAGAGCGTGTTAATCTCCCAAAGCCCTTCGTCCAACCGTCGGAGAATCGCCCGCCTGGTCATAATTTATCATGGCATACCTGGAAATCTTTAAACAGACTTCGGACACAGGTCGGCCGAACTAAAGATAATTTGTCCAGGTGGGGATTCTCTGACGGTGCCGATCTAAATTGCAAGTGTGGAGCCAATCCTCAAACAATGGCCCATTTGTTATCGTGCCCTGCGTGCCCGATCAACTGCACGCAGGAAGATTTAATGAACGCTGCTGACAATGCAGTAGTCGTAGCTAAGTTTTGGGCTGATACAATATAAAAAGATTTGCTGTCGACTCGAAAAGAAGAAGACAACAACTAAATGAAATTCTGAGAAATAAAATAATATGAAAACGGAAAATATCTTCTGCTAAAAAGGCTAATCGTGCTATACTTGCCAATATTGAGTTTAATTGCTAATATATATCTATACCTTAAACCATAATTTGAAACAATTCCCAAAATATAAATCGAGATTCTGCATCCTTCTTACTATGATTTACGTCAGTTACGTAAACCATTCTCGAGTATTTTATCCCATATTATTATCATGTAATTATTACAAAGATAGATTCGATCGATATACCGATTAGAAAGATATACCTATAAATTATATACTAAGCTTTATGGAACCTATATTTCCCCAATAACTTGTTGTTTCTTTATACTATCTGTGAATGATATGACACTCGATCGTGATAAAACCGTAATTCCAAAAACGAATTGGCGCTTTCGTTCATAAATTGTATAGTTTCGTATTGCTAGTGTTTTAAATGGAGCGATTTAAACACTTGCAATTAAATATTAAAGCGCAGATATTTGCATGTGTATATGACACCAAACAAAAACAATATTTTTATTGTACTTATGTGTTACGAGTCTATATTATTATAATATTTACGAGTCAATGAATTGAATGAAAATCTACTTAGATGTTTTAGTTTAATCAATTGCAATTAAAAATAGTATTTTCGTAGTAAGTAGTCTTATTATAATTATTATTTGACTGGCCTGTTGGTCTAGTGGTTAGTGACCCTGACTGCTAAGCCGGAGGTCGTGGGTTCGATTCCCACCCAGGACAAACCTTTGTGTGATGAGCATGATTGTTTGTTCTGTGTCTGGGTGTAATTTATCTATAATATGTATGTATTTACAAAAAAAAAAAATATATATAAGTAGTATATCAGTTGTTTAGTACCCATAACACAAGCAAATATAATTGCTTAATTTGAGACTAGATGGCGCTGTGTGAATGTAGTAGAATATTATTATATTATTATTATTAATAGTGGCAAAATAGTGTTTATAAGCAATGTTACCTTAAGGTACAGTTACAAGTACCTTTTTGTACCTATGAAGGCTAAGAAGGCAGATATTTTCAGAAAAATACTCTCATTAAAAAAATTATAAAGGGGAATCAACGAAATTATTGATAGGTATAATACTATACTATTTACAATTTATAATGATGATGATTAATGTTCTTTGTTTTGAAGTAATTAAAGTATTATTTTCTGCCTTTTAGTTTGAGATTGTATTACAATCTTAAACTAAAAGGCAGAAAATTTGTACATGTAGGTATAGTTTTGAAGTCGATTCTTGTTTTTTTTTTTAACTTTTAGTGGGACGTAACTGTGTACAAGTCGAAATGGCTCTGTGGATGAGGAACCCGCTTCGTAAACACAAGGTTATGGGTTCGAATTCGGGCAAGTACCAATGGGATTTTTCAAGTCATATGTACTTTCTAAGTTTATCTGGGACATTTCTGACTGACGGTGAAGGAAAACATCGTGAGGAAACCTGCATTTAAAAGTCTGAAATTGCTAATCTGCCTTGAGCAAGCGTGGTGATCAATGCTTATGCCTTCTCTATATGAGAATAGGCCTTTGTCCTGCAGGGACAATATATAATTGTGTACTATTAATATATTTAATATGGTTAGGCCTTCTCAACGTGCTGCGCAAATGAGACAGTGCCGTTTGGACTAACTAATGTTTTTTTGTAAAAACTAAAGACATACAAAAAAATAAACAGTGTTGTGGTAAAGATAGATTTATAGCCGCCCGCTGTTAGAATTTCTTAAGACTATAAGGTCTCCAACTTGGCTTAACGACTACCACGTTTTAGTGATAACCAGGGTCCACTGATTCTAAAGCATAAAAACTGTCAAAATGAAATGCCACAAAAGGTCAGCCATCGACGAACACGTTGTTTCTAGCAAAAAAAGAATTATGGAAATCGGTTCACAATTTATTGTACCATGGACATGTCCATCTCCAGGTCAAAAAACTCGTTAAAAAAGATCTCTTTTCTCCTTGTATACGTTTTCACTAAATATAAAACTTAAACCAAACTACTGAACCATTTTTATAAAAAATAATATGAGACCAATTTCAGAGTATATCCTTTTGAATAAGAGAAGAATATTCTAAACCGGATTACAAATGACCGAGTTTAAAAAAAATATAAGTTCAATTTCAGAGTATACCCTTTCAAATAAAAAATATTTTTTCAAATCGTTCATAAATAAACGAGTTCTGTGGTAACATACATACAATAGAAAATACGATCCGAATTGATCCTCCTTCTTTTAGAAGTCGGTTATAAAAAATCAATTAGAGAATTGAAAAATTGCAATCGCGCTAGGGCACACATTTTAAGGCATTTCAGTGCATTTTTTAAAGAAAATATTTGGCTCACAAAACTCATTATCAGTATTTTTGTAACATATTGCACAATACTATGTAATCGATCGCTTAACCTCATTCACTTATAAACTGCTCGTAACAATCGAATTATTCAATGATCCTCTACCAGACAATGTTGCAATGGATTGTGGTGAACCGCATCGTAGTGCATGCGCTGCTTACCGACAGATGCGATACTGCGTTACTCATTTCATATTTATACTGCGGATATCGTAAAACGTAAGGGTTAAGAAGCTATTAAAAATTAATTTATAAGATTAGCTAAGTGTATATTTATAGCAAAAACTCCGCTATGTCCTCATTTAAAACATACGTACATAATACGTTTATGAGCACGTGAGGCTTGAAAGGTTATAAAATTTGATATTCTTCTTTCTAAAAGGTATACTCACCGAATACCTAGTGCCTATTGTTAACCCTTTCATGGACACTACTGTAGACACAATAGATGTTTTATTGTCATCACGGCCATATACGTTTACTGTCCCGGAAAGTGTTAAATCTAATTAATAATTTACTTTGCAGATATGTGGATATGATCAAGACAGCATTTAGTTTAGCTTCAGCGCTGCAATTTATGCTGAGCGTTATGGTCCTTTGCTTAGTTGGCATACAATTTTTATCGGTATGTGAAACATATTATAACCTTTTCGTACATCGTTTCAACATCATGAAAATCAATTAGTCCGAGTGTAGCAGTGGTATTTTATATTATAGGTACATCTTCTATTATAAATTTTCAAAATAACACCTAGCACCTAGCTGTTTTTTTTAATATGGTTCGTCGCACTATTCCAGGGGCCTTTCATTATAAATCATTATGTATCTAGAGATTATTCTCTAATATATTTTTAGAAAATATGATTGTACAAAGACGTCTTTCTTACTTCCGATAATAATAGACATATTTGTGATATTTTCTCAGATCGAAAACCCAGCAAGTCATCCTTTTCAGATGGCGTGGATGGGTATCTATTTAACTTGCATGTTAATCGAAGTGTTTATATTGTGCTGGTACGGAGACGACTTGATATGGAAGGTTAGTACCTTTAATAATATACTCGTAGTTATATTTAAACCTAAAATATTATCTAATTTGATGTCACATACTTTTTTTTAAATTTTAGAGTACAGACCTTTGTGCGGCAGCTTTTGAAGGACCTTGGCTACACAATGATCGCAAGACGAATATCTACATTATAATCTTCATGGAAAGATGCAAACGTCCTCTGAATGTGACTGCTGGAAAAATATTCACACTGTCTCTTGACACTTATACCATTGTAAGAAAATTTGAGACTGAAATTATTATATTTTCAACATCTAATACTTTCTTACGTTAAACGAATATTAATTCGTAAAACCATTAACCTTAACGGTAACGGTAACGGTTTACAACTTAAAATGCAACAAATATGTGTCTAGATCTCACACAAATTTCAAATACAAAACCCGTGTAGGTACCATTTAAAACATTTTAAACCATTTATTTTTGTTACACATAGTTACAACAATGAACAAAAACTAAAATGTATTTGAGAACTCTTTATATTTCCTAATTAATTATTTACATTATTTTGAAGTGATTTGTATATAATATTGTTTCTTCACTGTCGAATATTAATTAAACGTATTACAGTAACTAAATATCACATATTGTTTCATCGCGTTATAACATCCAATTAGCGAGCAATATCAATGTTTATTTAATTATTTACCAGTAGCGGTATCATTATTCACAATTATTCTGAGTAGTTACACTATATCTAATATAATAAAATTCTCGTGTCACGGTGTACGTTATTGAACTCCTCCGAAACGGCTCGACCGATTTTCGTGAAATTTTGTATGCATATCGGCTAGGGTTGAGAATCGGACAACTTCTATTTTTCATCCCCCTAAATGTTAAGGGTGGTCTGAAAAGTGATGAAAACGATTGTATGAAACTTTTTCATAGTTTTGAAATTTTGTTTTGGAATACTTCTATTAAAATAAAAAAACTTCATATTTTTTTTTAATTGGGTTGGATTTAGAGGGATGAAATTAGGGATAAAATATTATATGGAAAGATCTTTGCTTTTGAAGTTAGCGAGTTGAAAATTGAAGAGAGGGGGAAGGGAGGGGGGCGAGAAAGAAGTGAGGGGGAAGGAAGGGAAAGTGAGAGGGAAGGGAATGGAAGGGGAAGGGCGGGGAAGGGAGGGAGTAGGAAGGGGGCAGCGAGAGGGAAATGAGGGAGAAGTGAGGGGGAAGTGAAGGGGAAGTGAGGGGGAAGCGAGGTGGAAATGAGGGAGAAGCCAGGGAAAGGGAGAGTGAAATGACGGGAAAAGGAGAGGAGTGGGAGGGGGAGAGGGAGGGATGGGAGGAGTGGGGAAGAAGGGAGAGGGGAATAGGGGAAAGTAGTGAAAAGTTTAGGGGGAATATCTGTAGGTAGGTGAAAGAGGGTTTGTAGAAGAGGGTTTGTTTCTTTCTTTCTTTCTTTCTTCTTTCTAGAATGGGAGATTAGAAATATCTATTTATATAAAAATAAATCCCTATTTCCCTTGGTCACGGCATCACGCGTGAACGACTGGACCGATTCCGTTAATTATTTTTTTGTTGTGTTTGTTATTGTCAGGAGAAGGTTCTGCGAAAAATTAGATAATAATTAAGACAGGACAACGTTTGTCGGGTCCGCTAGTTCCATCTATAAATTTATTAAATTACTGTTAGTTTCATGTACAGCAACTTTTGGTGAGATTATTACATATTTTTTTTACATATTATTTATTTATTACAGTGGAGAGATTTAAGGGCAAAGAAACTAAAGATTATTTATTTCAGGCCATGTAGCACAATAAATGTATGACCTGGTTCTATAACCTAGGTATAGATCTTGTAATAATAGAAGGATAAGCCTAAAGTTTGAATATAGTTTTTAAGTGTTACATAGGTAAAAGTTGATGATAAATGTCATAAATCATGTGTGTAGCATGAGTCATGACTTAAGTTATAGTAAAAAGGTTAAAGTCAAAACCTTTTTATTGAATAAGTTTTTATAGACCTTGAATTCTTCGCACTTTGTAGGGCTGTGGTAGACTAATAGTTAGGTAAACCACCATTTTCGATAGCAGCAATAATAAAGCAAAAATATAATTATACATTCTGATAAATTCGTTTAATTTCAGCTTATCAACTGGGCGTACAAAGCTTTCGCAGTTATGAGAAACATGAAGAAATAAACATGACCAAATGGTAGAATAAACATTGTGAATGTAATTACGTTATTCTGCTGCACAATGCACAACCGGGTTCACCTCAATTAATTTCAGAACAAATTAAAATAAAATTAGTTCTTAAAATGGGTTTTATTTGTGTTTTACGGACAGTTTGTTTGCGAATTGTGTTTCATTTCGTGAGAATTTAATTACTATGTATATTATAGATCCTCATTCGAAAAACAAAATTAATTGAAAATATTTTGTTTTTCAAATGTGATTTCTATAATAGGCTAGAGTTTACAGTGTTTCAAAATTGTTTTTAACCGACTTCGAAAAAAGGAGAAGGTTTCTCAATTAATCATTTCTAATTATCTAAATCAAAATACGAATTACTTTCTGCTAAGTAACCTTATTTCTAACTTTTTAGTTTCCATACCGTTTATTTTTACCGTCGGTTTTTTTTTGTTTAAAATTATTTTATGTTACCCAGAAATAGTCGTTACAAATACTCGTACCTATAATTATCAAATGATTGTTAGATAAAATTATTAATTTAAAAATGTGTAACTTATAATTCACCTATTTACTGTGTTATATCTGCACCACCTTAAAATGTCTAAAAATGTCACAGGTATTATCTACGTCAGCCTAAAGATGTTGAAATATATAAATAAATAAATACTTGTGTAATGTGTTTCCTTGAATTAAGCGTCACTGCGACGCTGGACTAGAGACCTAATGCGATCACAGTCTATGTTTAATTTTTGCGTGCCTAATTTACGCATACTAATTATTTGCAGGCCAACGCTGGGGTACCCCAGGGGTCCGTCCTGTCGCCCACTCTGTATCTTCTGCATGTCAATGACATGTTGTCCTTTGGCATTGTTCCTTGACATTACTTGCTATACAGATGATAGTACAGTGCATGGGGGATATCTCGGACATCCTGCGGCTGAACAGACTTACATCAAATCAAAACGCTTAGAATTTGTCGCTGAGCTCGACCAGGTCTTAGATCGGATTTCTAAACGGGGTTGTGCGAACTTGGTCGAGTTCAATGCCAAGAAAACACAGGTTTACGCGTTCTCTGTCAAAAAATAGCTATTTTCCCCTCTCTCTTCAGAACACAGCGTTACCACTACAAGATAGCTTCAGTATCCTAGGTATGGACGTCAGCCGAAATCTCAACGCCAAAAATTATATCGAGTGCGTCATTAAAACCGCCTCCCGTAAACTCCGAACAGGGTGAGGCGGTACTTCACGTCGGAGAAGGTCTGTCTTCTTTATAAGACACAAGTTTGTTCCTGCGTGGATGGCTCCATACAGTACTCACAGGACGCACTCGATGGGTTGCAGCCGCGAGCAGTCCGTTCAATTACCAATATAATATAGTATTATTAATACCAGCCTGTTTATTGTCCCACTTTGTTGTAAAGAAGACATGAGCATAATAATCAATAAGCACCTCACTTGCTCAAGACGAAGTGGCAATTTCAGACTTTTTGAGTCCAGGTTTCCTTACTATGTTTTCTTTCACCGTCAGTCAAAATGTCCAAGATAAACTTAGAAAGTACATATGATTTAAAAAATCACATTGGTACTTGCCTGCATTAGAATCCACAACCTCGTGCTTACGAATCGGGTGCCTTATCCACTTGACAATTTCAACTTACGGCTACGATAATATGTTGTCTAATTGTTTGGTGCACTCATAACTTTGATTTTAATGTTTGTGTTTGCCACTAATATTTGTATCACAGGGGAACTGAATGACGACAGTGGAGCATTATTCATAACAAGGAAAAACTACCTTAACTGTTTCTTTGTTGGATAAATACGAAGAAGTTCAGCAATTATTATTTTTTGACACGAACATAATCGGAACAAATCTATGTAAGAAAGTTTGAACAGGGTCAAATATCGAGTCAGCAATGTTGGTACAGTAAAACACATTTAACAAGTACTTTTTGAAAGATAATATGCAAGTTTGGAGTAAAAAGACATTGTATTGATGTAAGTGCCAATGAAACTTTTGTACACATTGCTATGTGCCAAACAGGCAGCTGGTAATCCTCGCGAGCCGCCCGTCTGTCTTAACTTTTCCAATTCCATCCGACTATTTCTCAGTCGTTGCTACACTAATCCCAAATTGTCCAAACTTGGATACAATACTCAAAAATTGAAACAGATGTCAAACATTACGTACAAATTACATTTATACGGAATGTTGCTTTTGTTTTCTCATCCTGAAGTTAAGCTGCATTTAGCCAGCTTCAATATTGTCACATAAAAACACGTTTGATCCAAAGGCACTCTTAAATAGACGCTACTGACGTCAGTTTCACTGGTAAATGGTTATTTTACTTAATTGTTGTAACACAATAAATTGTTAATAATTGGAAAACTCCATATCGTTGCGTGACTTTAAACATTTAGATTATCAGCATGAAACATCAATGCTTTGTTCAAAATTTGACAATGCCTTTATTCCTTAATATGATTAAATCAAACAAATTAAAAGCGATATCGACGATACAACAAAACTGCGTAGTGGTATATCTTTTGTTAATACAATTAAAGATTTTAATTATCACGTAGTGGCTGGAATACCATTATCGTTAACATAATTACGTTTCGAATGAGAGGTCCTCGTACATATAAATGTATCAATAATAAAATAAACGTGTCCGCAAACGAGTGTACTTGGTAACTAATAGTGATGACAATTTTAAATGCAATTGTAATAACATGCAGGTGTATAATAGGTGTTTTACTCTATTTATCTACTATTATCTATATATACTAATTATCTTCTCCATTCTATCTTTCTTATATCCTGTTTAAGTAACGCTTTACCATTTTTAGACTACAGAGTGTGTTAGAAAATTATACAATAACATGTATTTAGCTTAAATCTGCGATGTTGCTCAAAAGTGAGCGTGGTAAATACTATAAAAATAATCGTCACCCACTTCAATGAAGACAATCTATAGCATAGCCACGCCGCATCCCATACCAATATTCATGTTATCTAGGAACGAAACAGATAAAAGGTTTTGCAAAATTTCACCAATCAACCAAACTAACACCATACGAAAAGTTGCACGCTTATCTTCAAATACCCTTATGTATTTACAGGCAGGCAGTCGACTTAACTTGTAATGGTCCACAAAATTTTCTCATAATTATTTTTAAGTATAATATTATGCCTATTTAGTAAGTTAGTTTAACTCCTACGACTTTCACATCCTCTATAATTACGTACCTAGATAACACATGATTTCAAAATGGATGATTAAATTAACTGTAAAAGGACATGGTGAGGTAAATTGACATTGCAGCATGATACTGCGTCCTGCGAATTTAACTACTTTCGAATTTTTAATTCTTACTAGATATTATTTCTAAATTCAGGCCTAGATATTGGCACTAATACTGGTTTTTAATAAATCTTGATAGATCAACTACAAAAAAAATTTCTTTCGACCAGCGATACTTATCGTCTTAAGTTAGCAATACGTTCGTCTACCAATGTAACAGTGTTGTTTCTCCCAATCCATTCGAATAAGTATTTATTATTATTACTGTATATACATATAATTTCAATCTGAATTGCCACCAAGTCTATAATATGCGTTAACCTTAAAGTTACATTATCAACGGCTCACTGAAAACTTTTCAAACGGCAACCATAAAAAGACAATCTTCAAGATATAAGAATTTTCTTAAGCTTTCCTACGTAACTTTTGTTAAAGTAACTTTGTCTTACAACAGAAAGTCCAATATCATCTATCACATCACATTTAACAGAAGAGTGAATTGAGATTTGTTTGAGTCGAAAACGTAGACACTTTCTATTCCGGTATTCATTCGTTCTGCCTATATTATCGGTATTCGACAACTTTTGTAATCTGCTGAAAAGCTCTTGCTTACCTGTGCTTATATTGTTTGTAAACACTTTCAACAACGGGCCGTAAATCCAACCATCATTGTACATTTACTATAATTAAGGAGAGTGCACATTTGTGTTGTAAGGCTCACGCTACGCATTCCACTCTCTGTTGTGGCCACATCACTGTGATTACAAAATCGTGTGTGTTAGGCCTAACCACGAAAGCTTGTAAGGCTGTTAGTTAGATCATAACTATCCACTTTGTCGCCACTGAGAGAACATGCTTGAAGTAATTAGGTGAAGGTGAAATAACGGTATAATAAACTAATCATAAATTTCTTATTAGTCGTTCCAAAAAAAAACATTGCTATAACATTATTAGATACGGTCTCCTATCGTGATCGTTTCGTTATAGGTAATTAAGAAAATAGAAATGAATTTAAGAAAATGTTTAATACTTATTAATTAATTTATAGGTGTCTTCATTTGGTTCCAACGTACCTAAACATATGTTGTTTAACTTAGGATAGTTTTGTTATCTTTCATAATTTCAGGTGTAAGGTGTCCAACGCTTCTGTTTCTGTTACCCTATACCTACCATACTGTGCTGGGCAAAGGCCTCTCTCTGTGATTTCTATGCTCCTCGGTCCATTGCTAATGTGGACCATTTCTTATCCGTTCCATCCAACTCATCTCGCCATTTATTTTTAAGCTTCCGCGACGTGAACTAGCTCTCTCAGGGCACCAGCTTTAGCTAATAAAAACGAATTGCCATAGTAGCATTAGCAATCTATTCTTTTCTACGGTGAAAATGGCACTATTTCTTTTATCGGGCAGCTACAATTTGATCAAAATCTCTCTGTATCATAATTTTACCTCATACCGTATAAACTTACATCAAGTTTAAGTATATTCTGCTAAACGAGTATTTATGTATTACAATAGCCAATATTGTAGGATACAATTGATTAAAAGTTTCTTTTGTATAGGTAAGACAGTTCTTACTAGTTTTAGGGTACCCGATAGAATCGAAGGATAGGTAATTATAAAAATAATTTGACGATCAAACGGAAATAAAATCTAAATTATAGGTATTGTTGGAGCAACATCGTCATCGGCATCGTCATCGGGGGAGGACGAGAGGAGGAAGGCGCGGGGCAACGGAACAGATCGCCGACCTCTCACTCTTCTGACAGACACACCACCCGCGACACGCGCCTTTTAATAGTTTAAATTTTATCTTGTACTTAATTTAATTATATATACATTTATATTATACACATTTTAATACAGTCCACTCTTTTATTACTAGTCAACAATCAAATCTAGTACAAACTATAACAGGTATATTAAAAAAAATGTAACCATAATGTTTAAACTCTGTAAAAATAACTAAAAACAATAAGAAAGGACTAGACTAGACTAGACAAGACTAGACTAAAAGGTCTAGGTACCTGCGATATGCTATATTACATGCACTGAATGGGCAAGAATAAACCCAAAGAAAGAAACCTAAAATAAGTAAGTTTTTAATAAATATTATTACTCATTATATCGACGGCGGAAAGCGAAAACGTTGTAGTGTACATAAAATTAAATATTTTTTTATTGCACTGTTCGAATCAGAAAAAAAACTGCTTAAAATGGTCCGGATCACGTAATTTTACGATGAAAGGTTTTAAATTAAGATTTAAAAAAATATGGCTGTAATATACAGAAAAAACCAGTAATAACTTATACTATGTCGATTACAACAATTCGTTTTCCGTAAATAAAATAATTTTTAACAAAAAGAAAACCGACTTCAAACAGCAAGGAAACTAAAAAGTAAAAAAAAATTTACTTAGCACAGAGATATTCGTATTTCGATTTAGTTTTTTTTTTTTATATTATAGGCTACCAAAGTGACTCCACCCCACCTGACAGTAAGCAGTCAGTGGAATCCAGAAGTGGCGGCCACTATACTAAAAGCCATCGTCTTAATCTGCTGGTATGGTGGTCTCCACTATGGTCACTGGGAATGGGGCTAGGGGAAGGGAATGAACGAAACGCAGTAGTACGGATACTAGGTACTACTCTTAAGTCTATCTTCTATGAGAGGGTAGTACTTCCCCGGACGATCCGGCCCATTCATGCTGAAATCAGCGTGGATCTACTACCGTAAAAGTTAATCAGATATAATTAAATAAGTAAGTATTATATAATTAGAAGTAGGTTTTATTTTTGTTAAAAAATATTTTTTGCTTTCCGCCGTCGATATACAGAACCGTAAAAACAATACCAGAGTTGGCGCACACCAGCTTTTCCTTCTCCGCCGTTTCTATTTTCGCTAGTGCTCAACTTTCCGAAGAAAGGGTGAAACGTTTTCGTGTGGTAATTTGTCTCTAAAATCCTTATTTATTGCAACAGAGAAGTTGGATCGTGCCCGGGGGCAAATTCGCAAACTTTGCTGCTTTAACTTCGCTTCAGTGAGTACCGACACCTTGAACACATATTGAGGTTGAATCCTTCTTGTCTTGTTTTCAGAATTATAGGCCTATACTTTAATACTATTTTACTTTAATTTGCTTCCTTGAGACGTAAAAGTTGTTTTCGTTATTTATTTAATGCTTTCGTATAAGATTAGAGATAGATGCTTATTTATTTTGGGGTCTTATGCTCTTTGTATTTATTAAAGTAAGTGCTTTGCTCGTATTATTCGACTTTTGTGAATAACCTGATTAATAAAAAAAACCTGTTGGTAGTAGAGTCATGTAGGTATTAATGCCCAAAGAATTTGAAATGTTATAACGTTACTCGATTGATAGATTTCTAGGCACAAATTCATATGACACAGCTACCTGATTATTTAGGTAAGTTGCAAATACTACCATTGTGACAGTTTGTCAGTTATCGTTACACTAGTTCACGTGCAAACAATGCAAACATTCACTGCATTCAATAGAATAGAATCGATTGAGCCTTTTAATAGTATTTAGAACAAACTTTATCCACTTCCTTTTACTGGTATATTCTAGTAGATACAATGGATTTGACAGCGAATATTTATTAACTCGTGTTTGTGTTACTGTTTGAATAGAACTATTTCATTTATTCTGATAAATTTTACTATTTTCTGGCAATCTACATTGTTTTCAATGACTACATACTTATGTGGTTTAACTGTGGTCGCAACATTTATTGAAAATAACAAATACCATAGGGATATAAGCGTAAAGCTATTCCTACCCTAAATGGTAGACCCTAATACACATGTAGCACCTGATTTTGCACCACTGCACTAAAAGCTGGTTAGATAGACGTACATTTACTTATCTATGTATCGATATTTAATTAAGTGTTATAACTAGAGTGATGGTCTTAACCTAAAGTACTTACACCTAAAGACTGGCGCTCTAAATAATCCTTAAAGTGAACTGAAACTGAAAGCTTAGACCTTTCAGTCAGTTTGCGCTAGGTCATAAAACTGTTTGAATAAGGTACCTACCTATTGATTTTATATATAGCTTATAGCCTATATATAAAGTACATACATAGTCTATGTCATGTATTAATTGAAGTAGAGTAAAGAGTACTTAATGTCCAAAATCAAACCTAATGCATGCTCCAATTTTATAGATTAGTACAGTTGATCTTTACAAAAACAAAGGCTAATAAAACATTTTCCAGAAAGTCCGTTGAATATCATATTACAGCAAGCTTGTAAAACGACGCAACGCTTTTCGAATGACTGCTTTAAGACCCAATCCACCGATATACACCTTCCAGTTCTCTCCGGTTCCATTCTGTTCATATTATAGCCAAACTAAAATGACTTATAAGTAGGTACTCATTAACTTTTATAGTTGTTATTCCCCTATTACGATTTGGAGTCATTTGGGCCGCTATCAGAAAAAATGTTGTAGGCTGTAGTAAAGAGTCACTCATAGTATAAAACAAAGTTGCTTTCCGCTGTCTGTCAGTCATCCGGTCCCTATCTATGCTTAGATCTTTAAAAAAATATATAGAGTGATTCAAGAGGAAGGTTTATATCTAGGTACACATGCATACTACAGTAGAGAAACACTGATAATTTTTGAATTTTCTAATGTGATGTCGTAAATGAACAATTTTTTTGCGCTTACATTGCAAACGCTGGCGGAACCCTACAAGATAGATCAAAATAATGTACTACAGTATTGTGTACACCTTAAAAAGGTCTACAAAAAAGTCCGCGATGGTATAGAAAGAAAGAAAGAAAGAAAGAAAATTTATTTAATTCGTCACAGGGGCACAGGAGATAATTTACAGAATTACCTACAGTTTATACAAAACAAAACATACACAGTAAGAATAAACAATAAAAAACAAAAAAACAATGCGTATAATGCTGTCCTGTACGCCTATGCCGAAAGGGTATATGTCCTATCTCTTAGGGATAACCCACAATAACTATTTTCTATCCTTTACTTTTTACGAGAAATAATGGCTTATTTACAAAGCGATTTTAAGTAATACAGCATTTATCTTTATACAATTAAGTATCTCAAATACATTGTGCATTTAATACAGATCAATGTGGTCCTTTACAGGATGTAGTTTAAATAAATATTTTCGAAGATATCACAGATTTAAAATGCAGGGACATAGCGGTTGCGGCGGTTACTACAGCATGCTGTAGTAAATAGTATATAAATACCTACTACAGGCTACGGAATGTCTTTATACAACGTTCACAGTTTTTTTTTTTACACGGGTTCAATGCTGATATTAAATAGGTATAGTATCAGCATTGCACCGATGCGAAACCGGGGCGGGTCGCTAGTAAAATATTATAATCAAGTGTAGATGTATAGTGACCTAGACGACGACTTGATTGAAAATGTTATTAAAGCGCTGTAAAAGCTTTTGATAGACAAGAATCGCTGTTCAAGCTTCATGCAAGATTATAGATCACACAAAGTGTTGTCCCGTGTAAGGATCGAACTCACAGCCTCATGCACAGCAGTCGCTTGCGCTTCCACTGCAACACAGAGGCTGTTGATTACTTAATTACTTAAGTATACTTTATACGTATAATATTAATAGGTGTGTACTTATGTATATAATGTGAATAAACGATATTACTACCACCACTATCGCTGACGTTACAACTTTTCGAATTGGAACTTTAAAGAGGCAGCACACTTAGGCAGAAGGATCTCACAGAATTGTAAGTATAGGTACAAAAATTGACACATTCTATGTCTTATACATATTATATTGTCTATTCCAAAGTGCAGTGGATACTATGCATAATAATAATTTACCAGACCGATAACAAAATACACAATAACAAAACAAATAACAAAAAAGTAGAACATTAGATAGTTACAATAGGTGGTCTTGTCGCTAAAGCCTCTGTGGTTCGGTGTTACTATGTAAGGATTACTTACCCCGCAGAGGTCTCGGGTTAGATCCGGATCGGGTATCACCTTACCCGATCCGGATCTAACCCGAGACCTCTTCCTCCCGAGACCTCCTCTCATTAAGTTTTTCTGTCGAAAAAATGTTAGTATTAGCCCGGAGTCTGGAATTGTGCCCGATAAAAATCAACAGGCTCGCTCCCTGTTACACGGGACCTAAAATAAAAATGGCGAAAAGTGGGTTTTAAACACATCTGCCTACACCTTTGGGGATAAAAGGCGTGAAGCTATGTATGTATATATTTATATATCGCTAAAAGCGATCTCTCTTCACAATGTTTGGATGGATTTAAAATTACCTATAAGTATATTTAGAATTAATGGTGTTAGTGTTATACATAAGTATAAAATTATTTAAAACAAAAAATACTTGCTTGCTTGCTTGATGTATGAAATGTAACTGTAGATTACCTTGGATACAAGCTGTATAAATTACAAGTACCTACATTCATTACTTATAAACACTCAAAGTACGTACTTAATAACACTACATTATCCTATTATAATTTTGTTACTTATAAAATAAGGAAGGTCTGGTAGCTCCGGGATCTTGGACTATAAAAAAGTAAATGCCATCTAGGGCATCTACAAAATTGTAGGTACAAAAATAATAAACTACCAACAGCAACAGCGATATTGCATTTTTTTATGGTGGCAACCAAAGAGCATATTATACCTTAAACCGCTTTGACTGGCAACATTTGGAGATGCGTCATCTTCGCTCTTGTCAAATTTTAGCTGAAGCTGAAGTTGCAGCTGGTTTTACTGTTTTAGGTTTATTGATTCTTGTAAGAAAATACTGGGTCGCCCTAAAACATCATGGGAGATTCTTTAGACGGGAGTGAAAATGCAGCTGAGGTGCAAAATCTCGTCGTAGTCGACTTTCAAGACTTCGCGAATTACTTGCGTAGAGCCGCAACGGTACTTTTACCTGAAGATGATATCGTTCCACCGGCGTTGAACACTGCGCTTGACGACAAAGTGAATCAAGACTGCATAAGAAAGTTCATCGCCGACTCCCAAGTGTCTTCTTTGTACGTTCAGAGGTTTTCATCCAAAGGTATGTGACGGTATCCGCCCGTTGTTAAAGTTATTATTTTGTTACCTACTTTCTACCTGCATAATGCAGTTTCGTTTTTGATATCACGCAATGATGCACACGTATGTTAAAAATAGATGAAATCATCACATTTATGATTTTTTATATACCGTTATGTTGTGAGGTTTTTTAAATTATAATGTTCAGAATTTAATGAAAACATTTTGTATTCAAACTATTGTTGTGATCTTTTTTTGCAGAGGATGACAATGAACAACCTACTGAAGGGGAGGAAGAGAAAGAAGCAGTCACTTACCAAATCAGTACTGAGGTAAACGTTTTATAAACCTATGTACATTTAAATTAATAAATTATAATCAATGTTCTTCATCTTTAGAAGTGAATTTTGAGGTAGAAATATTTTTGAGAATGAGTTATGTACTTGAGATATGTTTTTGTTTCAAACCAAATATACTTTATGCAGGTCCACTTCACATCTCCTCGAGTGGCTGCGTTTGTCTGCATCAAGCGTGGAGCTGTTATCGAAGCTGATAAGTCTATCCATAGTCAGCTACGCCTCATTAACTTGTCTGATGGCTCACCCTATGAAACTCTTCATGCTTTCATCAGCAAAACTATGGCTCCATTCTTTAAGAGTTATGTGAAAGAAAGTGGAAGAGCTGATAGGTAAGACTTGTAATTCATTAGTTTTACTATCACTTTAAAAGCTCTTTTTTTATATAACATAGAGGTGACAAACAGGCACATGGCCCTACTTATAGTAAGTTATTGCTATAACCTATTAACTTATGCGACATGCCTGTGTTCTCTAAGCATTGTGGAAACAACATTAAAAAAATCTCTGATGCTTTAATTCCCTTTTGATCGAGTTACCTTAAACGCAAGATGCCAATGAAGGCGTTATACCTAAACATGAAATTTGTCTAAAAAGCTGTTTGCCCTAAATGAGAGATGCCGATGAAGCAGTATGCCTGAAATGTGAAATTGACTAAATAGCAGATCGCTGTCTGTACATGGAAGATATATGAGAAAAAAAATTATTGGGGCCTTTATCAACGCAAATAGAACCCAAAACAATGATTGTTACAATTTTTGTCTGTTTGTCTGTTTGTCTGTGCGTTTGTTCACGCTAATCTCAGAAACGGCTTATCCGATTTAGATATGGTTTTCACTTATACATTGTGGTAAGCTTCACTTAACATTAAGTGTTTGTTTCATGTCAATCGGTTTATAAATAAAAAAGTTATGCCAATTTAAAGAATCACGTTGAACATTTGTTAATTTACTACGAAACCTGATAGAAACAAAGACTTTAACACGGTTACGGAATAGCTGATAGCATTTTTATTTTTCGGTATCCTCTCATTCTAAACAATCTTCCGTTTAGTTTTAAATGAGTCCAGTTTCTAGTGAGCCTATGTTTCGCGACGACAATTAATAAAGTCCAAGGTCAGACACAACTAAAAGTTGTGGGTGTGGATCTAAGTATTAGCTGTTTTTCGCACGGTCAGCTTTATGTGGCTCTATCACGTGTTAGCATTCCTACCTGTATGCTTTGATCCCCGATGGCTATACATCTAATCCATACATCCATATACCCATACATATTATATAAGGCTTTGTCCTAACTGACTGACTGACTGACTAACAGACAACGCACAGCCTAAACTTCTGGTCGTAGTGAAATTTGGAGGGTGTGTTTGTTTAAATGTCTAGAGGTTGTACTAAGAAAGGGTTTTTTAAAATTTAATTCCTAAGTGTGTGAAGAAGGATGAAAGCAATTGTATGAATCTTCTTCATTTTTTAACTTACAGTTTTGAAATTTTGTTTTGGAATACCTCTATTTAAATAAAAAATATCCTTATAATTTTATTTTAACAGGGGTGGATTTAGAGGGGTGAAATTAGGGATGAAATATTCTATACAAATATCTTTAGCTTTTAAAGCTAGCGACTTGAAATTTGCAGGGAGGGGGAGGGAGCAAAAGAAGTGAGGGGAATGTTAGAGGAAATTGAGAGGAAAGTGAGGGAAAGTGACGGAAAAGTGAGGGGGAAGTGAGGGGGAAGTTAAGAGAAAGTGAGGGAGAAGTGAGGGGCGGTGAGAGGGAAGTGAGGGGGGTGTGAGGGGAAGTGAGGGAGAAGTGATGGGTGAATGAGGGGAAAGTGAGAGGAAAGTGAAGGGGAAGTGAGGGAGACGGGAAAGTAAGGGAGGGGGATGGGACGAGGAAAGAAAGGAGTTCTCTAATGGTGAAAATAGGAGGTGGAAGGGATAGGAAGGGAGAGGAAAGGAGGAAATGGAAGGAGAAGGAAGGGGAAGAGAGGGGAAAGCGAGGAGGCAAGGTAGAGGGAAGTGGAGGAAAGGGCAAGAGATGCTGGAGGAGGGGCAAGGGATGCTGAAGGAGGTGAAGAGGACAAGGGGGAGGGGAGGAGAGGAAGGGGGAAACTGTAGAGAGTGGAGAAAAGGGCGATAGGGAAGAAGGGGAAGGGGAAGTTATTGTAGGGAAAATTTGCCTTTGTGCATTGTATATTGTTTTTACGAGGGATATAGGTAGGTGAAAGAGGATTTATATGAATGGTAGATTAAAAATAGTATGAAAAACAATATTTAAACAATATAAAAATGTCTATTGGAAAAAACGACATTCACGCGAGCGAAGCCGCGGGCAAAAGCCACTCACTCACTTATCACGAAATCTCAGAAACAACAAGTGCTAGGAATCTCAAATTTTGCATGGTCATTTCTATTAGGATATAAGTGCTCACTTAGACGGATTTTGCGAAAACCATCCCCTAAGGGCGTATAAAGGTGTGGCAAAGTTTGTATGAAACTTATATAGTTTTTATAGTAGGATTACCAAATTACTAAAAAATACTCTTTTCTTAATATTCAGAAACCACCCTTATTAAGTGGGCAAATAAGAGTCGCAAGTTTGTGTGAAAGTGGTTTGTCAGTTTTAGCGGTAGCGGTTTAAACTGGATTCGCCATAGAGACGGATAATACTGATATTTATGACTGATACAATGTACGATTGCCATAAAATCAGGCACGCAATATTCTCATAGAGGCACCCTTCTGAATTTTCACGCGAACGAAGTCGCGGTAGTCTGCAGTATAAAAGGTTTATCTCTGCATCACCCAAAGGTTGGCTGGTAGAAAACAATTTGTAAAGTTATTATAACAGGTTACATATAATTAAAATGTTCTAAATTAATAAATGAAATGCAGGGATGGCGACAAAATGGCGCCTTCAGTCGAAAAGAAGATAGCTGAACTGGAGATGGGTTTGCTTCACCTTCAACAAAACATTGACATCCCTGAGATTACCCTCCCAGTGCACCCACTTGTGGCAGCTGTTATCAAAAGGTACTGTTTATAGAATAACTATCATCTTGTGTTATCAAGGTCTGAAAATAGGTTTTGGCACGCAGTAAAAACAATTTATTGTCAAATCAAATCAAATCAAATAATTTATTTTGCTGAAATCACTGTTTACAAGATGTTGTTTGATTGAATCTTTGATGTCAAAAATCTGATATTACTGTGTTATGTGAATATTGTTTTGTAAAACTTGATTTGTTTTTAATTGATTAAGTTATATGTATAATCCTACACTGACGGACTCATAAACTGCATCAAAGTAATAGTTGACTTTGAAATAAATATTTTAACCAAGTATGCAAACTTTCTATACAGATTAAAATTGAAACCTCTAGATTGGTTCGTGAACTTTAAAACAGCGTAGGGTCATATCCTTAAGTTTAAGTTTGTGTACTGGAAAGGACTTTTAAGACTTTTTTGAAGAAAAACAGAAATTTAAGGAAAATTGGTTTAATAAAAAAAATGGTTTTAACAATAGACACAAACTTTATGCAAGGGTCTATTTATGTTTAAATAAGGTGTATTACCTCCACGTGCCCTTATTACGGTTTCTAATCGGTTCCGCATAGATTTTATTAGGGTTATTAAAAGATCTTGTGGAATATTGTCCCATTCTTCTGAAAGTGCTGTTCTTAGTGCTGCCACTGTCGTGGGCACAGGATTTCTTGCATATACAGCTCTTTTTAAATTATCCCAAACATGCTCAATGGGATTAAGATCCGGGCTGCGTGCTGACCAATTCATTGTACGTATCCCAACCTCTTCGCAATATTGTCGAACTTGTGCAGCCGGGCATTATCCTGCATTAAAGTAAAATTTTCGCCTATGAATCCCAAGTAAGGCACCACGTGATCTTCTAAGATCTCTATTATGTAGCGATGTGCAGTCAAACCCTCTCTATTACCGTTTTGACGGACCATGTCTATGAACACAAGTTCTGTTCGCCCGTTCATCGATATGCCACCCCAGACCATACACGAACCGCCTCCAAAAGGAACACGCAATGCAACTTGGAGCATATCGCTCCCCACGTCGACGATAGATTCTTCTGCGACCATCTGCACCATATAAACATGTCCTACACTCGTCCGTGAACAATACGGAGGCCCATTGCTCTTCTGTCCAATTTAGGTGACCACGCGCAAATCTTAAGCGAGTTTGTCTGTGAGCTACAGACAACTTTGGACCATTTGCTGGTCTAAAAGGGGTGATATCCGCTTCCTTTAACCTTCTTCTTATTGTTCGTGCACTCACATTTACTCCACGCACTTCATTAAGCTCTGTTTTGATGTTAACTGACGTGAGGAAACGATTTCACAGGCAAGTTGTAACAATAAATCGGTCATCACGACCGGTGGTTGCTCCGAGTCTTGCCTGTACCACGTCTCCTTCTGTAAGAAACTGTCTCCATAAACCTTCTGTATATTCTAGAAACCATAGACTGGTTTAAATTTAAATTTCTACCAATCATTCGTTGATCCAAGCTCTCCCGCACCAGTGCTACAATTTGAGCCGCTTGTTCGGACGAAGTATCCACATTATAGTTCAAAAACTCTCGATGAGTTAAAAAACTAACCCAACAATTCTGCTGGTAACAATAATTCAATTGACAAAAGAATAAAAAATCAATGCGAATCAATTTAAAACTTTGCTTTAAATAACACGCAAATTTGATACTACGAGTAAATTTTCTTTTCCCGGCTATATTCATTTGTTTTACTGCAGTTCTATTTTTATATTTTGCTTTTTTTTAAGATTAAGAGCCAGTTTCTCCATATTTATATAATTTAATCTAAAAAGTTTGCCTATTTATTAAAAAAAGTCATTTCAAAGTAATCCTGAACTTTGGTGCAATTTATGAGTCCGTCAGTTTATTTGTTTATTACATATTTAAAAAAGATCAAAATAAAATTTTTGAGATATAATGTTCCTCAGAACTGTACAAATTTTTTAACGTATAAATCAAGTGCTACTTATGTTTAATCATTTCTAGATTTCTCTATATGGTAGTGTAAAGATCATTCAATTAGTTTAAAATTTTCTTTTTATTAATTTGACACATCAAAATAATAATAAGTAGGTATTGTGATACAAACAGACTACACCACCACTGTGTTATGAACGTATCAGGATCGACAAGCAACACCATACGCTCATTGGAGCGTATAAATTACGTAACAAACCCGTGCCGTCCGTTTATCATCCGCGTACCATGCTCACACCTAAGGGTGTAAGTGACCGAAGTTTCCACATACCATCACCGTGTCGCCCGTGTGTGATATCCGTGAGGTTCCTGTTGTCGCCTTTATAGTAATTCACCTGTTTCAATGTGAGGCAGACGCGTCAGGAAGAGGAAACTTTTGTTAAGAGTATACGATACAGCTATTAGAAAATTGTCGATGAGGGAATTGGCAATGATAGCCATTATTTTAGGTACGTTATAACGGTCATCGTACGCATTTACTACGGTCATCACACGCTGTTATAACACATATGCCCACCGATTTGCCGCTTGCGCGCACCGGCTTGGCAACGTCGCGTAACATGCACTTAAGCGTATCGGCACCTGAAAAATATTCTCGCCGACAATTATTGACGGTCCGTGCATGGCACGCGACGGTGCTAGTCGGTGACGGAACGGTCTTGGTGGCATAGTCTCATACTTTTGAATACAAAGAATATTTTTTTGCCTGATAAGTTCATAGCATAGTCATGGTATGGTACAGTGTAGTGGCCATGGTGGTCCTTACTATTAATGTACCTATTTGTTCTATAGAGCTGCGGACGAAGGACGCAAGCCACGTGTGGCAGACTTTGGTGATAAAGTGGAAGACTCTACATTCCTTAATCAACTGCAGAATGGAGTAAACCGCTGGATCAAGGAAATTCAAAAAGTGTGTACAAAATTTTATAATTTGTTGAAACTTCATAACATTAACATATAACATGTAGGTAAGAAATATGTATAGGGTGCTATAGCAGTAAACAATTGTGTCTAAGCACTTGAGCTTCTGCTATGTGTTGTTATGAAACATTATCATGTCTCATAGGTTTATGCTACAATATACCTACACCGAGAATTTTTTGTGGTTTTATAAACTTTTTTTGGGTAATAGTAATCAATTAAACTGCACATATGTCCATGTTGAACAGTAAAATAAAAATATAAAAAAAAAAAATTGTGCCTATACTCGCAATAAAATTACAAGGAGTGAGAATTCATAGTATGAACCTGCGTACGCGCACATCAATACATCGATGATGTGTCGTGCGACATAACAATAGCGGCTGATAGGCACACACAAGCCGGCCGCTCGACTGCTCGCCCGGCGTTGTCATTGCCCTGACAATTACTGTACCTCGATAGTACCTACACGACGCACGTTTATTCGAGTTTTGTCAAGTTCTTTTATTTTTTGATTTGTAGATCTAGGATATTGATATAAGAAAAGTACGAAGTTTGCAACACTACTACAAATTTAGTCAGTATAAATTATGACATTACCGAGATTGACACCTTTTTTCATTTAATAATCTTTATTTTTTGAACTAAATAGTAGTATTAAGAATTTAATAATGTTTTTATCTTTAGGTAACCAAGTTGGATCGCGACCCTTCTAACGGGACAGCACTTCAAGAAATCTCTTTTTGGCTCAACCTTGAAAGAGCACTTCATCGTATCCAAGAGAAAAGAGAAAGTGTAGAGGTAAGTTTTCTTTTTGCTACTCTTGATACTTAATTATAGATATAGGTAATATAGTTTGACTAGTGTTTATCTAATGTTCTTTCTAAAGTAAAATGCTGCGTTCTCCCAATAATACTGTACCTTATAGTACTAAGTCAAGGAGTTCAGTAAGTGAGCAAGAGAGCAGCTGAAAAGTACTGCTGTGCTTATGTACAGCGTATATTCAACTGAGTCCTATATCACATACCTATATTTTGTAACTTTTAATTTTTGACTATGTGTCACTATGTTTTGTATCTACGAAATAAATGGTTTAAATGTTTTTGCAATAGGACTGCCAAATCCTAAATTGTTAAAAAAATTTCGTTACTTACTCCATACCATATACTTCTTTTTGTAGGTTGCCCTAACACTAGAGATTCTTAAGTACGGCAAGCGTTTCCACGCGACAGTTTCTTTCGATACCGACACTGGATTGAAGCAAGCTCTTGCGACTGTATCAGACTACAATCCTCTGATGAAAGATTTTCCTATCAATGATTTGTTGAGCGCCACTGAACTGGAAAGAATCAGGTAAAATAAAAACACTTAATTAGATACGAGCAAAAAAAATGTCAAATTAATTGTTGTGATACTTAATTATTTTTAATTATTTAAAAGTAATAAAAATTTAAGAATGTGTATACGTACATATAATTATGATTTCTTTTACATAATATATGATAACAATCAAGAAATTATTTGTATTATTTATCCGTTTTTTATATTAAAGTTTGCATAAATGGTCTTTAGGTGCAATGACTTAGACAATGTAATTATATTCATTTATGTTTTTATGCAGACTGGCAGTTCAACAAATTTTCTCACACCTCCGTAAAATCCGCTCAACGAAATACCCAATACAACGTGGCCTGAGACTGGTTGAGGCTATATCTAGAGATTTAGGCCAGCAATTATTAAAGGTATGATGTTTCATTTTTATGCATTACATACTATAGGCGTTTTGAAATTGGTTTTATATTTTAAGTTTTTTTTGCTAGGTATTAGGTACTCGCCGTTTGATGCATATTCCCTTTGAAGACTTCGAACGGGTGATGACCCAATGTTTCGAAGTGTTCTCCTGTTGGGATGACGAGTACGAAAAGCTACAAGGATTGTTGCGGTAAGTCTACTGCAAAAACAAATCAATACAATAGTTTCACTACTTTTACTTTAAGGACCTGTACCTACGCAAAAAACACTTACGTAAAAGCACTTTGTTGGTGTACGGGCGTGTGTACTTTATATTTTTAACTATTTATGGCATATAATATACTGTTTGTGACAATTAATTTAATGTAAAAAAAAGTGTCCAAAACGCAGATCGTACGCAATAAGCTCGTTGTGAATTTTCGCTGCGTATTTATGGCGTGTTCGCTGCGCACTCCCTTTGCTTTGAACTTACTCGTAAATCGACAGTGTGATAAAGTACTTAGTACTATATAAGTACGTAAAATAACGTTAATTGCAGCGACATAGTTAAGAAGAAGCGCGACGAGCACTTAAAGATGGTGTGGCGTGTGTCTCCCTCGCACAAGCGGCTGCAGGCGCGCATGGAGCACATGCGCCGCTTCCGCAGGCACCACGAGCAGCTGCGCACCGTCATGCTCAGGGTAAGCTCTTACTGCTCCGCACATCTCTTGTCATATAACGTACGCACGTACCATAGCGTATAGCAAATGAAAATAAAAGTGCTTTACGTTCAACCGTAGACTCAATTTTATTAATTCAACTATTTAGGAGCAATGAAGATCATACCAGCTAATACACCACACTAACCAGGTAAAGCTGTTATGACTGCCGGTCTTATGTGGCGTAAATCTTGCTGTGGTACCTACTTTCTGTTTTTATACGATTTTGAAATTTCCGATAGATAAGGGGAGCTCAAAATCAGTCAAAGGATGGAGTTATTTGGAAAAACATGGATGTCTTCGTTTGATGTGATCATATAAACTGATGATCGATTTTTCTTTTCAAAGGTGCTTCGTCCACGTGCAACTGTAGCAGCGGAAGCTGGTGCTGGCGGAGAACCTACTCAACCGCACTCACTACCTATGGACGCGGCTGATGCTAACGCTATTGCAGAAGTATATACTTTAGCATAAGCTCTTACCACACTTTAACATTACAACAGATAATATATTTCAGTTTATTTGTAGGTGAACCTCGCGTATGAGAATGTGAAGGAAGTAGATTGCTTAGACATTTCTCGCGAAGGCTGTGATGCATGGGAGGCTGCAGTTCGTCGCTATGAAGATAGAATCGGTAAGATCCTTCTTATTTACTCGTATTTATTGAAATGAATTTCTCTATTCTATTGAAATACTAATAGTGCAAGTTAACCTATCTGTCGTATTGTCGGTTATTTTATTAGACATATTAAATATCTATTTCATAAAGAGTCACACTGATATTAGTATTACTAAAAAAATACTGAAACGGCAATAGAAATATGTCTTCTGCAAGATAGTTTCTTTATTTTTGGTATTGTAGCGACAAGTTGATATAGTTAAAGCACTTGCAACCGTGCTTCTTCGATTCTGAGTGAAATACTTGCTCATCTGATAATATAAGCAATAAAACAAAACACAAAATACCCTCGTTCCTAGATCGCGTGGAGACCCGCATCACAGCTCACTTGCGCGACCAGCTCGGCACAGCCAAGAACGCCAATGAAATGTTCCGTATCTTCTCTCGCTTCAACGCTCTGTTCGTACGCCCGCACATCCGCGGCGCCATACGCGAGTATCAAACGCAGCTCATACAACGGGTGAAGGATGATATCGAGGCGCTACATGAAAAGTTTAAGGTTACTCCACCTTTCATAGTATTTTAAACAAAACTTTTTTTTTCTTGGTTAACTGAATAAAAAATTTTTTTTCCTTTTTCAAACTGAAGTCCAGAAATGAAGAAATCAAAAAGTGAAGCAAAAATAAAATTCGTTTGCATATACGCTACCTTAATCAATGTATGAATGCTTGTAATAATAAAGCTATTACGTCTTATTCTTAATACATGCGTCCAAAGTGCAACATACAAACTACTAAATGTACTAAAGTATAATATTTGTGTTTGATAGTGGTAAAAGTACGAAAATGTCAACTCTAATTTTGTAAATATCAAGTGAAGTAAGATGCCAATATATTTTTGTTCAAAAGTAAGCAACATTATGCCTATTTGTTATTCAGGTACAATATCCTCAATCAAAGTGCAGTCGGCTGTCACTAGTGCGCGATCTACCCCCAGTGGCTGGTTCCATTATATGGGCTAAACAAATCGATCATCAGTTGACTGCGTATCTCAAGAGAGTTGAAGATGTTCTGGGTAAATTGAATTCACTCAAGACACTCTTATGTCTAAACATTTACGGAATATGTATAATATTTTAGTCATGTTTATTAGGTAAAGGATGGGAGAACCACATCGAAGGCCAAAAACTAAAAGCCGATGGTGATAGCTTCCGTCTCAAGCTTGACACCCAAGAAGTTTTCGATGATTGGGCTCGCAAGGTATTCTAAACTTTATAACCACTGGTTAAGGTAGAATTTTTTATATTTGTACTACATTAAAAAAAATTATTACGCCTTATTTTGTCACAGGTCCAACAACGTAATTTAGGCGTATCCGGTCGAATCTTCGCTATAGAATCCGTGCGTGCACGTTCTAGCAAAACTGGTACCATACTGAAACTGAAAGTGAACTTCCTACCTGAGATCATTACGCTGTACAAGGAAGTGCGTAACTTGAAAAACCTCGGCTTTAGGTATGTACCCGTTCGAATTATGCTATGTGTACCTTGAAATAAGGTTTATTTAATTTTAATTTATTGTGATTTCTAGGGTGCCTTTGGCTATAGTGAACAAGGCTCATCAAGCAAATCAACTGTATCCATTCGCTATCTCTCTCATTGAAAGTGTACGCACCTACGAAAGAACTCTAGAAAAGGTAAGGTATCAAGTTTATTCAACTCTACAGTGTGAACTCGCATTTCAAGCACTAGACTTACATTATTCGCACAGACACTAAATTTTTATAACAAAATACACATAAATCTATGTTATGTGTTTGTGTAACACTAACACGTGTGCCTTTTCATTTGTGCAGCTAAATAATAGGAATCATACAAAGGTAGTCTTAACTATTTTAGGCTGCATGATTTATATCACTTGACACTTTGTTTTTCTGTTATTGTTTGCTTTTATTTTAGGCGTTACAAATAGTCTGTTTCAAAATGGTTGCATTCAACATTAATGGTAAACAAATTTATAAAATACCTAGCTTGTTTATTTTATAATTTATTGTTAATATTTGTTATTAAATTCCTGTTAATACATATGTAAAGAAACATAAAATCTAACCACGTGTGCACGACTATGGATATGTGAGCTAATTCTCACACACACATTACCTCCTAGTAGGTTTTTTTTTAAACTAATAATGAAGGGAAACTTGAAACATAGTTATTGCCAAGCCAATTGAGATAGTGTCATTTATCATTTTTGCTTTTTCGGTCTAATATACATGTCGCATTATTTTGCTTTTTCTATTATAAGTTCAACTTACTTCACATGATAGTTTATATTATGACATAGCATGTTATATCTAAAACTTTTTAGTCGATGTTATTATCATACTGTCTTTAACACAAAAAAACGATTTTTAAATAAATATGAGAAACTGTACATTATACATAAAGTTAATTTACGGTGCTTGTTAATTCTAATCTAAAATATATCCTAAATTTATGCGCGAAGTATAAAAATAGGAACTATAACAATATACACAGTTTCTATGTAAAGACAGTATGACGTAGCTATCTACTGAATAACATATTATACTCATACTTTCAAGCAATATCTAAATGTGTTTAGATCCGCGACAAAGCGTCTATCATCCCACTAGTAGCGGGGCTCCGGCGTGACGTGCTAAGTCAAGTGTCGGACGGCATGGCGCTTGTGTGGGAGTCCTATAAACTTGACCCTTACGTGCAGAAACTCAGTGAAGTTGTGCTGTTGTTCCAAGAGAAGGTGAGTGAATTTTTGTAGTGGTTTTTTATATGGCACTGTGAAGTCATTGTTAAAAATAAGTTAAAAATTTCATTATTATAACTTAACTCTGCTCTGTTTTAAAATGTTCTTTAGTGAATTTAACTACATCGGGTGCAGTGATTATGGTCATTAATACCAAACAAATTTGACGTCAATAGTTTAATCGATTGGCGAATATTGCTTGATACATTTTTTAAAACTACTGCACTACACTCAATCAAATACTTGTTTGCAAATAACTTTATAAACAATTAACTGCACTTAAGTCTGGAAACATTATATTTGTAGACATTCAAGGGTTTCTGGTGTGCCAAATTTATCCCATACAATGGTATAAAATAACTTCTTTTGTTTACAAGGTTGAGGATCTCCTAGCGGTAGAAGAACAGATATCGGTGGATGCCCGCTCTCTTGAAACGTGTCCTTACTCAGCTCAGAGTCTAGCTGAAATCCTTAGTCGGCTTCAAAGAGCTATCGACGACTTGTCTCTAAGACAGTACAGCAACTTGCATCTGTGGGTACAACGACTTGATGAAGAGGTAAGACTTACTAAAACATAATGTGCAAATAAAATTATATGTTATTGCCCTTATATAAAGTCCAAATTTTATTACACACAATTACATACTGTGTTATAATATTTTATACTTGTCACGCACCTTCAATGGAATAGAAGTGTAAGACACAATAAGTCTTTTTAAGAATTTATTATTTGATTACAACAAAGTTTAAAATTGCTAAATCCATTTTTCTTTGTCACTGTTCCAGAAACTGGGATTTGAAATTGAGACTTATGTATGATATACAGACTGTTTTATATCATACAATTCATGAAATTCTTAAGTCTGCATATTATGACTATTATATCTTTTGCTTTCATATAAGTAGTTCTATTTAGTAAGATAAGAAAATATTCCTAATAATAATGTTTTAGGTGGAAAAAAGTCTGGCTGCTCGTTTGCAAGCCGGTATTGAAGCGTGGACTGGGGCTTTGCTCGGCAAGACCAATGAACTGGATCTATCTATGGACACGTATTCGCCTACTGAGCCTACACATAAGCCCGGCGGTGAGCCGCAGGTAAAGCGATATTTTTACATTAAAATGTTATTATTTATTCACATTGATAACTTTCATGTATTACAGCACTTGATTAATTTAATCTCTATGAACAGATTGCTCGTGTGGTTCATGAAGTGCGCATCACAAACCAGCAAATGTACTTGTTCCCATCTCTGGAGGAGGCTCGCTTGCAACTGATGCGACAAATGTTTGCGTGGCAAGCTATTGTCACTAGCCAACATCGGTTGCAGAGCACCAGGTAATATATCACTACTTACCTTACTTTGTACATTAATTTGTTTTGTGCAAAATAAATATCTTAAAGAATTTAATAAAGACTTATTTTACACTGTGAAAGCAGCATTTCATCATTCTTATATTTCATAGATACCAAGTCGGCGTAGCACGCGCACAAACAGCAACTTATAGGAATCTTCTCACAAAATTACCTGGAGGATCGTCTCCTTTAGAAAACGCATACGACGCGATCGAACAGAAGATATCGCAAGTTGGTGAATACGTTGACGAATGGTTGCGCTACCAGGCGCTGTGGGATCTGCAACCCGAGACCTTGTATGGCCGTTTAGGCGAAGATATCACGCTGTGGATTAAGTGCTTGAATGATATCAAGTAAGTATTACTTATATCAATAATAATAAAATTATTGCATTCCCTAATCTAGTGTTTTCTCTAATGGAGATAGTGAAATACGTTGTTTTACCGTTGGATTCAGGATTTATATTTATTATTTACATTAACTTATTTAAACATAAACATTATTCTGAAATCTATTAATGTCTGTACCAAATATATAATTCATTTCATTTAGGCAAACAATTTCTTAATATAAATGTCCTTTTTGCAACTTTAACGTAATACTCCATCATTAGGAAATCCCGTACAACATTCGATACATCGGACACTCGTCGCGTATACGGGCCTGTGATCATCGACTTCGCTCGCGTGCAGAGTAAAGTAGCGCTCAAATATGACGCGTGGCACAAGGAGGTGCTCGGCAAGTTCGGAGCACTGCTCGGCGGCGAAATGGTGCAGTTCCACGGACAATTAGCCAAGTCGCGTAGTCAACTTGAACAACAGACTATTGGTAAGTTCGTAACGTTCAATAAGAGATACAGCTCCATATAAGTATTCATATTATACACAGAAATAAAGGATTTACGAGCTCATATTCGAAGTTAAGAAAACCAAACTTGGGAGAGGCCGTCTCGGCTGATATAATGATGATAATAATGAGCTCATTCAATATTAAGCGCCGCTTTTATACCAAAGAACGGTAAAAAAATCGAAGGTTAATCTATCTTTTATGCAAATTCTCCTTACCGGCAAAGATCACAATACTACTCGTGCATCATGTTGATTATGATCTTTGTGAATATGAAAAGTCATGTTGTGCCTTAACTCTTAGTTTAATATCAGTTCTTTTATTAATCCTAAATTTATTCTAACAGAGGCAGCATCGACTAGTGACGCAGTATCACTTATCACGTACGTGCAACAACTCAAGAGAGAAGTACTAGCTTGGGAGAAGCAAGTGGATATCTACAGAGATGCACAACGCATATTGGAAAGGCAAAGGTAAATGGACATTAAAAAAAGAACTAATATCGATCCATGAAGCGCAAATAGTTAACCCAAACCTTTCGCAATAGTATCAATTTAAAAGTGATGAGATTGTTGGTTCTATTGAAAACCACAAATGTTGTTACAATATTATGTATACAACATTTAAACAGAAAATAAATGTTTTAATAGATGGAAACAAGGTTTCATTATTTTGTACCATTACCCTTATTTAATTTTAGATTCCAGTTCCCGGCACAATGGCTGCATGTTGACAATATTGAAGGTGAATGGAGTGCATTCAATGAAATTATGCGCAGAAAGGATTCTTCTATTCAAACCCAGGTAAAATTTGTCAAGGCTAATGAATTTTAAAATTTAATAAGTCCTACATTGTCCTATCGAGATAGCACTACCCAACACCGTCCGGACGACGTCTTCTGGACGCTGAGACTATTAAACATATGCCTGGTACAATTTAGGCATTATTCCTAGTATAATCCCTTCTTTATATAAAGGGGGCCATGAGTCTTTATTTTTTCAGCTAAAAACGCATGACTCTTTTTTTATTTTGTATGTCCCATACAGGACTTGCACGTGGTTTGTCTATATGCGCAATTAATTTCTTTCTTTAGGTGGCGTCACTCCAACAAAAAATCGTAGCCGAAGACAAGGCAGTAGAAGCCCGTACCCTTGAATTCCTCACTGAATGGGAGCGCAGCAAGCCCACTGATGGGTCCACTAGACCTGAAGACGCTTTGGCTAGACTACAGGCCATGGAGACCAGGTATACAAGGCTGAAGGATGAGAGAGACAACGTCGCTAAGGCTAAGGAGGCCTTGGAGTTGCATGATACGAGTAAGTAACTTGCTATACGCACCCAGAGTTTATATTAGGGATTTGAAATTAAAGAAAAAGGTAGCTTTTGTAACTAAGTATACTCTCAACAAGGAAAGGTCACAGCATGTAGGCCACCGTTTTCTAAAACATATCGAATCCTCTCATATACAGTATCGACCAAATCCATTTTCGGACAATGTAAACAAACAGTTTTTTCAATATTTTTCTATCAAAAACTCCATAAACGATGACACATGGGTTTATACACATTCTGTTCACTATATACTTCATTTTGCAACTATTTCTACTAATGATTAATAATCAAATCTAGTTTATTTAATAAAATTACGAATTACTTTTTGCGGTCGAATTAAGACGTCAAAATGATTGACAGTTTTATTTTTTCTGTACTCTATATTGTCTTTGAAAACCAATGTTGTAATTTATCAGAAGAAATAAGTTTAACCAATACATATCATAGGTACATAATATTTTGTCATTTGCCCTCGCAAGTCTGAGTTCATTTGTTTTATTGTAATATAGTATAATAAAATCGTAACATACATACAAATTCCATATAATCAATATTTCACAATTTTTTATCAGGCGGGAAAATATTCAAAAGTATCCCAGTATTCCATTTCAGTCCGTGGTCAAATAGTTGTAATTAGAGGTCAATGCTTAATTTAAATTACATCTATTTATACATTAGGTAAATTGTTTGTCTTATTATCTTATAGTTTATAAGTCAACGGTTACAATAAAATAAAATACCATATTTAACATAAATACAAGTATTTGGAGTAATAAAAATAACAAATCAAATAGAATTAATCGATTACGCAAATAGAGTATCAGTAAACGTAATATTATTTAAAAATGTTAGAAAAAAAGAATGAGAAATTATTATTTAATTATGTATGATGACATTAATTTTATTTTTATCATCCTTTTCCCCATCACTAGTAAATTCATGAAACCATAGACAATGGCAATATGGAGGATTGTTTACATTGTCCGAAATTAGATTTGGAATGGACTGTACCTCAAAAGTGTATGTTGAACTTTTACAACAACTACTCTTTAAGTTTACAATTAGTAAACTTTAGAACCTGACTACTATGTATTCGACTATCAACAGTAATTGTGGAGACTGGGCTTCACGAGTTTCGTTGTGTTAAAATATGCTATGTATCTGTATTTAGGCAGCTCAATCAACAACGAGCGTATGACGGTTGCTCTGGAAGAATTACAAGACTTACGCGGCGTCTGGTCTTCGCTAAGCAAAATCTGGACTCAGATTGACGACATCAGGGAAAAGCCTTGGCTCTCGGTGCAGCCTCGGAAACTTAGGTAAGTTAAATACATTATTTTTGTATATAAAACACTTGCGCACTAGGGCACATACTGTGTTATAAAAGCAAAGTAATTCATTTTATTTTCATTCTTTATTATAAATAAAATCCCTATCGCACACATACGCAACTCTGATCCAGTATGACAGACATGAACATTTGATTTAGCTTTAAAAACAACGATTTATACGTCTACCCATATATCCACGGCTACCCATTGGCAACACAAATATTTATCCCGTAAAATATATTTTCACAACACAAAATGGTGTTAATATCGTGATGTTGATAGTCACTTTGTCGCATTGTAATCAATTATATAAATGCTAATAACGACGTTACTTATTAGGCAACAATTAGAGGCAATGTTGAATGAGCTGAAGGAACTGCCTGCACGTCTACGCATGTACGACAGTTACGAATACGTGCGCAGACTATTGCAGTCTTACACTAAGGTAAGGATATTTTTTTAAACATTTACAGGTTTTATTTTCATGTTAAAGCTTTCATATAAGGGTCAAGGTCTTTATGTTAACAGCGGCTGCCTATAATATGTTAGATTAAATCTAATGAGTATTTAGTTGGATAAAATAAATTCAACAGATGCTGATTGTGTGAAATGTCGTGATACAAAACATCTATGGCTTAACTCTTTACTGGTGGCGATCATTGCTAGTTAATTAAGAACTCAAAAGACCTTGTAGTACAATTCAAAAGCCATTAATTATTAATATACCTACTTTCTTATAAAAGGGTAACGTTTCCTATATACTCGCCGTAAAACACTTGTTTTATAGGTTGTTTTATAGGTACTTACCTTTCAAAATTAATTATTACATCAGAGAAATGTATTTATAGGATTTCTGTTTACTTTGAAACTCCGTAACACAGAAGCAATTATAACAGTATAATTTATTAGGTGAACATGTTAATCGTGGAGCTAAAATCCGACGCGCTCAAAGAGCGTCACTGGCGGCAACTGTGCCGCGCGCTCAAGGTGGACTGGGCTCTGTCCGAGCTCACGCTGGGGCAGGTGTGGGACGCCGACCTGCTGCACAACGAACACACCGTCAAGGATGTGGTCTCGGTCGCGCAGGGAGAAATGGCGCTGGAGGAGTTCTTGAAACAGGTCATTTATATTATCTTTTTGGTTCTAATTGCTCATTTTTAAGGTAGTTAATTGGGTAGATTGATATTAGTAGCAGACTAAAAAGTTAGTCACTACTGACCAATGTAGATTTTAAACCAATGATTTGTATAAAAATATAGTTTTTGTACCAGATGAAGATCTAAATCAGAATAACTTTCTATATACATATTTTAATTATTCTAACAATTAAAGATTGAGAAATCATCAAACTCACGACTGCTGCTAATCACACAAAATAATAGTAGCATTCTATATTGTAATAAATAAGTGTTAGTAAATGCATTCTAATTCCTTAATAATAGAGTCTTAAATGACTTACACATTGACTATAGCAGCTAAAAACACTATAACAATCATCGCAGGTGCGCGAAGCATGGCAGAGCTATGAACTGGACTTAATCAACTATCAAAACAAGTGCAAAATCATCCGCGGTTGGGACGACTTGTTCAACAAAGTGAAGGAACATATCAACAGTGTTGCTGCTATGAAACTATCTCCGTACTATAAGGTAAATCATGCATACTATTAATATCAAATGTCACTATTATTGTCCTTCATAGATGTTTATTTAATATTCATTACTTTTTTTTATTATCCTTCTAAAATGATACCATTCTGTCTGATGGTAAGCAGTCAGCGGGCTCCAGAAGTGGTGGACAATGGGGGTTTTCTAAGATGCTTTCATACGCTAAAACGACCCAGGTTCAAAGTTGAAAGGAAACATGCGCTAGTAAAAGTATTGTTAACAATTCCAATATGATTTTCCAAAGGTATTTGAAGAAGAGGCTTTGACTTGGGAAGAGAAACTAAACCGTATCAACGCGTTGTTCGATGTATGGATCGACGTGCAACGCCGATGGGTGTATTTAGAGGGCATTTTCAGCGGTTCGGCTGATATCAAGACTTTGTTGCCCGTTGAGACGAGCCGTTTCCAGAGTATCAGGTTAGAAAATAAATAATTTCTTTCGCATCATTAATGACAAAAGAACGCTAGTCGCAAAATATAATGCTATAAGTATGTAACTTTACGTTAACCGTCATAAGATAAAAATTACTACAGTATCGACCAAATCCATTTTCGGACAATGTAAACAAACAGTTTTTTCAATATTTTTCTATTAAAAACTCCATAAACGATGACACATGGGTTTATACACATTCTGTTCACTATATACTTCATTTTGCAACTATTTCTACTAATGATTAATAATCAAATCTAGTTTATTTAATAAAATTACGAATTACTTTTTGCGGTCGAATTAAGACGTCAAAATGATTGACAGTTTTATTTTTTCTGTACTCTATATTGTCTTTGAAAACCAATGTTGTAATTTATCAGAAGAAATAAGTTTAACCAATACATATCATAGGTACATAATATTTTGTCATTTGCCCTCGCAAGTCTGAGTTCATTTGTTTTATTTATTTATTTATTTATTTATTTATTGTTCAGGTTAACAACAGCCACAGTTCTAAATCTAATACATAGTTTTACATGCATTTTCGGCCAATTACAGTTAACCGCGAATTACAATGTTATCTTGAGAATGTAAGTTCTTACATAAAATTTATCTTAAAACCTATGATAGTACAATATACAAATATTATATTTAACAAAAACAAAGAAACACAATACAGGCATTTCATAGGTAAGTAATTTTATAACTATATATTTTTGTAAATTGTTTTTGTCTTTCTATAATACCCACTTATCCACAACATACCTTAAATATGAGAAACATTATTGATAGAACGCAACAAAATAACAACTGAATACTAATCTATATAAAAAACGTAAAAAATGTGATTTTTTCGCGTAACATATCAATGCCTACAATAACTAGTTAAGTCTATATTAGTATGTAATACATATAAATTTGCTTATATTATTATCAACAAGGTCAAGAACGATATTAATCCATAGGTATAAAACCCTTTGCAAAATCAATGAGAACCCAATATTTGATATCGATATAGGCGCTGTCATTCATACTGTTAGCGTGAGTGTATGTCCACCAGATGATGTGTATACGTGTGTGTGTATGTCGAAGGATGTTAATTATGTGTGTGCGTGTGAATAGGCCTAGTAGCATCTTTAGAGGCACATGTCAGAGCCATTAAAATCTGCTTTTTAAAAGAAAGTTTTGATCCAAGAAATGGGTCTGCAGCACAAAATTTTGTGTTGTAGGTCTTCATTATGCGGGTAAGTGTACTATTTTTGCCATAGTTTGTCGAATGAAATGGAATCTGAAACAGTGCGGTGTGCCTGGTGCGTCTCCTTGGAGTCCTGAAATTAATGGCCGAGAGAAGCTCAGGACAGTCTATCCTACCGCGCAAAATATCAAACAATAAGCCCATGTCCAATACCTGGCGCCTGTTAACTAACGGTAAAAGATTGGCCTGTCTACAGCTATGTAAATATGAGTGACTTGGTGTTTTAAGTTTGTAGTTCATATGCTTTATGAATTTTTTTTGAACACGTTCGATGTTTTCTATGTGCACAGCATAACAGGGGGACCATATGGGGCTTGCATATTCCAATAGACTCCTTACATAGGCCGAGTAAACAATTTTAAGACAAAGTGAGTCCTGAAAAGGCTCGCAGGTGCGCATCACGAATCCTAAATTCCTGATAGATCTGTTGGTAATCGCCTCTATATGATTACGCATGCTTAGTTTACGATCTAAGAGAACACCTAAGTCGCGAACCACCTCAACCTTATTTACCGCTACACCGTCAAAGCAGTAATTGTAAACAATAGGATTGGGTTTGTGTGTAAAACTGATAGATTGACATTTCTCAGTACTGATTGTGATTTTATTTAGAGTATAATAATTATATAATCTATTCAAATCTTCTTGTAATAACTCGCAATCTGCAATGGTTCGCACTTGCATGTAAATTTTCATATCATCGGCGTATAATATGTGCTTAGCGTTGGATATATGTTTATAAATGTCAAAAATATAAGCGTTATAAAAGAGAGTTCCGATATGCGATCCCTGAGGAACTCCGGATGGCACTGAAATATAATCTGATCGATAACCGCCGATTACTACAGCTTGCGACCGGTTTGTGAGGTAACATTTTATCCACCTTAGCAAATCGCCATGGATTCCCAGCATTTGCAGCTTCTTCAATAGGATGACGTGGTCCACCCGATCAAACGCTTTTTCGAAGTCTGTGTAGACCACGTCAACCTGACCTCCACTCTCCATGCTGTTCCTAATAAATTCAGTAAAGCATGCGAGATTTGTTACTGTGGAACGTTTTTGCATAAAACCATGCTGAGTCATCGGGATGCTATTCGAGACGATACTGTAGATATTATTAAAAACTATTTTCTCAAAAACTTTCCCTAGTGTGTTCAATATAGAAATCGGGCGGTAGTTCTCAATTTTTATTTTCGAGCCTTTTTTATGAACAGGTACTACGTGCGCCTTCTTCCAAACTGAGGGGAAGGTACATTGCCTGAGTGAACGTTGAAAAATAATTGTGATAGGATAAGCCAAGCTCCTGGCACAGGAAGATAGAAACATGGCAGGAATGCCATCACTACCCGCTCCTTTTGATTTATCAAGGCGCTGTAAGTGTTTAAGTACGATATCCTGGATAATGCTAATACTAGAAAGTGTCTCGTTGGGAGTATAATTGAATTGATCGCCTCCGACAGTGCCACACTGAATATTGGAGGGCGTTTTATTAAACACACTTTCGAAAAACGTATTAAAAGCAGTACAAATATCTTCAATCATTGTGTGTGTGTTGTCGCCTAGGGTGAATTGTCTAGGATAGTTTGATCCGCCCCTTTTGGATTTAACATAGCTCCAGAAATACTTAGGTTCACTTTTGATAATTGTTTCAGCATTATTTGTGAATCGCTGAAAGCAACTGTCTCGCATTCGAATTTGCCTTTCTCTTAAAAGAGTAAATTCGTCGTAATCACGTCTATTATTATATTTTTTCCATTTTTTGTGTATTTTGTTTTTTTTCTCTAATAACTTTAATTAAAGAGGAACTATACCAGATGGGGTAATTACTGTTACGACTTTATTGTAATATAGTATAATAAAATCGTAACATACATACAAATTCCATATAATCAATATTTCACTATTTTTTATCAGGCGGGAAAATATTCAAAAGTATCCCAGTATTCCATTTCAGTCCGTGGTCAAATAGTTGTAATTAGAGGTCAATGCTTAATTTAAATTACATTTATTTATACATTAGGTAAATTGTTTGTCTTATTATCTTATAGTTTATAAGTCAACGGTTACAATAAAATAAAATACCATATTTAACATAAATACAAGTATTTGGAGTAATAAAAATAACAAATCAAATAGAATTAATCGATTACGCAAATAGAGTATCAGTAAACGTAATATTATTTAAAAATGTTAGAAAAAAGAATGAGAAATTATTATTTAATTATGTATGATGACATTAATTTTATTTTTATCATCCTTTTCCCCATCACTAGTAAATTCATGAAACCATAGACAATGGCAATATGGAGGATTGTTTACATTGTCCGAAATTAGAGTTGGAATGGACTGTAGATGTATTTCCATTAGAGTATGTACTGAGAGTGCGATATTAATTTTGCTGTAGTTAAAAAATATCTAGATATCTGCAATTTGGTAATGTTAGTGCACGCGTGTTTTTGCTGCAATAAAATAATTTTCTTTGTTTCTATACTAATACTAAACTTATTTATTCAGCTCTGAATTTCTGGGATTAATGAAAAAAGTCAGCAAGTCCCCAATGGTGATGGATGTACTGAATATTCCTGGCGTGCAGCGCTCATTGGAACGTCTCGCTGACTTGCTGGGCAAGATCCAGAAGGCTCTCGGTGAATATCTTGAGAGGGAAAGAAGCAGCTTCCCGCGGTATGTAACCTTTTATAATAACATTGTATTTTGGATTTATATAGAACAGGTCAGACACAAAGAAAAACACCATTGTATATTTAATATTTCCTAAATTTAAACTCTGTTAGGAAGACTGACTCTCTCTTGTGTATAAGGATGGCTGTTTGAAAACATAACAAAAACTAATGTAACTTATTCATAATTGTATGAACTTTCCGAGACTTTAAGAACATAATTATAGTAAAGAAAAACTTTTATTTTTTAAATTTATTCTACTACAGAAACATTACTTTAAATAATGCACATTTACAACTATAATTCGATAACAACGAACATACTGCTTAAGATTTTTTACATTGAATTTGAAGCATAATAACAATTTTATTAACCTTCTGTTCTAGATTCTACTTCGTCGGTGACGAGGATCTTTTAGAGATCATCGGTAACAGCAAGAACATTGCTCGTCTACAGAAACACTTCAAGAAGATGTTCGCGGGTGTCGCAGCTATTATCCTCAATGACGACAACACTATTATTAACGGTATTGCGTCGCGTGAAGGTGAAGAGGTTAGTTCGAACACATCTGCAATAGATTATAGGGCGATATCGGAATTAGTGTGAAGTACTTCAGTTTTTTTTTTATGTATTTGATCAATTGCGAGTTTAGTAAAAGGCTAACATCACTATACAGTATAGAAATAAAACAAAACAGACACAAAATTCTTCGTTTATCAGCAGATAATAATCGGTATTTAGGTATTTTGACACGTACGCCCATATCCCAAACAGAATGTGTAGAAAAGAAAATAGATAATAGTCTAATATAGGTACAGATAGAGTACACAGATTTTCGTTTGACGTTTTTGTTTCAAATAAATAATTATTTCCTAGGTATTATACAGTTTTTTTGCTTTTTTAGGGATTTATGTATCACATAATATTTGTCTTTTTAACATAAAACAGTGAAGACATTATCTTAACATTTTATTTTCCATGTAGGTCTACTTCACATCACCTGTCTCGACGATAGAGAATCCTAAGATCAATTCGTGGCTATCGATGGTGGAACGTGAGATGCGCGTCACTTTAGCTTGTCGGTTAAAAGACGCGGTTGGTGACGTCAAACAATTCAAGGATGGGAACGTAGACCCGCAGAAGTTTATTGATTGGTGTGATAAGTATCAAGTAAGTATGCACGGATACCAACTAAATATAGTAGCGATTTATTTGATTAATTATTGTAATAAAAATAAAAATATTATTGCTTTTTTTATTCAGCCGAAAGAAATCATTCCCATTCAAACGATTCGTTATACATAATATAATGCATAAAATTTTAAAGCTATTTATCATGAACCCAGTTTTAACCAACAATGCATATAAATTACTCTTTGTTATTTATTCTTAGGCACAAATAGTAGTGCTAGCAGCTCAGATCTTGTGGTCAGAAGATGTAGACGCGGCCTTAACTAGCGGCGGCGGTGAAGGGCTGAAACGAGTACTAGCGCATGTGGAAAACATGCTCAATATCCTTGCTGATTCTGTACTGCAAGAACAACCACCCTTGAGAAGGAAGAAATTGGAACATTTGGTGAGTCTAGCATTGAAATGGAATTTAATGAAGCTATTATGTTTAATAATTGTCAATAGCCTCTGTTGTAACTTTATCACTGGCCAAACGTTAAGACTAATAATGTTGAAGTAAATATCTTTCTTTTACACTTCTGTTTTTTATTTTCAAGTACAATCTTGAATTTAAAATATGATTTTTAGATTTGAATCATAAAAAAATACTTTTACTATTACTATTACTTAATTGGTGCATTGAATTTTAATTTTGTTATTAGCAGCTTTCATAGATATTCAAACAAAATTAAAACTATTTTTTGTAATGACAATTACAATAACTGTTACAATTTTACATTGTTTTTTATTTTAGATCAACGAATTTGTACACAAGCGTACAGTGACACGGCGTCTTATAGCGTCGGATGTGAACAGCCCGCGCTCGTTTGAATGGCTCTGCGAAATGAGGTTCTACTTCGATCCTAGAAACAATGATGTAAGTAAACTGCTGAGCAGTTAGGCAATTAACTAAAATGTAAATTATATATATATATTTTTTAGAAAACACTCATTAATAATGAAATTTTATTCGTCTAGGTACTGCAACAGCTCACTATTCATATGGCGAATGCTAAGTTCTTATACGGATTTGAATACCTGGGTGTACAAGACCGCCTAGTACAGACTCCTTTAACGGACCGCTGTTATTTGACAATGACGCAGGCTTTGGAAGCTAGGCTTGGAGGATCACCTTTCGGTATGTTTGTTTATGCAACCTTCGATATATCTTAGCCTAAGATTGTCCAGTGACTGTACCAATTTTTTGAAAATACTAACGAACGAACATGATAGGGCTTGTATTGGGTGAACGGAATACTGCATTGACTTAATTCAATACAACAGCCATGTCCATGTTTAAAAACATTGACACCTCTAGATCACAATATTTACAATCTAATTGCTGCAAATAGTATGAAAGTACTTTAACAACATAATTTTACAGGGCCCGCCGGTACTGGCAAGACAGAATCAGTGAAAGCTTTGGGCAACCAACTTGGCCGTTTTGTTTTGGTGTTCAACTGCGACGAAACATTCGATTTCCAGGCTATGGGTCGTATCTTCGTTGGTCTTTGTCAGGTAATTATCTTTACAATATAACGGATACGTACATAATGAAAAGTATACGCATTATTCATGCACGTGTACGTAAAATTGTACTTTAAAAGTATAAGTTAATATTTTTGTACATTTGTAGGTCGGTGCCTGGGGTTGCTTCGACGAGTTTAATCGTTTGGAAGAGAGAATGCTCTCAGCCGTATCTCAGCAAGTGCAGACGATTCAAGAAGCTTTGAAGAGCCACCAGGAAGGAGATAATACTGGTAAACTATCGTTTTATTTATTCATTTTATAAAAAAAAAATTTCAAACCAAATAACGAACTTATAATTTCTAATTAAGATGTATATTAAAAATAAAAATATTTAACGCACACAACAATTTTCTGTCACCTTATGCCTTATGTCAGCAATTTAACCTCCATACGCCATCAAAACTATCATTGTTGTGCCGTGAATGTTTGCATCCAATTATTTTTACTGAAAACATTTCTTCTATTACTTTTCTTTCAGCCAAGTCGATAACAGTCGAGCTGGTAGGCAAACAAGTCCGTGTAAGTCAAGACATGGCGATCTTCATAACTATGAACCCTGGATACGCTGGTCGTTCCAACTTGCCGGATAATTTGAAGAAGTTGTTCCGTTCGTTAGCCATGACGACGCCGGATAGACAGCTGATCGCCGAAGTGATGTTGTTCAGTCAAGGGTTCAGGACTGCTGAGAAACTGGCTTGCAAGATTGTGCCGTTCTTCAAGTTAGTATATTTAGTATTAATATTTGAAATGCTAATTTCGTTACAAAAATGCTTTGATAAACAATAAATAATTGGCATCTAACAAATTAATTTAGAATTGAGCGCGTGGTAGATAATAAACCTACGTCGTACTGCACAGAATATTTATTTCCTTTATCGTACTTGCGTGCAATAGACTAAACTGGAATAAAAAGTTAATAAATATAAAGATAAAGAAACGTGTAATGAAATGCACGTGTAATGTAACAAACGAATATAATAAAAATAATATACTTTCTTGCAGATTATGTGACGAACAACTGTCAAATCAATCCCATTACGACTTCGGTTTGCGAGCTCTTAAATCAGTACTTGTCTCTGCTGGTAATGTGAAGCGTGATCGCATTCAGAAGATTAAGGTACGACATCGTATTAATTTTGTATAGTCTTAAATTATCATTTCCCTTGAACAAGCGTGATATAATAATCAATGCTTGTGCGTTCTCTGTATATATAGAAGAGGCCTTTGCACAGCAATGCGACGATAATGGTACGTATTTAAGATACTAAATTTCGAATTATAGCATATAAGTAAATATTATAAATTATATTATGCCTTTTACGCATGTCTCAAATTTTCATCTTAAAATAGTTAATGTATTTAATTTAAAAAAAAAATCAAAATTAAAATTATGTTATATATTTTAAGTATCTAGTAGCAGTACGATACCGGATTGTTTTTTAGCCCGGGGCTTAAAAAATACACATTAGAATAATGCTATGTTACAGTGTTCGTCTATATATCGTACTGTAAGTGCAATAAAAAAGTAAAACGAGATACGATATCGTGATAAATTCCACCGTACTTTACCTAATTAGCATAAAGCTCAAAATTGCATGTTATAATTTCACGTTTTTTGACAGATTTTTATTAAAGATACGATATAATATAGTGCTATAGACCGACTCGAGAGCTTCATATTCTATATGTTGTTTTCATTCGCTGTGTAGGTACGTCATTGAATCACATTTTCAACGATCCCCTTTCGTATTGTAGGAGAATCTCATAGAACGCGGTACTGAAGTGCCGGACGAAGCTTCTATCGCTGAATCGCTGCCCGAACAAGACATCCTTATACAGTCAGTGTGTGAGACGATGGTGCCTAAGTTAGTGGCTGAAGATATACCTCTGCTGTTCTCACTACTCAATGATGTATTCCCCAACGTTGGTTACACTAGAGCCGAAATGACTGGTAAATATCTTTTTATATGTAGTATTTTCGAACAGTATTTGATAAAACAGGCATTGCCTAAAGCATATAGACTGTAGAATGCATCCGGAAAAAATACTAAAAGGCATCATATGACATATCGACGATAATACCCATCTTCGATTTGTCAAGACAAGACATCTTAACATCGAATTTAGTACCGGAATGAATAGTCTTTTTTATAGTATTTTGATAAAAATTCCGCTTGTAGAAGCAATCTAGTCCTTGTGGACGATTTTAAAACAATCTCTTGATACTATGATTAATTAAACAGGATTGAAAAATAAAATCAGAGCTGTATGCGCTGAGGAATTCTTGGTCTGTGGCGAGGGCGACGAACAAGGTTCCACATGGATGGAAAAGGTCAGTTTTTATTATAATTTTTATTTTACAGTAAAGATTATTTAATAGAATAATTTACTAAGAAATTGGTCCTGGAATAACTCATAACTCATATCATTTATGAAGCACAGACAATTTGTCCAAACACGAGGTTCATATTATATGCACTTAATCAATTACTATTTTTTTACAATAACCTCATTGAAGTCATTTTAACAGAAAAGGTGAAGGTTTATCATCGTAATGATCTAATTTTAATAAATAATAATATCATTCATGCGATAATCATAACAAGTTAACATTATTGCTTGATCCATTTTATTTACATTGAGACTGCTTTTTATATATTGACAAATCATTTATGATACGCGAGTTTCATTCAGGTTTATTTTCTATCGAAAGTGATCTGATGCTTTACAAAATGTCACATCTCTGTGTCGTGCTCAACAAAAAAACAAATATAAAAATAAGTTTCGTCAAACTGCGTGCAAGGATTCTTTTCCCTTATGCAAGGGAGCTTGACCTACGTGCGTATGTTTGTGCTGTGCGTGGACGTGAGCGTGTGACATAATTGACAAAAAAGGATGTACGAGCAAATGGAATGTGTTTGATGTGCATGCGGGTAATCTCACTATTCAAGATTTACGGGCTGCACTGCGTGTCTTAAGTGCATTTTATTTTTTTAAATAAAGGGCAGTCTCAAATTCATATAATATTACCATTACGGTAGTCCATGAGTGTGAATGCGTATGCGTTTTCATGCTAACCCGCTAACGGCACGTAGAGGCGCAGCGCTTCATCGCGCGCCCAACACAGCACGTGGATCGAGAAGGTCAGTGACCGCGGCGACGAGGGGACCGGCTAACTACTACTTGTGCCTTTGTGTGTCTCTTCTCAAGATGGTTTGGTTCGAGTCTACATCACTACAATTGATAAGCTCAAAATTTCAGAAGCTAACGACTCGTATCATAAAGATCTCGAATCTTTCCATCTCTTTACACCTGACACTGGTTCACATTTATTTAAATCAAATTTCATTCTACGCTTACACACCATTACACCTGAAAACCGGTTCACTGTGTGCTGTGTGTCTTTTTATATTTCTACTTGCAGTTGGTATAGTAAGTTCTTTACAGTTAAATTCTGGCCTGACAGCGGGCGGAGGCAGATAAATGTACTAGCTAATATAGAAGACGTCACACAGTGTCTTCGCGACGTCTTCTATATCAATTAGTACATTTACAACTGCCCTGGTCGCGTTTGCCCAGAGCCTTAAAGGCTGGTACGCATGTTTACGTAATAAATATCAATTTTACTTATAGAAACGAATTAGTCTTAAGCGCCGTTTTCAGAATGCAAGTTGCCTCAAGTTGCACGCCAGACGCTCTTTTACATACGTGCGTCGTGCAAGAGCTTTACTGATGCATTTTCTTCATCTATCACCCATGTCCGTGTTACTTTGCAAGACAACAATAGAATTAAAATATTTAATTAGAACTTGCATCGGATAAATGAGCTTTTACTTTACCAAAGTCTATACATTACTACTTTTCCTGTACGCCCAAAAACATACTTTCTCAACGCCACTACAAACTACAGTTGTTACTTACTCAAAACTTTTACTGCGTTCACTTCTTATTGTATTGCAATTTGTTTTGCCTCAGCTTTAATTTAGAAGCAGTTAAGTTGTTTGTTAACTTTTTTCAGGTGTTCCAAAAAGATACATCGAACCAAAAGCTAGGTCTTCGGTGCTATAAATTATATGCAGTAGCAGTATGCAGTAGTAGAACTAAATATACGGGAATTCACGCGATCATGCATTATGTGTTACATACCTTATTTTGCTTGACGTTTCGACCAGGTTACACTGGCCGTGGTCACAATTTCCCGTATATTTAGTTCTACTATATCATGCAACGCGAACAGTATGCAGTATTTTATGTACTGCATATATCAATTTACTCTTTTGCTTCAGAGTTGTGACATTTTTGTACCCATATAAAAACACAACAAGAAGTTTGAATGGATAATCGTTCTTAAATTTTGTAGCATTATCAATTCTGTAGAACACAGGTTGCTGCTTCTGTAAAAACATTTTTAACTCCATGCATATAATTCTTTTATCTGTAGCCACTAAAGAGCATACCTAAGTACAAGGATTTCAGCCCACTATCTGGTCTTTCTATAAACGATATTAATATGGTTTTATTCTAACATCATAGATTAAAAAAATACATATGTAACTAGCTTTCGATGTGTGTACCCTTTTTGGAACATCCAGTGTTTTTGTGCCTTACATTTTTTATGTTATGTGTTCTATTGTGCTGAATTTACTGTAAATTCTTTCTTAGTATTTTAAAATAATGGGATGGTTCATGTAACTGTTTAACTAAGTAATAAAGTATGTATTGTGTTTAGGTGCTCCAATTATACCAAATATGCAAGTTGAATCATGGTTTGATGATGGTCGGACCGTCTGGAAGTGGCAAGACTGCTGCTTGGCGCGTCTTACTCAAGGCGCTAGAGAGGTAAGATGAATACTGCAAATTTGGCAAAATCAACAAAATATTTAAGTAAAATTATGTAAGTTTTTTTACAAAAAGTGGTAATACTAATCATAACACCCATCTATCTATACTATTATATAAAGCGGAAAAGTAAGTCTTTTTGCGTATGATAGGCCAGTTCTTGAGGAAGGTTATAGGCTAACATCACGCATCACGCAACGAGAGCAGAGCAGTAACTAAATACGCAGGTGAAACCGCTCTGCGGGAAGCTATTTGAAACTATATTTTGTCTGCAAGTCTATATACTTATATTAAACTATATAGCTTATGGCAGACATCTCACTGTATTTTTATATATGTAATGTTATGTATACTAATATTCTGTACTATAGGTACGAAGGCGTGGAAGGTGTGGCCCATGTAATCGACCCGAAGGCAATGTCTAAGGAAACACTCTACGGTGTTCTGGATCCCAACACACGTGAATGGACTGATGGTCTCTTTACTCATATACTCCGGTAAGAAATGTATTTCATTTAGCGTATTTGTGTTAGTGGGATTAGTGGAGTCACTAAAAATCTAATGAAATTTACACAACCAAACATGAGCCGACATAAAGCCAAATTGATTCTTACTGATTTTTTTCTAAACCATTAATCACTACGTAATAGCAGACGTATGTTATTTAAACGTACTTTAAGAACTCTTGCAACGTTAAGAACCTTACAATAAAATTCAAAATTAGAAATATAATATTATTTACTGCCTAATAAAAGGTAGTAGCTCCCACTTATCAATCAATTGCATTTTACTCAAAGCTTGCATAGACCATGTTTAACCTGTATTCAATAGAAAAATCATCGACAACGTCCGCGGCGAGATCAACAAGCGTCAATGGATCATATTCGATGGCGATGTAGACCCCGAATGGGTGGAGAACTTGAACTCTGTATTAGACGATAATAAACTACTCACTTTGCCCAACGGCGAGCGTCTCTCATTGCCTCCTAATGTTCGAGTTATGTTTGAGGTATGTACTCCACTATTAATTTAAACATTTAAATTTTACTAAAAATGCTACTAAATATACATTAGTCTAGGAACAATAGAAGTTAAAACATACATTTCAATATTATAATTCCAAGGCAATACTCGTTAGTTTATTAAATCTTTTAATACAAGGTATTACGTCGAAAACTAAACTTAATATTGTCTTTGGAATCTCTCAACATTTATACAAATTGTACAATTCATTAGGTCAAAGATAGTTTTAGAAGTTAATTGTGTACTATGTCTTGTTATAATAATTATTTTCTATTTTAGGTACAAGATCTGAAATATGCCACCCTTGCTACGGTATCACGTTGCGGTATGGTCTGGTTCTCACAAGACGTACTTACAACTGAAATGATCTTTGAAAACTATCTAATGAGGTAACACATTTAATTATTTCTACAGTTTGCCACAATTTATTAATCTGAACAGCACAGTTACAAAGTTTTTAGTCGTTTACATACGGTTTTTTGTTGTAATAGTCAGTATGATACAACTTCGAGAACGTTAGCTAAGTTGTTATTATACATTTTATAATAATTTTATTTTAGGCTAAGAAATATACCACTTGAGGACGGAGAGGAGGACTCATTCAGTATTGTGATGGCAGCGCCATCTGGTGGTGATCAGAACGCTACTGAGAACATCTTGTCACCTGCCTTACAAGTAAGTTGTATAGTATACTCCGTAATAAATTGCACCCTGTAACCGTTTTCGTCTTGGCTATACTGTTGTTTCAAAGGCTTAGCTTTTGTAAGATTGTCAGTATTTACTAAGTAGTTAAACACCTCAACACTATTTTTGTACTATAAAACGCCTGATCGTTATATACTTCTAACTCAGCTAAAATGGCCCAAATGTTTTACAATAATCTTGTACGATACGACCGTGACCGTGACCTTGATACGACCGAAATTCACTCAACATCATCTTTCAGCCGAGATACGTACTGCTAGACATAGTTTTCCCAAAGACTTTTTCGCTCACATTTTGTTTACTTATTGCTAAAGGTATTCATTGTTTAATGTATAACATATTTCTTATTCTCATAGACCCAACGCGACGTAGCTGCAATTCTCCAACCTTTATTCTTCGGCGACGGTTTGGTAGTGAAATGTTTGGAACGCGCCGTCAGTCTTGACCACATTATGGACTTTACACGCCATAGAGCACTTTCATCACTACATTCTATGCTTAATCGGGGTGTGAGGTAAGTGTATTATAGATAACACTGAATATAAAATTCTTATATGTCTTCACTGAAAACAATTATCTTACAATGAAATGTCATATTTGTTTTCTAGGCTGAGGTTTAGACCTAATATCATTTTCTGATCGAGCCAGTATTAGTCTTAAGCATTCCCACTAGATTAATTCTCGTTTACAAAATATTAATCATGACTATATTCTTTTAGGAACATATTGGCTTACAATCGACAACATCCTGACTTCCCGATTACGAATGAACAACTAGAAGCATATGTACCAAAGTGGCTAGTATACTCTTTACTTTGGTCGTTCGCGGGCGACGCTAAACTTAAGGTAATCAAACTAATATTGTCCAACAAAGAATACACATAATTATTGTTAGTTCATTGTTTTATATCTGTTACTAATGTACATGTTTTAGGATCGCAACGAGCTCGGTGACTTCATTAGGTCAGCTAGTACTATGCAGCTGCCTAATTGTGGTGCAAACCAACATATTATCGACTTCGAGGTAAGTACAAGTAACTTAACTCTTATTCATTGCCTAGCTTTAGTATTGGTTTGTTTACATTTTTTAAAGTGCCTCCCCGATTATTAGGACTTGAGCCGTCTTTATCAAGTCGCTGGCCTATATTAGGATTCTATTCACGCTCTGTATTTTGTATAATTACATTTCAGCTTAAAAAGATCCATTTTTTAATATAGGTCTGTTTCTTATTTATACTTATTTGTCGTTATTTGTTAGTTATTTGTTTGTTTATATTTATTATTGTTATTTTAAGACTTTTATTTATGTAATGATTGTAATAATTATTTTTTTGATTATTGTAAGTGCTAATATTATATAAAATGTATTCAACACAATGTTATAATTGTTATGAATAAATAAATAAATTATTAATTGGCATTATATAACCGAACTATTAAAATCAAAATAAATTCTGATGCTACGCACTTTAATGTTTTTGATATAAAGAACTACTTACTGTGGACTATCGGGAAATCTCGGCAAGGAGTTTACTCCAACTTATCGTACGTGTATTCTAAGCCTATCAAATTTTCTACAATTGATAAATTTGTTCAGGTGTGCATAACGGGTGAGTGGGTGCCTTGGTCGGCGAAGGTGCCACAGATAGAAGTAGAGACGCACAAGGTAGCCGCGCCCGACGTCGTCGTGCCCACGCTTGATACCGTACGACATGAAGCTTTGTTATACACCTGGCTAGCGGAACATAAACCGCTTGGTAAATATATATTTTATCTTTTTCGCCACAATTCTGCCCACATTCCTATTATTACTGTTACTCCAGGATTAATAGTGAAGAACCCATACGAACACAGCTTTGACACTCGGGAGTCCGGAGGACTGCTAAAGCTACTGTCTTCTATGACGAAATTAATTAGATTGAAAAAAAAGTGAAATTTGAAATAAATGTCTTCTGCCCTAAATTGCAAAGCGGAAGACCTTTTATCTTATAAGTTCTGATAATAAAAATGTGGATTGATACTGTAATTTTATTCATTACAAAGAAAACTTACGAAACAAAGTATGTTAGACAGTCGCAAAGCATATAGTCTGTCGTAAAAACATCATAGACTACATAGTATATAAAGTGTATGTTTTTAAACAAAACCTCACCTGACTATAACAAAACTTTTTGTCCATAGTACTCTGTGGCCCGCCCGGTTCTGGTAAAACCATGACACTCTTCTCGGCCCTTCGTGCTCTACCCGACATGGAGGTTGTCGGTCTTAACTTCTCGTCAGCCACAACCCCTGAACTTCTGCTGAAGACTTTCGACCATTACTGCGAGTATAGGAAGACGCCTAATGGAGTCGTGCTTGCTCCTGTACAGGTAAAGTTGCAATATTTATTCGTCTTTAGAAAGATAACTGTAGAGATAAGAAATATGCTCTTTATCGCGCCAATATTTACAAACATGGTTATAAAGATTTATTGTAATTAATACCCTTCAAATATAAAAACAAAAACTTTTAAAATCAAGAGTGACGATAACGAAATATTGTCATTTACTGGTAGTGGTGACAAGATGTTCTTAACTACTAGATACTAACAGTAAAATATATTATTGTTATTTTACATAAAAGACTATAGTTTGTTAAATTACACAAAATATTCATTTTTAGGTACTAGAAGTGTATCATTTGCTTAATTATTTTTACATTTATTTAGTTGTGTGTAGTTGTTGTGATATTACTATTTTTTTCTTTTTTTTTTATATTGTAGTCTACCAAAGTCACCAACCCGCCTGATGGTAAGCAGTCAGTGGAATCCAGAAGTGGCAGCCACTATACTAAAAGTCTTAAACTGCTGGTATAGTGGCGTCCACTATGGCGGCTGGGAATGGGGCTAGGAATTTTAGAATACATCCCAAATAAACCGACTCATACCCCGTCATACCTAATAAAACGTCATTGATTATTTTTTTCCTTTCATTGTAGCTTGGCAAATGGCTGGTACTGTTCTGCGACGAAATTAATTTGCCAGACATGGATCAGTATGGCACGCAGAGAGTTATATCCTTCTTGAGACAACTACTCGAACATAAAGGATTCTACAGGGCCAGTGGTAAAGGATTGTTGATTTGAATAAAATTCTAATTAAAACTCTGAAAATATTGCTTGAAATCTTCTACTTTACATGTTGCAGCTACTTTTTTCCCAAAATATGACAAAAATTGCTGAAACTTTAAATGGTTATAACTTATGAAAGAGTAGATATATTTTTTTTTTTAATGTTTATAGCATATTCTCAACTCCGCATATCAAAGATTGTTCCTTTTTGCGTATCCTGTGTATTTTTTAGTCTAGCAGTTCACTAAACTAATTCTCAACACATTTTATTATTGTCTAGATCATTCGTGGGTACATTTGGAGCGCATCCAATTCGTGGGAGCATGTAATCCTCCTACCGATCCGGGCAGAAAGCCGTTGTCCCATCGCCTGTTGAGACACGTGCCCGTTATTTACGTCGACTACCCTGGAGAGACGTCTCTTGAACAGGTAATTAATTGTTGATCACAATAATATATTGAATTTTATTATTAGAATATTTAATTTCGAAAGAGCATTTTTAACCCTGTTACGTTATATGTATCAGAGAGAGTATTTTACTTCGCGAGTATTTTATTTACATATGTGTGTGTGTTAGATCTACGGCACGTTCACGCGCGCCATGTTGCGCATGCAGCCGGCGCTGCGCGGGTACGCCGAGCCGCTGACGCAGGCCATGGTGAAGCTGTACCTGGCGTCGCAGGAGCGCTTCACGCAGGACATGCAGCCGCACTATGTCTACTCCCCCAGAGAGATGACGAGATGGGTGCGCGGCATATGCGAGGCTATTAGGTAAGGGAGCGGTCGTGCTGCGTGTTCATTTGCTGATTTAGACATTACAATTTTACATTATTTTTTATTATATTTTTTTTTCCAACAGGCCGCTCGATAACTTGAACGTCGAAGGTCTTGTCAGACTGTGGGCGCATGAAGCCCTCCGTCTATTCCAGGATCGTTTAGTTGACGACACAGAAAGACAATGGACTGACGAGAATATCGATAATGTCGCTATGAGGTTCTTCCCAGGTAAAGTTCTATCAAAGTTTTCATTGTAAATTTTTGTATCATGAGTCTTAAGACTTCCACTACTAGATATAAACCTCGCCTATGGTTGACATTCATCAGTCTTGGCAAGGGGATTGATATAGTTAATAATTTGATTCTATATTTTGAACCTTATTCTTTTATCAATAGATATAATATTATAATTACATCAAGTTACAAGTTTATAAAATTTTAAATGAATTTTGTTATATTTTAGGTATCAACCGGGAACAAGCACTCGCTCGACCAATACTTTACAGCAATTGGCTAAGTAAGGATTACGTTCCTGTACTACGAGATCAGTTGCGTGAATACGTTAAAGCTAGGCTGAAGGTATTTCATTTTTGTTGTAACTTACAATTGTTTCAATGTAAATATTGCTAGCTTATCTGAGATGTATTAAGGCTTACTTTAGGCTTTATCAGAATCCAAAAAAAGTTCTAAACCCGAAATCAGAACCTTTAACAGTATTATCCCAAGCGAAGAGTTCTCAGTCACTGTTTCGATTATGTCATACCTGCCTGTTGCTATCATAAACAATAAATTGTAAGAGTATGTAATTATTATAGTTTCAAGTAATAAGAAACAGAAATATATTAATTTTCGGTCAAGATATTACGATTTCTAATACTATTTAGCGATAGTTTTATGAGAAAATAAAAAATCGACTATAAAAGAATAGCAAATACCCTAGCGGTATTAAGGCATTAAATATGATCAAAAACATTGTAAACGGTTAAGACTAAATGAGATTTTCATTTGATCTTTTCAACATTTTCTTTAACACGTCTTTATCCTATCAGGTGTTCTATGAAGAAGAACTAGACGTACCATTAGTGCTATTCGACGAGGTGTTGGACCATGTGTTGCGTATCGACCGTATCTTCCGTCAGCCGCAGGGACATTTGCTACTTATTGGCGTGTCGGGCGCCGGTAAAACGACACTCAGCCGCTTCGTAGCCTGGATGAATGGGCTTAGTATCTTCCAGATTAAGGTTTGTATACAGAATTGATTAAATATGGTATTTTCTACGACACTGTACTTTTTTTTTGTTGTTAGCCGTCATTTGTTGAAATACATACCTTAAAATAAACTACCTCCTTGTTCGTATTCATCTTGTTTGTAACCTCAGTGGTTAAAGCTTGTTTCGTCTTTGTGTAGTCGGTTAGTATAAGACATTATTTTGTGGAATTGAAAGAAAGAAAGAGCATCCAGGTTTCTCTTTGAGATTTTGACATTGTTTTGTTTATTTCATCTACTATTTATGCTACAGTTATAAGGGTGAGTTATCATCCTAATAACATTATAAATGTAAAAGTTTGTGTGTGTCTGTTACCACTCAGCACCTAAACGGTTTAACCGTATGCGGTGCCGGAGACTGACACAATAATATGCTACTTTTTATCCCGAAAATCGGTCTAGTGCCCGAGGCAGGCAAAACACATTTAATTTAGACGCGGGAAAAGCCGTGGACGCTGCTAGGACTTTATACATTTGACACACTTTCGTTAATTTGCCACAACTATAATAGGTTTACAATATTTAAATTTCTTATTTATTGCCATAAATTTATCTGTGTAATTCATTTTCTTAGTTCAATTCCTCTAAGAATATCAAATTATACCTTTGACTTTAGGTCCACAACAAATACACGGGTGCCGACTTCGACGAGGACTTACGTTCAGTATTACGTCGGGCTGGATGTCGCGATGAGAAGGTCGCCTTTATTCTCGACGAGTCCAACGTGCTCGACAGTGGTTTCCTCGAGAGAATGAACACGCTGTTGGCTAACGGAGAGGTATTTTAGTACTTTTTTTAACTATAAGAAAATAATACTAGTGGACGTATTCCCTAAATGTCATGTTGTGGCCTTAGTCTGGGCTGTAATAAGAATTTTCCAGATATATACTGTCGCAATATTTTGGCAATTTTGTAAATAAATATTTTTTATATAAACTTTTCATTTACTCCATTTTCACAAGATACCGCTACTGATTCAATTTATTCAGTAATAACATTGTACTATCGGTTAAATTCTGTGCATACTCATATTTTTCTTAATATCTTAGGTACCCGGATTGTTCGAGGGCGACGAATTTGCTGCGCTTATGACGCAATGTAAAGAAGGTGCTCAACGAGAAGGTTTGATGTTGGATTCAAACGACGAATTATACAAATGGTAAATAAATATAAAGGCATATTGAGACAAACAAAACGAACCCTAAGCTACATTTAAATTTATTTAAGTTTGGTGTACAACTTATGACAAATAAATGTGAATATGTATGATTGTTTTTGTACAGGTTTACCGGACAAGTAATGCGCAACTTGCATGTAGTGTTTACGATGAACCCGTCGTCGGAAGGTCTGAAGGACCGCGCGGCGACTTCGCCCGCTCTGTTCAACCGTTGCGTACTCAACTGGTTCGGTGACTGGAGCGATGGCGCTTTGTTCCAAGTACGTTTATATATATTTTTTTATGGATTTGATTCGAATGTATTATACGTTACAAATAATAAGTAGAAGATGATCTTGAATTGCAGTCTTGTATTTTAACTTAACTATCTCCGATTTTCAATATTGTCTTCTCAACTTACAATTACTTTACTTTCAAACTTGTTTATTTATTTAAAAGGTTCGAGTCGAGCTTTGAGGTAGAAATTTTTCGCTTTTATATCATAATGCAAGGCATTAGCAATAAAATATTTTCAATTAACGTTGTTATTTGTATGGCCAAACGTAAGTATTTCAGAAGTATGCACATACTATATTATTGTTGTACAGACACGCCGTAGATCGTCTCGAATAGATGTATATAAATCGTGTGTGTTTCGTTTAGGTGGGTAAAGAATTCACTCAGCGAATGGACCTGGACTCGGCCGAGTACAGTCCCCCGGACGGGTTCCCGGCGGCGTGCCACGAGCTCAGCGCGCGGCCCTCGCACCGCGACGCAGTGGTGAACGCGTGCGTGTACGTGCACCAGACGCTACACCGCGCCAACGCTAGCCTCGCCAAGCGCGCCAACAGGACCATGGCCATCACGCCCAGGTCATTACTATACACATCTGAGCTTGCTCGCGCACAAAAATTATCTAAATCACGCGTTAGATTTAAATAAATAAACCCTCTTTATACGTAATCTTTACTACCCTGATACCCTTTGTATGTATGTACACATGATTATGTCAATTTGCCGATATTGACTCACCGAATATAAAACCATTGTGTACAATTATTTCTCTGCCCCATGTGTGGGAGGGTTAGTTTTCGACACCGTTCTGCCTGAAATATTGTGATCGCCGATGATTCGCAGCAAAGGGGATAATTGTGACAACTCACTCTTTACAGGCACTACCTGGACTTCATTCAACAAATGGTCAAATTGTACGCTGAAAAGCGAGCGGACCTCGAAGAGCAACAACTACATTTGAATGTTGGTTTGGGCAAGATCGCTGAGACTGTCGAACAAGTTGAGGAAATGCAAAAGAGTCTTGCTGTCAAATCTCAGGTACTTACTGTATTTATTATCCTTTAGTGCGTATTGTCATAAATAAATAAGCGGCTAGATTACTATAACTACCTTTTCTTTGACTTTAAACATAAATATTTTAACACTATTTTATCAACTTACCTGCTTTTGCAAAAGTAACTCTATTTATTAGTTGATAAAGTTTAAATTCGTTTACACGAATACGTGTTTGTTATTTAACATATATATCACGAATGTTCTTAAAGGAACTTCAAGCTAAGAACGAAGCAGCTAACGCGAAGCTGCGTCAAATGGTGAAAGACCAACAGGAAGCCGAAAAGAAGAAGGTTGAAAGTCAAGAAATTCAGGTAAGATACCCAGGATTTCTATCTCAGCATTGAAAGATGAAAATTTGTAGAATAAAAAGATACGTTTTATCTCTACTTAAAATGTTTTTTAATGTTTGTTTGTGTAATCGAACAAAGAGCATAAAAAATATTAACGGTTTTCACCGTCAATACCTCAAAAACTATTTAATTTGTAATATGATTACTATGTGAAATAGGTGGCTCTAGAAAAACAAACGAAGGAGATCGAAGCTAAACGCAGGGATGTAATGGCCGACTTAGCGCAAGTAGAGCCTGCTGTCATCGAGGCGCAGAATGGTTTGACTCTTTCTTTTATATGCACGATTAGTTTTATTAGATTAGTATTCTGTGTTGTACCGATTTTAATCGTATGTAACATAATGTATAAATACGCGGTAGAAACTGGATCCTGACTGATTATTTCAATTTTCATATTATGAAGAATAATGTCTCTTTCATAATTTCTTGACTTTTATTATCCTTTTAGTATCTTCAACTTTTATAAATACTTCTATTTTCTGATTTTCGATGTTCACATTATGATAATGTTAAATTCGAATAAAATCGGTACATATAAATTTTAGTAACTTCTTGTTTTTGTAGCAGAAAATATTACGGATTTAATATTCGGTAATATTTTTTGTCAGTTAAAATGCAGTAGTGTAGAATAGTTCATTGTTTACGTATATTAACATCCTTGTCAAACATTTGATTTTTCACAGACAGTCACAATATGATGCCTTAAGTTCAATCTATCTTTATTTCATTTTTTGTATTTCTATACTTTATATTGTATAATTTTATTATAATATTTTTGATATATCTGTATACATATTACAATAATTTGTTATGGTCAGTTAATCAGACTTATGCGCAATAAAATAAAATAAATGAATTATAGCTTTGAACCGGCTGTTGTTGTACAAATTGGACACATTTCTACGAACGCTGATTAATAAGTCTGAATAACTAAACATGAACCTAGTATTAAACATGAAGCATATCCTATACAACAGCGGTGCGTTCTATCAAGAAGCAGCAGTTAGTGGAAGTGCGTTCAATGGCTAACCCGCCGTCGGTAGTCAAGATGGCGCTCGAGTCTATCTGCACACTACTCGGCGAGAAGGGTGACACATGGAAGGGCATACGCTCCGTCGTCATGAAAGACAACTTCATATCAACCATAGTTAACTTCGAGACTGAGAATATCACGTTAGTCATTGTTTATTGCCATTTTGAGGTAGCATGTCGTAGTTTGTTATGTGCACTACTACTTAGATCATATTATATTCGATAAGGTACGTTTATAGTTTTTAATTACAAAATGCCCGGATGAAATACTGGAATTAGAAATTGTCAAATATAGTAACTGTTTGACAAATTAGCATTTCCAGCAATCACATTACACGAATTGCTGGCAAAAATCGTTTTTAATTCCATGCTTTCACACGGGTTATAGTCAGTACGACATACTATCTCAACATACAAATGTTGATTATTTTAATACGACTATGATATTCTAGAGATGGACATTCTAGATAGCAATTAGTTACCCAGTATTAATAATACCTAGTCGTATTTATTGGCAAAAACATCATTTACATTGTACTTTATTGTATACTCTTTTAATAATTTTAATTATAAGTTTTGACACAAAACATGTTCGATGTATTACAATTTCTTTATATATTTTTCTTTATTGTGAATGAAGTTGATAGAAAAGTTTGTCGTTGTAAATAAGCTAAGCTCGCTTGCATCATGTGACTGTTGTTATTAATATAGAGACAACGTAACGCTGTGGTCACTATACGTAATATAAAATGGCATCTATGTAATGTAAGGCACACTAATATACAGTTAATAATAGTGACTAACCCCGCTAAGCATCGTCGTCAACTTTAACATTTTTGTTTTAACCATACAAACATTAACCGTTTTCTTTTCAGAACATAAAATTCGGATGATTTGTTTAAATTGTAGCGAACGGGAATTCAGAAAATTGTTACTAGTTACCCTGTAGTTCTATTTATCGTAGACACATTATTTGAACAGTTTTCTGATTCTCGTCGACGGTAGCAGCGGTTGTTCAAACGTTACATAATAACGCCAGCCGCATGTGTCACAGAAGCAGCTAAATGCCTTTTTTTGTTTCTCTCTTTTTTGTACTCTGTCGCTCTCGCTTCGTGGTGGTGTCGGACGCGCCGGTTGCCGCTCCACGTACAGCGGTCAAGTCTATAAAGAAGCAGCACTTGGTGGAAGTGAGGTCGATGGGCAACCCGCCGGCCATCGTGAAGGTGGCGCTGGAGTCCATCTGCCTGCTGCTGGGTGAAAACGCGACGGACTGGAAGGCGATCCGCGCCGTCATCATGAGAGAGAATTTCATCAACAGCATCGTCTCCAATTTCTCCACCGAGGACATAACGTGAGCACCGCCGCTTGTTTTCCACCTCTCCCACGTTTCCCTCCTTTTTTGTTTGGTGGTGGTTTGTACGTACTGTGATCTATTCGATGATCAATGAATTAAATACTAACTGCACACGATTAAAGCTACAAACCTATATAGTCTTTTCATATATTCTTGTTTTCTAAATAATAAACCATTGACACCCAGTTTCTGAAAGGCCTGTCAAATCATTGTTCAACTTACACGACTGTTAATTTAACATGGCTGTTAAATCAATTCGAGTTTCTGAAACGTTAATCAGTGCAAAATTAACTAATCTACGATTATTTTGATTTGACATTAGGTTTGTATGAAAACAAACCGAATGTCAAATCAATTGGCACTTGACATAAGATTGTTAAGTTAATTTTTGTTTTGATCAGCCTTTCAGAAACTGGATATCATTCTCGTCGTAAAAGTTCGCGTCCTTTGATCACCATCACCGCTAAATGTTTGATACTCATGCTAATATCCGAAACGGACATGATTGTGATCCAAACAGCAACAATGTTCATATATCAAGATTTACAAAATATACACTTTTTTTAAAGAAAATCAAATATTATAAATAATACTGCATTAGAAATATGTTTTGACATACCCTAATAAGATAAATTCGAAGAAAAACTGAGTTTCACATAAAAAATCAATGGTATTCACAAGTTAATTTGCCGACGAGCACCGATTAGTTGACAAAGCTTTTGACCGACGTATGATCTATGATTAATACATAACTAGCGTTTCAAAAACCCAATATGGAGGTTAACGTACGATTCTCGAGCCAAATTTAACAGCTATGTCAACTGACAGGATGATCAAATTAAACTAAACAACCATGCTTTTAGCAACCCAATTGGCACTTGACATGAGATTTAACAGGCTATTAGTTAATTTTTGCTTTGATCAGCCTTTCAGAAACTGGGTGTGAATCTTTACTCTTGACAATGATACCTCTTCTATCTGTTAACATGTTTACATTAAGAGAAGGAACCAAAATGACTATAACTGTAAGGTGCAGTTCGTGTGCAGTTAGTAAACATGGCGCTTGGAGCATGCTTTTCGCATGGTTTGTTCTGTTGTCTTTATAGCACGCGCATGTAAAGGTAATTAGTAGTAAGTATTATTTGGTGAGAGTACGAGTATTATGGTAGCTTAGGTTTTAACTGACACACTACATTTGCAAATTTATTTGAATATTAAAATTATTAATATAAACTAGTACACTCACTCTCAAATAATAACAGTAACCCACAGCCATCATGACACAGGTTATTAGATATCGAAACCACATTGGAGAAAATCTGTGAAACTAAATAGCCTATTTGAAAATTGCATTATATAATATTTATATTCATTAAAACAAACGAAATTACATACAGGCGTATGAAATAATTATATATTTTTCCACTGAAGGTGCGATATAATAAACAAGATCTGATTGACACCATACCCGTACAACTACCCACATATTCAGGACGCATGAATGTATTTGCCAATAAATAAAGTTCATTCGTCACAGAAACATCAAAGACGAGTTACCAACAGTGAAAAATGCTTGATTTTTCTGTTATTTTGTTTATTTTTTGTTTGTTTGCTATCTAATGTGTCTGAGGAGAAGGCATACTGTGTTTATCTCTAGAATCATTGTTTGGCGTGTGTGGGTAAGTGACGTCCATGAATATATTTTATGAAGGTTCATTGAGGATAATGAAAATGCATGTTGAACCCGGTCACAAAATCAAATATATTGTCTGTCAAATTAATTGTACATATTACTTTTAATTTGTTTAGGAACTTTGTTTGGTTTCCAATGTCTTAATTGCTATATTTAGGCTAAAACGTAGCGCTTTTAATAAGAAATAAGCATTTACTGGTACGTAATATTACAAGGTAGGCTTTCTCTATTTCCTTAGGCTCATTTGTGTAACGTGATATTAGCCGCACTTTGAGAAACGGTCATCATTTATTTAGCATATTATAATGATCTAACTGATCTAATTTAACAGGTATGATGACTGAGTAGGTTGAATTTGTGGTTTCAAGCCGTTGACTGCCCTCCATCACATACGTGTTGTCGACCCTCTTGCATACTAATGTGTGAACCTTTCAAACGTGTTTTTCTTCGCATTTTATTTCTTCACCAATCTCTAACTTCTATAAAAATTTGACAGACAGTATAATACCATGTTGTCAAAAACAACATTTCTTTGATTGGTACAAGGTCAAAAAAGTTCATTGAGATGGTCTGGTTCATTGACATTGCACGATATGCACGTACAATTAAAGCATAATGTTCTACCGAAGCAATATCTATATTAACTGTGTGTCTGTACGCCAGTGACGATGTACGTGAAAAGATGAAGACTCGCTACCTGAGTAACCCTGATTACAACTTCGAGAAAGTTAACAGAGCCAGTATGGCCTGTGGTCCTATGGTGAAATGGGCGATCGCTCAGGTAAGACATAAAATTATTACTTATTTGTAGAAATAAGTAAAACTAGTGTCTGTAAACGCTTCCAAACTGGGCAACCTATTGGATTATCAGATTCTTGAAAGTTCAGTCAGATGTGTTTAACCTGAGATTGTAGAAGTAAGATGACAGTCGCATGTAAAGTACTGACGCGATTCAGACGTACGCAATATTATTAACAAAAGACGCGGTGACTAAGAAGTGTTTTTTAGGACTTAAGTTAACATTTTCTTTACCGCACTTGGCTTCCAACAGATCGAATACGCAGACATGTTGAAACGCGTAGAGCCTCTACGTAACGAGCTACAAGCTCTAGAAGACCAGGCTCAAAGCAACGTGACTGCTGGTAATGAAGTGAGCGAGCTGATTGCACAACTGGAGAAGTCTATCGCGTCGTACAAAGAAGAGTACGCGCAACTTATTAGTCAGGCGCAAGCCATCAAGACTGATCTTGAGAACGTACAAGCTAAGGTAACGTACATTTTGGCACGTCTATTTTTATTATTTCTAATAAAGTAACATCTAGATATTTCAATGCACATTTAAATACTTTTAACTCTGTGCTAGCAGAAACAATACAAAATCTGTTGTCTGAAGACACCAATGAGGGTGTTTAGAAAAATTTAGCCACCAGTTGGCGCCACTTTCACTTTCACATTGGGCCAATCAGGGTTTAAAGTTCTAAAAGCGCTTGACAACTAGATCTGACGCGTCGGTGCTGCCACCTCGTGGACGTAATTTTATAAATCCCTCTCAGCAATTTGCGTCCTTAATCACGTGAATTATCCATTTTGTAAATTAAACATTAAGATTTCCGAAATGGACATTTGTTTTAATAGCGCTGTCGAAATGGAAGATCTTTTACCAAAGTGGCGCCAACTGATGGCGATAATTTTCCTAAACACCCTCATTGAACGACATGGCGTTTACACTGTTAAAATACGATCACCTTACAATACACTAATATTAAAATTACCATTATGACAATGTCATATTTATTCCGCAGTAGAAAAATACCATATTATGGGAATAACCTTCTAATAAACCGTAGGCAAAATTAGCTAGTTCCTTATTTTCCAAAGAACAATGATTTTATTATCTGTAGCGAGTTCTAGAGTAGTACTTTTACTTAAGGTATTTATGATTGATTGATTGATTGATTGAATTATAACATTTTAAAAATATAATCTTACTCTTACAGGTGGATAGGTCAATCGCTTTGCTGAAGAGTTTGGTAATCGAACGCGAACGTTGGGAGTCAAGCTCTGAGACATTCCGCTCACAAATGAGCACCATTGTCGGCGATGTTCTATTGTCTGCTGCTTTCATTGCTTATGGTGGATATTTCGATCAACATGTAAGTAATAAATGTACCGTAAATCATAAACATAATTAGGGTATTAGTTTTGAAAAGGGCTAATAAATAAACAACGTGGTGAAGAGGAGAAAATTCTGTAAGTCAGTACAAACTCGGTTCCCACGCTTGCTCAATGTGAATACTTAACGACACTAACACCCAGTTTCTGAAAGGCCTGTCAAATCATTATTCAACTAACACGACTGTTAATTTAACAGGGCTGTTAGATCAATTCGAGTTTCTGAAACGTTAATCAGTGCAAAATTAACTAATCTATGATTATTTTGATTTGACATTAGTTTTGTATGAAAACAAACCGAATGTCAAATCAATTGGCACTTGACGTATGATTGTTAGGTTTATTTTTGCGTTGATCAGCCTTTCAGAAACTGGATAACATTCTCGTCGTAAAAGTTTGCGTCCTTTGATCTTCATCACCGCTAGATGTTTTGATACTCATGCTAATATCCGAAACTGATGTGATTGTGATCTAAACAGGAACAATGTTCATTTATCAAGATGTGCAAAACATACACTTTTTATAAAGGAAAACAAATATTACAAAATAAATAATACTGCATTAGAAATATGTTTTGACATACCCTAATAAGATAAATTCGAAGAAAAACTGAGTTTCATATAAAAAATCAATTGTATCCACAAGTTAATTCGCCGACGAGCACCAATTAGTTGACAAAGCTTTTGATCGACGTATGATCTATGATTACTACTTATCTAGCGTTTCAGAAACCCAATATTGAGGTTAACATACGATTCTCGAGCCAAACTTAACAGCTATGTCAACTGATAGGATGTTCAAATTAAATTAAAAAACCATGCTTTTAGCAACCCAATTGGCACTTGACATGAGGTTTAACAGGCTATTAGTTAATTTTTGCTTTGATCAGCCTTTCAGAAACTGGGTGTAAGTGTAGTGATCTTGTGAAATGTGCAATCGTTTTATGTTAATAATAACTTAAGGTATTCGTATACGTATACGTTCTTTTATATATTCTAGGTTTATAGTGATTTTAATCTAACCACATTTGCAAATTAAATTTGTCAAATTAATCACATTCCAATTTTACTTGTCAGTACCGTCAAAATCTATTCACAACGTGGACGTCGCATTTAGCCGCAGCTAACATCAAGTATCGAGCAGACATTGCTCGTACGGAATACCTCAGTAATCCAGACGAGAGACTGCGCTGGCAGGCTAATGCATTACCTACCGATGAACTTTGTGTGGAGAATGCTATTATGTTGAAGGTATGAAGTTTGTATTATTTGTAGATGAAAATAACGAATCTTTGATAAATAATGATTCACTACCTTTAAAGATAAAAGATGAGGTATTTGCCATAACATGTGCACAATATATTGTTACAAATATTGAGTCTATAAGATGGTCTAGTTTTAGCAAGTTAGATGAATAATTAACACGTCTAGTTTTTAATAGCTATATTTTGGATACAATATCTAAGACTCTACGCTTTACCGAACTGTTTGTTCTAACAGATACCTGTCATCGCTAGACATATTGAACTCAAGTAACATTATAATTTCAGCGTTTTAACCGTTACCCTCTTATCATCGATCCATCTGGACAAGCGACAGAGTTTATAATGCGCGAGTTCAAGGAGCGCAAGATCACAAAAACTTCCTTCTTAGACGATTCCTTCAGGAAGAATCTGGAATCTGCTCTACGTTTCGGCAACCCATTGCTTGTGCAAGTAAGTATTAATAATCATATTATTTATCTATACATATAATAAAAATGTAACCGATCGCTGTCTGTACATGGAAGATATATGAGAAAAAAAATTATTGGGGCCTTTATCAACGCAAATAGAACCCAAAACAATGATTGTTACAATTTTTGTCTGTTTGTCTGTTTGTCTGTTAGTTTGTTTGTCTGTTTGTCTGTTTGTCTGTTTGTCTGTGCGTTTGTTCACGCTAATCTCAGAAACGGCTTATCCGATTTAGATATGGTTTTCACTAATACATTGTGGTAAGCTTCACTTAACATTTAGTGTTTGTTTCATGTCAATCGGTTCATAAATAAAAAAGTTATGCCAATTTAAAGAATCACGTCGAACATTTGTTAATTTACTACGAAATCTGATAGAAACAGAGACTTTAACAGGTTACGGAATTAGCTGATAGCGTTTTTATTTTTCGGATTCCGCTCATTCTAAACAATCTTCCGTTTAGTTTTAAATGAGTCCATTTTCCAGTGAGCCTATGTTTCGCGATGACAATTAATAAAGCCCAAGGTCAGACACAACTAAAAGTTGTGGGCGTGGATCTAAGTATTAGCTGTTTTTCGCACGGTCAGCTTTATGTGGCTCATCACGTGTTAGCATTCCTAGCAGCCTGTATGCTTTGATCCCCGATGGCTATACGTGTAATCCATACATCCATACAGCCATACATATTATATAAGGCTTTGTCCTGACTGACTGACTGACTAACAGACAACGCACATCCTAAACTGCTGGTCGTAGCGACTTGAAATTTGGAGGGTGTGTTTGTCTAAATGTCTAGAGGTTGTACTAAAAAAGGGTTTTTTAAAATTTAATTCCTAAGTGTGTGAAAAGGGATGAAATCGATTATATGAATCTTCTTCATTTTTTAACTTACAGTTTTGAAATTTTATTTTGGAATACTTCTATTTAAATAAAAAATATCCTTATAATTTTATTTTAACAGGGATGGATTTAGAGGGGTGAAATTAGGGATGAAATATTCTATACAAAGATCTTTAGCTTCTGAAGCTAGCGACTCGAAATTTACAGGGAGGGGGAGGGAGGGAAAGGAGGGAGGAAAAGGAGGAACTGATGAGAAGGAGGAAGGGAGGGGAAAGTGAGAGGGAAGTGATGGGGAAGTGAGAGGCAAGTGATGGGGAAGTGAGGGGGAAGCGAAGAGGAAATGCGGGAGAAGTGAAGGGAAAGTCAGGGAGAAGTCAGAGGGAAGTAAGGGAAAAGCCAGGGAGAAGTGAGGGAGAAGTGAGGGGAAAGTGAGGGGAAGTGAGAGGAAAGTGACGGAGAAGTAACGGGGAAGTGAGGGGAAAGTGAGAGGGAAGTGAGGGGGAAGTGAGGGGGAGTGAGGGGAGTGAGGGGGAGATAAAAAAATAGTATGAAAAACAGTATTTAAACAATATAAAAATGTCTATTGGAAAAAACGACATTCACGCGAGCGAAGCCCAAAAGCTCACTCACTCACTTATCACGAATTCTCAGAAACAACAAGTGCTAGGAATCTCAAACTTTGCATTGTCATTCCTATTAGAATATAGGTGCTCACTTAGACGGAATTTTGCGAAATCCATCCCCTAAGGGGGTATAAAGGGGTGGCAAAGTTTGTATGAAACTTCTATAGTTTTTATAGTAGGATTACCAAATTACTAGAAAATACTCTTTTTTTAATATTCAGAAACCACCCTTATTAAATGGGCAAATAAGAGTCGCAAGTTTGTGTGAAAGTGGTTTGTCAGTTTTAGCGGTAGCGGGCTTAAACTGGATTCGCCATAGAGACGGATAATACTGATACAATGTACGATTGCCATAAAATCAGGCACGCAATATTCTCATAGAGGCACCCATCTGAATTTTCACGCGAACGAAGTCGCGGGCAACAGCTAGTAAAAAATAAATTTGTTAAATGCTAAATGAACTTGTACGAAGAAAGCTCCAAAGTTTAATTTATGTATGTATTTAAAATTATTTCGAATTCCAATCCCTATTATATAAGATTTCACGCAAATTTTAGGAATTTTGTTCATATTATTGGCAGTTACTGATATATACGTCTGTGACAGATAGATGGTGATGAGGGAACGAAGTCGCACCATGATACTTGCTTTCACAATTTTTTTGTGTCTATATTTGACAAAATTTTACTCACTTTATCCGTTTTGTTATACAGGATGTAGAGAATTATGACCCTATCTTGAACCCAGTACTAAACCGAGAACTACGTCGTACTGGTGGTCGTGTCCTCATCACTCTAGGAGACCAAGACATCGATCTTAGCCCCTCGTTTGTCATATTCCTCAGTACTAGGTAAGTTATTGAATATTTTTGTAAAGAAGGATATTTTTTAAGTTACATATAAGGCTAGTAATTCTTCAAATATAATACAAACGAACATTAGCAAATGTTAGGAAATAAAATTAATCCATTTAGTCTTAATAACCTCGTGAACGAAGAAATTAGTGAGCTTTGAAACACAAAATCGACATTTCATTGAATATATACTATTCTTGCATCACATCAAGATATTTTTTACCATTACACCGAGTGAAACTAGTATGATACTAACCATGTTACTTATATTCTAGGGACCCAACAGTAGAGTTTCCTCCAGACATGTGTTCTCGTGTCACATTTGTCAACTTCACGGTTACGCGGTCATCCCTACAGTCGCAGTGCTTGCACCGCGTTCTCAAGGCTGAACGACCAGATATTGATACTAAACGATCTGATCTACTGAAGTTACAAGGTGAGCTTTGTTTGAAGATTAACTGGCTTAATATAAAAAAATGTTGTGAAAATGAATCGACGACCATGATTAAACAATGCATATGCAATATAACTACTACCACATACCTAATAGGTAGGCCAAGCTTTTTGTGTGTGAGAGAAAGATAGGCATCTCCTTCTAACAAAAATCTCTCTCTCTCTCTCTCTCTCTCTCTCTCTCTCTCTCTCGGTCTCTCTCTCTCTCTCTCTCTCTCTCTCTCTGTCTCTCTCTCTCTCAGAGTTATTGTAGTAGGTGAATAAAAAAAGCTATCCACTTTTCAAGGTCACCATCATTTCAGCGTGTATCGAAAGTCATACATTACACCACTAGCTTGTGCTTTTAAAGGTTTTATGTTTACTCTTCATGGATAAAAAAAAACATAAATCATCACCTTAATCTACCTTATATACATTCTAGGCGAGTTCCATCTTCGTCTACGTCAACTAGAGAAGTCTTTACTACAAGCATTAAATGATGCTAAGGGAAAAATCTTAGACGACGACTCGGTTATAGCCACGCTTGAAACTTTGAAGAAAGAGGCCGATGACATTGGACAGAAAGTTGAAGAGACTGATAAGGTTATCGCTGAAATTGAAACTGTTAGCCAGCAATACCTACCGCTGTCACAAGTAAGTAATTAAATAATTGAAAATGGGTAGAAGTATTGATTATTCCTGATTACCACTAAAAAACTTGAAGATTACATAATCTAACTACATTAAAAATATATATCACGGATTTCTCCAAAGAGGCAGCAGCACACTTAACAGCTAAGCTCCATGATACAATCCAAATCGTTCCGAGTCGGGATGTAGTTTGTCTGTTAATTTTATGATTGTATTCCACCACGACACAGCTTGTTTCATAGTGCTAGAATTTGCATATCATAACAAACAACGTATTACTTACCTATAATTTGATCTGGAAATGAACCCGGAGTCTCATAATTATGTTCGATACATGTATCAAATCCTCCTTTATATAATTCGGTATTGTTGTTCCCAGGCCTGCAGCAGCATCTACTTTACCATGGAGTCTCTACACCAAGTTCACTTCTTATACCAGTACTCGCTCAAGATGTTCTTAGACATATTCAGCTCGGTACTAGTGTGCTCACTGCTTAGTGGCATCACTGACTATACTGCCAGGCTTAAGATCATCACTGAAGAACTGTTTACGGTTTGTATTGACCTGATTTTATTTTAATATGATGATGGACAAGCGGGTTAGCTGTAAGGTGGTAACCGCCGGTTATGGACTTCAGAAATGTCAAACTTATGTAGAAAAGATCGCTCGTAGCTAAGACCGCCCATAATCACCTCATAATGTTGTGCTGGCTTGTAACTTGTTTTGTAATATGTGATGTGGAGTGAATAAAGTTTTATTATATACTATTTGAAGACTGAATTTGACAAAATAAATATGTAACTATCTATATATGTCTAGATAGGAAAATAGTAGTAGTACTTCTACTACTATTTTCCTATCTAGACAAAATTCTATAAAACAAGACTTCAACATTAATATTTTATATTATTACTTTCAAAATTGAATGAAAACATGATCCCTTACTAGGTGGTGTATGAGCGTGTAGCCCGCGGCATGTTACACACAGATCGGCTAACATTCGCACTGCTACTATGCCGCATCCACCTCAAGGGTACCGGCGCTGAAGACACGCTCGAGCGATCGTTCGGAGTGTTCCTTAGAGGGAAGGAGGGCTTTGTGTCACACTCCGCAGCGCTCGATCCTCTCACACATCAACAACACGATGCCGCGGATAGACTTAGCTCCAGGTAACAACAATAAATTAATATATTACAATAATTAGTAGGTAATCAATAGTCTTAGGGCCTATACCTATCTTATCACGACCCGCCTCTTCTTTACATGTGTTCATGGTTTTTACGACATTACAAAGTTATCGCCTATAAAAACAGTGAGCTCAATCGTTTCTATTACCTCAGGTTACCAGCGTTCCGTCGCTTGCTAGAAAAGGCGGGCGAGCTGCCAGAACTATCGGCGTGGTTGTCGCAAGCCGCGCCCGAACAACTCGTACCGACGTTGTGGGACTGCGAGGCGTCTGCCCCTCCCGCACCACACACTTTAGCTATGTACCGACTACTGCTTATACAGGTCAGATTTTATAATATAGCGAGATGATACAATATAACTTTTGTATAGAAGTTATGCTAACCAGTATCTATTTATAATTACTTTGGCTATACAACTGGCTACCGACTATTCGCCAAAAGTTAGCTAACTTACAGATTTCAACGCTCAGCCCTGTCTGATGTGCATTTAGCATTATTTAACAGTTTTTTTATTTAATCATTTTCATAATTATATAAATAAAATAAATTATAAAAGTACTTATTAATAAATGTAATTTAATTTTCATAGGCGTTCCGTCCTGACCGCGTGATCGCCGCTGCCACTCAGCTAGTAACAGCAGTGCTGGGAGCTGGGTTCATGGCTAAAGCCGAGACTGAGCTCGACCTGCAAGCCATCGTAGAACATCAGTTGAACGGCACCACACCCGCTCTTCTGTGCTCGGTACCTGGTTATGATGCTAGCGGTAAGTAAAATGAAGAGAGGTGCTACAACTTGGAGCGAAAAAGTGCTTTATACAAAGTAAAGTAAAAAATACAACATAGTTTATAAACTTGCACTAAAGTCACATTGCTGTTGGTGTATCGTTTTCTAGCTGAAAATGTGTAGAATAAGAATTAAGTGTCTTTCAACGCCATGCAACCAGACAATAGAAAATCTATTGTTTGCCACCGGTGACCGACGTGGCGCTTAAAGACCTAAACAATTTTAACCACTTACTATTACTTATCATATTTTGGTTTATTTAGGTCGTGTGGACGACATGGCAACTGAATTGAATAAGCCATTGTCGAGCATCGCTATTGGTTCGGCAGAAGGTTTCAACCAAGCCGAGAGGGCTATCAACACTGCTTGCAAGACTGGACGGTAAGTAGTTTAAACTTGACTTTTATATATTTTATTTTTTATGGGAATTATATTAATTAAACTTTTTTTTTTATATATTCTTAACAGCTGGGTAATGCTGAAAAACGTGCACCTAGCTCCAGTATGGTTGGTCCAATTGGAGAAAAAACTGCACTCGCTACAACCTCACCCGAACTTCAGACTGTTTTTAACAACGGAGATCAGTCCCAAGCTGCCCGTCAACCTGCTGCGAGCTGGACAAGTACTGGTGTTCGAACCCCCGCCTGGTATACGCGCAAACCTACTCAGGACTTTCGCTACTGTACGTACATATTGATGTTTTATCGCAGTGCACGTATACATTTGTTGTGAATACGCAATGAGTACATTGATGTTTTGTAAACTTGTACGCGTACACAAAATTTTGTGAATTAAATCTTTATCGTTCTGTTAATCAGTTTACAATTTTATATCGTACTTATCTGAATTAAAAAAAAAACAATTATTTAACAGGTACCAGCGGCTCGTATGATGAAACAACCTTCAGAGCGAGCAAGACTATATTTCTTACTCGCTTGGTTCCACGGTATGCATTTTACTAAAAACCTATAATATTATTTTTAAGTGTCAGGAATTTAGGAAAAAAACAGTTAAAAATAGCAATTAGGCGATGACGCGTTTATTATCATAACTACAAAGAATAAAATAATTAATATCTGTTTTTTTTGCCTTTAATATTGCGGCAATACCTCTATAACTATGTACATAGAAATACCTCTATCAAATCAGAAAAAATACAGTAGGCTATTATTAGACTTGCTAAGTATAGACCTCATACTGTTACAACAAGGTTTAAATTCGTAATGTACAATGTGTCATCGCCGCGACTTCACATTTTGTTATACGTACCGAAGTAAAACGTATAAATTTCGATACTACATCCACGTAACAATATTATTTTATTAATGGATAATAAAATATTGTTTGTTCGTTCAGGCATTGTACAAGAACGTTTGCGCTACGTGCCTCTGGGTTGGGCTAAGTACTACGAGTTCAATGAGTCGGATCTAAGAGTAGCCTGCGACACACTCGACACTTGGATCGATTCTACAGCTATGGTAAGCTTATATCTACTTTATAATTTTCATCAGCTAAAAGACGTCCACTGCTGGCCTCTAACAATTTTCGCCAATAAATACAATAATAAGCTACTACTTAATTTTGGGACCTTAACATAAGTTTTAACAGAAATGTTAAAGAATACCTACTTGCCGTTGATTCGATACTTACACGAATGATACGCACCGTGGATTTCATACCTACATCAACGATGCGTATACGAACAATCCATAAAATGTTAAGCCTGAGATTGGGCCCATTTTGAATTTTAGTCCTTTTTCCTTAGCGTTTTAAGAAACCAAAAAAGTAATGTATCAAATACATAACTTGTTTGTTTATATAAAATCTATCATTCCAATGTCTACTAATTTACGTCATATAAAAATGTTATATTTCACAGGGCCGCACAAATCTCCCTCCAGAGAAGGTACCATGGGAGGCGCTAGTTACCCTACTCTCTCAATGTATCTACGGAGGCAAGATTGACAACACCTTTGATCAACGGCTGTTGCACTCGTTCTTGTGCAAACTGTTTACTCCCAAGTCGTTTGAAGCTGATTTTGCTCTTGTAGCTAACGTTGATGGGGTAAGCAGAACTGTATTTCAGTATTTTATACTAATTTGTCTTTGATAAGTGATAACACAATAATATATGATTAATTTGTAAAAATAAAAATTATATAAGTACACATTTTATAAGTACAGTTTAATCAATGAACATCAATGAACGATTAAACTGTACTTAAAAATAACAAAACAAAACCATAGATTAATTTTCATAATATTTATGATTCTACAAACATTGCAATATTATTATTACATAGTTTTGACGTATTTTTAACATGAAATAGAGTGATTTAAAAGCGTAACGAATGGCTCACCTTACGATAAAAATATGGAGCTTATTTTTTAATAGTCATCATCTTATAATCATCATTTCACTACATAGATAGTTAATAGATTTATGACAATATTCTTTATTGTACATTGTACAACATAATGCTAATGTATCCAATAATATTGTATAGGCGAGTGGTAACCAGCGTCACATCACGATGCCGGACGGCAACCGTCGCGACTACTTCCTCAAATGGATCGAGGAGTTATCGGACCGACAGACACCGTCGTGGCTCGGCCTGCCTAATAACGCTGAGAAGGTAAATAAGTTGAAAATAAATATTATAGTACTGACAGAAGTTTTAAATATGTTACGGACGTGAAAATATAAAATAAATGTTTTTGGGAGTACCAATGTAATTTTACAAATTATAATATTATGTGCTTTTTAAGTTTTTCTTGGATATTTCTGACTGACGGTGAAGAAAAACATCGTAAGGAAACCTGGACTTAAAAGTCTGAAATTGCCAATCCGCCTTGAGCAAGCGTGGTGATAAATGCTCATGCCTTCTTTATATGAGAAGAGGCCTTTTCCCTGCAATGGGACAGTAAACAGGCTGGTATTATAAAGTAATTGAAGTACCTACTTAACTATAATCAAATTACGTAACTTTAAGTACAGGGTAGGTCTTTATGTTATATATAGTTACGCACGAGCGTTTAATACTGGTATTTTGTTTTAAAAACTATTAGTGTCATATTTGCTGGTCAATTTCTAGTAAAAGTTATGCTAATATTGTACCTACATTTTACAACTTTCATGTTTGAAATATACATGAAGGTTGCAAAAAGTAAAACAAAATTACTCAGTAAATTTGTCGCGGTCATAAAGTGTTCAAAAATATTCCGATTCCTTTTCTCTAAAATACATCAAGATAATACGTGAACTTCTTGCGATTTCTCCCGATTACATTCTATTTGATTAATCAGCCGTTTGGCAGCTATTTCACTACTTTTTGAGTCTTTGTATTATTCGTGTTTATTTGCATTTAGGTGCTTCTAACCACTCAAGGTAGCGACTTGGTGTCGAAACTGCTGAAGATGCAACAACTCGAAGATGAAGAAGAATTAGCGTACAACGCCGCCTCACAAGATCACGACACAGTCTCTGGTAAGCACTAAGATAAGAGGAATCCTGCGAAACTCTGCCTATCTTGTATTTTTATTCTTGGCTATGAATTTCAGTGTTACAGATCTTTGCTATGAAATTTTATAATTATTTATAGGTCTTAGCTATAAATAATTATTACAAAAATGTGTGTTTTTGTAAAAACTTGTCAGAAACATCTCTTTTGTGTAACGATGTTTCATTCATGAGACAAGCACGACTATGTTACAGGTACCCGATATCGTCGTATCGTTATTTGATAATATTAATAATAATATGACATGAAATACCAATTTGCAGACTCAATGGTAGACGGCAGACCTGCATGGATGAAAACTTTGCACTTGACTGCTTCCAATTGGTTGAAGCTGTTGCCGAACCAGTTGCCGGTGAGTAGACTAATATCACAAAAATCATAAGGTCATTATACATAAACAGCTTCTACATAAGAATATTTTGTAAATTTTCAGACATTACGTCGAACCGTGGAGAACATCAAAGACCCGTTGTATCGTTTCTTTGAACGTGAGGTCGCGGCCGGTGCATCGTTGTTGCAGCAAGTGTTGCACGATCTACGCAATGTGCTCTCTATTTGTCAGGTAAAATATTTTGATCTTAATTGAAGGTCTAATGGGGTATTTTACTCTATAAAAGACAAAATCTAAAATATATTTTTGAGATAGCTTAGGCAAATAACAGGCGAAAACGCTTAGTAACTCTCGTAAAAGATTGGATATGTCGTGAATCTTTCAAAGTAAGGATATATATTCGAAATGGCCCAGTGCATAAGGCACCCGCTTCGTAAACACGAGGTAGTGTGTTTGAATCCGGGCAAATACCAATGTGATTTGGATATTTCGGACTGACGGTAAAGGATAACATCGTAAGAAAACTAGACTACCTAGAGCACGCGTGGTGATTAACGCTCATACCTTCTCTATATTAGAAGAGGCCTTTGCTCTGCAGTGGGACAATAAACAGGCTTGTATTATTATAAGGATAATTATATTTGATTAACATATTATACATATCCCCTTAACATATTCATAAGTCCGTGGACTCATTCTCGCTCAGTAGCTCCTGGAGCGATTTCGGAGAATGACAATTCCGGCTTTTATACCCTTAACCACAGAGCGACGTATGTCTGACAACTCTGGACATGGTAATGTCACTTTATTAGTCGAAGGATTTACTAAATCTGTGATGGAGCGATATCGTAAAGTAATAATTGACTTCTCTTCATACATATATACAAAGATCGAAGTAAGTATATCTAAATGAAAAATAAAATTGTCATTGAAATCAGTATGTAATAATGATATACGGACAGTAGGTATCAGTGGCGAAGGGTGACTTTTTGTCAGAGGGAAGCCGGAGCAAAAATTGCTTAGCTTAAAGCGCGACGTATGGTCAATTTCTATACTTTAATAGATATTAATTATTTATCGTAAAGAGAGAAATTAAAATGTTTAATAAATAATTATATTAATAATTTCATAATTTCTTTTAAAATTTATTTCCATATCTTGGCCATCACGGCCGATCTAAATTAAGTACATGTTTTTTGTTTTTCAAAATTAACTTTGAGAAACGTGTTTTCTGAGATAATTAATAAATCAGGCAACAATCTAATGCTACTAGCATCGTAGACACACAGAAATCAGAATCACTTTTCATACTACGCGACGCTCTAAGCTCTGCGCAGCGCCCGCCGGTCACGCTAAGAATCTCAACTACCTACTGAGAGTGGCTACTCCAAACTAGTCCAAACCCGCAGTAATAGCTCGCAAAGCAGAAAGCTTATTCTACAATATTATACAAAACCTTAAACATACTATTACAATAAAAAAGTTTAGGTACAGAACAAAACATAATAAAATTTTACATATTATCACAATTTTCACTATCGAAAATTCCTAATAACTTCTAAATGGATGACACTATTTAAACAATTTCTTTAGCCCTATCCATTTGAGACCTAAACCTATCAAATGACACTAAAAACAACACAATATCTACACAAATAAAAAATCATGTTTTCAACTTACGTATTCATGCGTGTTTCAAGCGGACGGCACTCGCGCTGCGCTTGTACCTAGCAGATATTCCCAATATTTTCCAATAATTCCGAGATATCGTGTCCATGCACTCCATGCATGAAGGTGCGTTGCTCAAGCGCACTTACCTTCTGAGTAAACATCTTCACTAATTTACTTTCTACTTGTTACTTTCATAATATTATAATTAAAGTCTATAGACGCTTAGAAGTACTTACTAAACAAAATTTATTATGTTCACTCTTTTACAGTACACGTTACACAAACGCTACCCTACAAAAACTATATTTCGAGATACTTTATTACATAATTAAAACAAAAACAAACAAAATTGCTTTAGTATTTGTAAATAATGAACTTTAAATGAAATGTCAACAACGGAGTTACCAATACTCAAAAATATTTTGTCCCCAAACGTAAACTAAAAAATCTCTAGAAATGAAATCATAAATCACCAATAACCGGGGCGGTTTAACTTTATTTTAATAATTACTTTATTTTTACTAATTTTTAATTACTTTTTTTATTTTCAAAACTGACATGCACATCTCTTTATTGTCAAATTATCGTCGTTCGTACTTTCTGGAATGTAGCTTTGTTGTCTGTCTCGCTTACACCTAAGCAATTTGAATGTTCTGTCTCTGTCATAAGCCGGCAAATACCGGGTTATAGTCCACCTACATTACGCGTAATTTAACTATGTACTTAGTTACTTGGAACGTACGATTTCCTATAGTATGGATTCCTCTCAATTCCTGCGGCTTATTTTATAACAATTTGACAATTTGGCGCCAATGCGAAGGCGTTTTTGAAATGTTTTCATTTTATTTTAGTTTATTATTACCAGAGTAGAAAGACAAGACAGTACTAAAGGTGTTTTTAAAATGTTTTAAAGTTATTTTAGTTAAATATACCAGTGAAAATAGATTATATTTTTATTAATAGACACTAGTCTTTGTGATTTATCTCAAAGGGAAGCCGGTAGGAATCGGGTTATATGGACCCTTCGCCACTGGTAGGTATTGTATACTATCTCTGCAAACAAATCATAGGTCGAATTAAGTAAACAATGTTTATATGCTTTTTTTACAAAAAAATATATTTAAAATGTATTTTAAAATGTTATTATGTTAATATAATAATAATAATAATAATAATAATAAATCATTTATTTCAGGCATCTAAGGCCCATAACATGCCAATACATACATAAGAAAAAATATAAACTAATACATATTTTATATAAACTAAAACTAAATAACATGAATTATTTCGGCGTCATATTTCGCTGCGCGGTGTTGTGTAGCCTACCACGAAAACGTCGATATACAACACCTTTCGGCCAAAACTCTTGTTGAAGACAAGTTTCGAGATATTGCGTCGGCACTCGAACCACGAACGATTTAAAATTCGTGTTGTGACGCGACTCCAACCTCTCGACTCTTAGAGTGCAATTGGTCTTGGTTCGCACGTACTGTACGATCTCCTCTTCCTTCGTACTGTGGTGTAGCCGGGACAAGTACAGTATACAAATATAGTCTTTGCATATTATCTACCTTTTATGCAAATTATGGGTAGTAAATTGCTTGTTTTATTTCATAAATGATTTGGAATTAAATAGAGTTTTAGCTGTTTCATCGCTTAAGTCCTCTCTGCTACCTTTATGTTTGCTCTGCTACGTTTCTAAAAGCGCTTTTAGCGCGCCCGACATGCGCAGGGACACAACTCACACAACACGATACTGGTATCCTTATTACGAGCCCTCGCTTCCTCTCGCTCTATTTTTCCTAAGTTATATGGATATATGGATATGTCGGATATATTAATATTTTTCAAAGGGAAGGACTGAAGTGGTAGTATCTAATAAAATTGAGACACTTAAAAAAATATTCTATTTTGTGAAGTTATTAAATTTTTGTATATTTAAAACCTAGTAAGTAGGTACTTATAAAATATTTTTGCTTATTTTTTTATTTTATCAGATTTTAAAATATCCTTTGTAAAATAGCTTGGCGACATGATTTTCATAATTATTCATTTAGGTAAGGCATAGTATTTATTGATTTATATTTTATATTAATTTCAAAAGAAAGTATTCGAGTAATCCCAAAAATTCGTACAGATTACAATTAGTTTGTCTGTCCCTGCGAGTCATGCACGTATGCATGCTCGTGGTGCGTGCGTGGTGACTCCCACTTCAATAATACGCGTATGTCGCGGCAGGGCGAGATGAAGCAGACGAACGAGACCCGCGCGATGGTGGCGTGCCTGGTGCGCGGCATGCTGCCGGCCGGCTGGCGCCGCTACGCCGTCGCGCGCGGCTGCACCGTGCAGCAGTGGGTCGGGGACTTCGCCGCGCGCGTCACGCAGCTCGCCGCCGTGTCCGACGCCGTGGCCGCGCAGGGCGCCAAGCGGCTGCAGGTACACGCACTCTTCCTACTTAAACATACTAGTACGGTACCTCTGTACAGTTAAGAGCCGAAACAACGAAATCAGCGGCATCATTTCAAACAATCTTTTGATGTTTGCTCGAAAATGTGATGCCGATTTCGGCGTTGCGACGACGCAACGACGTTATGTGTTTCGGTCTTATAGGTGCAACACCACACTATACTCACCCACTCTACTCGGAGTATAGTCTCCTAGCGATAAAATAAATAATAATGATACAAATGGTTATAATAAAGTGATTGCATTTAAAATGGGTTTGTCCCGAATGTCTTCTAACTTACAGTTTTTATTTGCAGAGCATTCCCATTTGGCTCGGCGGTCTTCTGAATCCAGAAGCATACATCACTGCTACTCGCCAATGCGTAGCTCAAGCCAATTCCTGGTCGCTCGAAGAACTGCACTTGCAGGTAAATAAACGATTACAGACAAACTAATGGCTCTATATGCCTTCTGCATTAGCACGAACCGAGTTTGTTTTAAATTGGAGTCATACCCACGATCTATAAGGAAACGCTAAAATAGCAGCAAGAAAGATTTTCTTCTGCTTTCAGTAAAGCTACATTTTTCATTACTTAGACGATTGCCAGCGTCTTCGAGCAGCAGGAACAACACTGAATATTATATGTCGTACACAGGTGACGATCCCCGACCCCGGCACTCCGACCGACAACGCGCAGAGTGAGTGGTCGTTCTCGGTGACCGGGCTGAAGCTGCAGGGCGCCACGGTCAAGGGCAACCGGCTACTGCTCACCAATACCATCATGGTTGACCTACCACTCACTGTGCTCACTTGGATACGGTAACTATATTTATTAAACGCTTCATATAGGTACATTTGCTGTAACTTAGTTATTAAAAATATAGTACCACCTCGTAGATACTAATGTCTATGATTACAAAAATCGTATTTTTACTGATTAGATTTCTGCTTCGGATCAGAAAGTCTTGGAGATTTCGCAATATTTAGCCTGGAATTTAAAATCAACTATGACCACGATTACTTAAATTTCTTTGCAAGTATGGCCTCAATTTCGCAAACCTGTCGATTGCACATAGACTATATTATATTATACAACATACAATTTCATTTTCAGTGGTCCCGAAACTAATACTGGCGGTCAAACGTTGACATTGCCTGTATACTTGAACAGCGCTCGTTCTGAACTACTGTTCACGGTGCGCCTGCCCATCGCTCCCGGACAAGAGCCACACGCCTTCTACGAGAGAGGCGTCGCTTTACTCACCTCCACCGCACTTAACTAAACTCACTATATAAAATATATTATATATATACTCCAATGTATTACTTTCATATATAAATGCACGCTAAATGTTATATTCAGTAGCTTCGTTTGTAACAAAATAATGAATCAAATAAGTTATAAACATTATTTATTGTCAAGCTAATAAATTATTTATTAATAAAATGTTGATTTCTTTTAATTGTCCTTTTAGACCAGTTCTTGATTACAAGATTTTATTCAGTTGAATACCCGAACAGCAGGTTTTACGTAAAGGTGCTCCCTCAGCGCGAGCTTTCACTTGATAAGTAACGTTACTGGTTAAAATCCTAAATCACATCGACCAATCAGCCTGACCTCCTTCCTGCTAAAGTCATTGGAAAGGCTATGCGAGAGGGAGCTGAGAGATGGAGCACTAAAATGCATATCACTACATACAAATCAGCACGCCTACAGTTCAGGTAAGTCAACAGACTCTGCTCTTCATCTGGTAGTCAGCAGAATCGAGGAGGCACTAGAACAAAAAGGCAGTTGTCTCGGCACCTTCATAGACATTGAAGGAGCTTCCGACAAAACACACTTTTGCTAGTATACAAGCTGCGCTCCACCGACACGGAGTAAAGGCGGTACTAGCAGAGTGGATCACAAACTCACTGAGCAAACGGATAGTACGACTTGGAGATGATGAGAATTCAGCAATGCTAGCCAGAGGGAGGTGTCCTGTCGCCCCTTTTGTGGAATCTGGTAATAAATGACCTCATCACCAAACTAAACAACCATCATGACTACACCGTAAGATTACGCCTATGACCTTGCCATTCTCATATCAGGTAAGGTAACAGGAACCATCTGCAACCTCACTCAACAAGCGCTATACATAGTTGAAAAATGGTGCAAGGAGTATGACCTCTCGGTAAACCCCAACAAGACGCAGCTTGTCATGTTCACCAAGAAGCGCAGCCTGGGTCACTATACATTACCCAGGATTTTCAACACCGAACTAAAACTGTCAAACGATGTCAAGTACCTTGGCGTCACCCTTGACAGTAAACTAACATGGAGCAACCACGTAGACAACACAATAAACAAGGCAACGATTATATTCTACCAATGTAAGAGGATGATTGGTAAGACGGGGACTACAACCCAAAATAATACTATGGCTCTACAACACCGTCATCAAACCCATACTCTCTTATGGGGCAGTAGTCTGGTGACCGAGAACTAAACTAGACACTGCGGCAAACAAACTTTAACGGATACAAAGGTTAGCATGCATGGCTATTACAGGCTGCTTTAGGACCACACAGACGGCGGCTTTAGAGGCTATGTTGGGCCTCCCACCGCTTCCCCTCTACATCCAACAGGAGGCAGCAATAACGGCCCTACGCCTCAAAATGCTAAACGCATGCATATGTTTTGTTTTACCTTTGTACCACAAACAAAGGTAAAACAAAACATATGTCTCTACTAGAGGGACTGACTAATCAATTCCCTCTAATAGATGCGGTAAACGACCGCATACCGAAACAATTTGTCTTTGACAAGATATACAAAATACAACTGCATGAGAACCAAGTTGCGAGGGATTGCGACTAGGGGAACTCAGGATATTTACAGACGGATCAAAAACAGGCACAGGGACCGGAACCAGGATCTTCTCCGAAGATTTAAACATGCAAATATCAGCACCGTTGGGGGCCGAAAACACTGTCTTCCAGGCTGAGTGTATGGGTGGTGGATCCTAGCAAGAGAGGTCAGCGATCATTCCATCCGCATACTCTCGGACAGCATGTCTGTCCTTCAAGCGCTAGGAAGCCATACAATAAATTCCAAACTAATATATGACTGCCACCAAAAATTATGTAAGGTAGGTAACTACAACAACATCACTATACAATGGATCAAATTTAATAGCATAGCGGGCATAGCTCCCGAGGTAACGACGCAGCCGACGTGCTTGCGAGGGAAGGCTCAGCAGCTATGAATGCCGTGGAACCAGAACCCACTGTTGCCATCCTCTTTGGTCACCTACGCACCCTGGTAAGAAATCACACCATAGATCAACACAAAAACAAATGGAAGAACCATACCGAGTGCAGGCAGGCTAAGGAAGCACTGCCAGAGCTAAATGCTCGCTTCACGAAACAGGTGCTCCGACTGTCAAAACAACAACTTTGCACAGTCACAGCCGCCATCACCGGTCATCGTTTTTTTAATAAACACCTATTTGTCATGGGAATTACAGACAGCCCGCTGTGCAGAGCCTGCATGCGGGCAGACGAAACAACAGCACACATACTGCTACCCTGTCCTGAGGTCGCCGCATACAGGGCAAGAGTGGAGTTACGGCAAACAGCCCGTTCATACCGTGCGAACCGAGTATTACAGTGCGCAACTTTATGATACAATGTGTAATATTTTAAATTTGGAATGTTACAAGCGAAGGCTCGGCAGTCAGGGAGATAGTATTGTTTGAAGTGTTAGAGATACCTACTGTTCGAAAACGTTTTCGAACAAGGAATAAAAAGCTATACAAATTCTTAACTATTTATTAAATCACAAAACAATAATTAAACATCTACAACTGACTGGAGCCCTGTATGTTCGCCTTCATACCGGGTGGTTTTTGCTTTGGCAGTCTGAAACAAGTGGTACTAATTAATTAAAAGCATCTTGGACAAATAGTGTGCAGTAACAAGTTGACTTTCATCTAATCCACTAAGTATTGCCTTTAATCTGGCTTGGTATAAATCCTTAAGCGTTAGGGAGCTGACTGTTATTTAGCCCATTAGACATTAATATTAGCGGTATAAAAATATTTGTTCACATTGTTCAAGCTTTTCATCGAAATTTTTGTTGTAATTTTTTTTATATGCAATTGTTGCTATAGAATTTGGTCATCTACTTACATTTATAAAAGAGGTACTAAAAAGCTTTTGGTTTATAAAAAAAAACTATACGGTATTGAACATTTACCTGGTATGTATAATTTTGCGCGGCGACGATGGATGAACGAGATCGTGTTGTCTCTCCCAGTCCAAGTATTTCTGATGTTGTCGCTGTCGACGACGATCCACGTAACTTATCTAAACACACATATTTTAGTTTGGACACATTTCTATTCGAAACAATAGAGTGTGATACAATAAAATTAAATGTCCGAAGCATTTCAGCCAAAAGACGTCCACTGTATGACATAGCCCTCCTCAAGTATAGAGATGCTAAAGTGAGAGTACTTTAACCGGTCTTGAGCTGCCCCCATCCATCGGTTGCTCGCCACTTCATTCATCGGTTGCTCGCAACACTCATCCATCGGTTGCCCGCCACCCTTATAAGGTCGTCGGTTTACCTTGTGAGGGGCCTGTCCGCGCTGCGTTTACCGTTTCGTGGTGTCTTTTCTAGAACTTTTCTGCCCTCACTCATAAATTAAAAACAATTTAATTTACAGACATCAAAAATTATATTTACCACACAACTAGCAGGTATCCAAATGAAAGCGGTGACAAGCACGACGACGCCCACAATGTTGTCGCGAAGGAAGCCCAGCACGTTGTTGATGTTTATGTCCTCAATTATGTCCCAGAACCGTTCTACTACGTCTTGAATAGTCTTTTCACATACACCCTGAAAATATAAAACGATGAATGAATAGTAAACTACAGTTTAGTTGATAAAGAAACTGTTTGGAAATGTATATTTTGTCACCGAGTTTTGCCAAATTGTACTTTTTTATTGAGTATGCGACGTGAAATGGTCCAGTGGAGTCGAAATGGTCCAGTGGATAAGGCACTCGCTTCGTAAACACGAGGTAGTGAGTTCGAATCCGGGCAAGTACCAATGTGATATTTCAAACTATATGTACTTTCTAAGTTTATCTTGGACATTTCTGACCGACGGTGAAGGAAAACATCGTGACTTAAAAGTCTGAAATTGCCAATCCGCCTTGAGCAAGCGTGGTGATTAATGCTCATGCCTTCTCTATATGAGAAGAGGCCTTTGCCCTGCAGTGGGACAGTAAACAGGCTGGTATTATTATTATGCGACGTGACTGTTACAATACTTCCACAACTATTCATCACACAACTAGTCATTTAGTCAGGCCTTGGGAGGCTGCCTAACGCTAAATATATATAAATTAGACTTGAAAGTCGCTAACATATTAAAGTGATTATAATAATAATAATAATAAATCATTTATTTCAGGCATCTAAGGCCCATAACATGCCAATACAAACAAGAAAAATTATAAACTAATACATATTTTATATCTAAAACTAATTAACGTGAATTATTGCGGCGTCATATTTCGCTGCGATATATGATTAGCATGATACATAATAATAGGACAATTAAAATTAAGTTTTGTAGTATATAGTACTATGTAGATATACTATTTTATGATTTAGTTAGAGCAAACTGTTGTTATTCCATATATATAAAAATGAATTCCTATTTCCCTTGGTCATGGCATCACGTGTGAACGGCTAAATCAATTTCGTTAATTCTTTTTTTGTTGTGTTTGTTATTGTCAGGAGAAGGTTCTTGTGAGAGAAAAACTAAGAAAGTTGCGCAGTGATTTAGAAAATTTAAGAATACTTAACCACCATATTAAATTTAAACTGCTTAACCGATTTCGATGAAAATTAGTATGTAGATAGATTTGGTTTTGAGGACATAAGCTACTTTTTATCCCGAAAATCGCTCTGTTGCCCGAGTTACATTAATTAAACATATAGCAATTTTCACGCGGGCGAATCCGCAGGGCGCAGCTAGTTCCATATAAAATAATATTAGGTAGTACATAAAGTAATACTTAAAAATCTGTTTCATTCACCTTATTACAAAATCCTTGTATACACGGTGTTCCGTCTGGCAGTATGTCGTTGTGAGCCACGGGGAAGCACGTCTTGTTCAGGCTCTTACGACAACAACGCTTGCATGCGTCCGCAACTGGTAATACAAACACATAATTCAGATTGAAGAGCTTTCAAATTAATACATTTACGTTCGTAAAAAGGAATATGAATCTTATTGTTGCACCTTACGAACTACGAGATGGTTGTAATCTGAAAATAAGAATATGCTTTCATCACACTAAAGTACAATGTCACTTACCAATATCGCACATACAACTGTGCATGCCTTGCGTTTCACAGTACGGCACGCACGTCCCGTTGCGACAGCGGCCGCGCTCCGCACACTCGTGCTCGTCAGCTATCGCCGGTGCCTATAAACATAGTTTATTTTGTAGAGTTATATGAGTAAACAGCACATTCTAGCACATTATTAGAACTCAGAGTTTATTTGAATCAATTTTTTTGTTAAATGTTGATGATCAAAGGAAATATTATTTAAGCAGGAAACAAAAATACAGATTAGTAATTTGTTATTTACACACTTAGCAGAAAAATAACCTACATATCAAATCGTTGCCCATCATTAAACATGGCATGATCAACCATACAAAAATAAGCAATGTGATTCTAAATAAAAACATTGAAACCGGCGCGGGAGTTATTATTGGACGAGATTTTAAATTTAAATCTAGAGGTGTCTAGCAACTAGATACATCAATTACAGTTTAGTTGATACCTTAGGACAGTCGGCCGCGGCACCGTTGCAGGTGGCCTCCCCCTCGCACGCCGAGTGCGCCGCCTCGCGACACACCACCCCGGGGGGCGCGAACACGCAGCCCGCGCAACACGGCGAGTTCTTATCACTGTAGCATATCAATAATGCTCACGAACTAGTTTTATATTTATTTATTGGATAAACAAAAGTATATGATGTAATTAACTTATATTATCTATTTGTATAGCAAACAACAAAAAAGGACAATGAATCCAAAAAGTGTCAGAAAATATATTATAGCTGCAAGTATACTACGTAGCGTGTGGCGTGTAGATGTAAACAGAGGGTTTTAGACTAACTTTATTATTGAAAGCATTTGCTTATTGTACGGGTCGTAATACGTTGTGCTATTTTGGCGTTATATGTAGTCAATTAAAAATCATATTTCTACACACGCAGTTTCGACTCGTAGTGCAAAATTCGTTCAATGCAATTTATATTTATTTATACTTCAATAAAAATCTAGTGAGGTATTCCACTTGTACTATAATTACCTGCATACTGCGCCTTGATTTTTTCTCAACTTACAATTTTTGTCACAACACATATCATTGTCCTCGGTTCCTAAAACAATCCAACCAAAAATATAAATACCGACTACAATTCAATACCACCATAGATAAATGAATTTTATAGTTAGTTACCAAGCAACCCAGCGTCACACTCTTCACCACCTTCGACCCTCAGGTTGCCACAGAAACTTTCTTCCGGTTCTGAGAAGCAACGTCCTGACTTTGCTTGTAATACTTTACGAATAGATCGCAGACTGCACGGTGAGAACCTCTGCAATAAGCCAAAGGTAATTTAATATTATACTAATTAAAACAGAAGGAAAGAATACGAACTGTGTCAATATGTAGATATGATATGATACTCTTTATTAACTGTCTAAACGCTCTATTTGTACGTAGTTTGTACGTGAACACAAAACTATGACGTCATATTTTTAGAACCAAATGACATACATATTTGCAATAAACGAGTTTTGCAATTAAATCCTGTACAATGATGACGACTTTTAGACGAATGTTGTTATTTGAAAATAATATCATTTTAATTTAAACAGATTTCCATTATACATAATGACTCTCTTTTCTAAGCGAGTATACTTCTTTATCGCAGTATATTAGCAATATACAAAATTAACAATGAGACTAAACAAAACATAGCTGTAGTATACCTACCTTGTTGTTAACATCATATCCGCTAACACTATACGTATACATAAGATAAGATCCGCCCTGGCTGGCGGCCGGCGAGCACTCCGCCACATCGGGGTCGTGTTCCGAGCCCCAGTTATGTCCGAACTCGTGAGCGGTCACTAGGTCCGCCTCTCGAGTGATCACGCGCTGACCGTAGTGGTTGCGAGATGAACTTAGCCCAGAGTTTAAGTATAGAGTATAGCCGTTCTTGAAGTATTCTGGTGGAAATGTTGGTATTAACGGGATTCTGCTTTGTTTTATAGTTTTATAGCTTATAGCTTTGTAGTATTGCTTTGTTTCAAATTATAAGCACATTTACAAAATATGAGTGAGACTGCTAATATAAAAGAAAATACGTAGTTGTAGATAACAGTATTTAGATTCAACAGCCTTGATGTAGGTATATAATCTCTTCTTCTACCAACAACTACTATAGTAATAAGTAAATCACAATCATTTCATTGCTAAAATTTAGAGGCGTGTGTGCGCATGACGTCTGAAAATCAGGTTGGCAGGGGCACAAGGTGTTTTGATGGTCATAAGGCAATTTTACAGACTTCTTGGTCTTATTAGGGTCTAAAACTTAGAACATGAACTTTTAAAGACCTAAATACTCCACTGTACCTACATATTCTGATATGTAGCTAAGTAATGTTAATATTCATATACTAAATAACTAAATAAGAATATTATCTAAGTATACTTTTATATAAAGGAGGATTTAGTTTGTTTGTTTGTTTAAACGCGCTAATCTCTGGAGCTTCCAGTCGGATTTGTATAATTATTTTTGCGTTTAATAGGCCAGTTCTTGAGGAAGGTTTATAGGCTATGTAACATCACGCTACTGGCGACGAGAGCAGAGTAACCAAAGATGTGGGTAAAACCGCGCTGTGGGAAGCTAGGTACACATAAAATGTAATTGACATAGTAAAATAAATCGAATGAAATCATACATAAATTAAATAAGACATGCAAAACAAACAAATGGACACTCACATAAACATTAACGCACCATTGCGGCTGAAAAACAAAATGGAAATCAATAAAAAAAAACAAGAAAAATAATGATTTTTAAACTTAATTTAATAGCAATGTTCAGTGAATTTCAAAGAAATGAAAAAAAAACATAGATACGAGTATCTTATTGCCAAGATATTCTTGCTTATATCCTAACAAGCAACGAAAAAAAAAGCACGCAATTTAAGTTATCACGCGCACAGTACCTAGCTTGACGCGGACTAAACGTCACATTTTTTTTTATTATCAGATTAGGCGCACTATAATTAACCTCTATACTTTTAAAAGAACTAAATATACGGGAATTCACGCGATCATGCATTAGGTATTTACATACCTTATTTTGCTTGACGTTTCGACCAGGTTACACCGGCCGTGGTCACAAGCAGACTGATGTGGCGATGTCTCTATACTTTTTTACCATAGGGGAATTCTTATAATTTATAACCACAGACCGGAATAGAGAAAGCATATTTACCTAAAGTTCGAGGAAGGAAGTAACATAGTGTTGATAATACCTCCTCTTAAATCCCGCCTATAACAAATATCTAGTAATTTTCATTTTTTTATATTGAAAATTAAATAGAGTAAAAATAAAATGGGTATTATTTTTCAAAACAAACTAACGCACATATTTATATTTATATAATAATACTAAATAAGTAAATACATATTCTCTCATTACCTGGAGTACATATCCCTCCTACAGAATTTCGTCTAGGTGAGCCCACATAGGCTAGTCCAAGGATACCTCCTTCAAACTTGAGGTCCGTAAACAAATGGGCTAAGCAAAAGTCCTTGTGAGAATACTCGCGGCTGAACACCTATTATAAAGAAAAATATTTAACTATAAATCTAGTATTAGGTACAGGACAAGAAAATAATGAACACTCATGCTTTCTAAATATTAGACTACTCGTACTTTTACTGAATTGGTATAACAAATTAGACTTCGTCGTGTCGTGGCGTTACGACTTCGAGTTGCAAGGCCACGTAAAAAGGCAACTACGTTTCTGGAACCTTGAGTTGCTATTACCACTTACCATCATATCATGTATGCTTACTCGTCTGGTACGTAAGGACGACCCATACTGTATGGGATCCATACCTTAGACAGTGTATGAGCCATACGTTATTATTTAAATATTACTGTTTATTCTTAAATTATTCTGCTTAACATTACAAACTCTATGCGGTACATAATAAGAATTAGAATACCTCGAGCAAGTTCCTCACGTCCCACTTCTCCCGTACCATGTTATAGTGAGCTTCACCGCCGCGCACTCGCGTCGGCTCCGAATGTACTAGAATCTTCTTTATCACAAAACCCATGCCTTTAAACCCATCCATATCCTGAGAAATAAATATGTGATGAAGATAAATGAAAAAATAAATATTATTATTACTAAATTAAATGCTATTTTTACTTTCTTACCTACTCTGTATGTCTGATACATACCTGTCTGTCTTGCCATAAAGTATCATTATATATTTTATGAACTCTGTCAATAAGGCTAATCTGTAAAAAAACAAAATAAAAACTAGTAAATCACTGCGTAGTATACATATATAGTTTAGCAATTATTCAGTAGGATAAAATATAATATTAACCTGATGGAGAAACGGGCGTCCTCTCATATATAGAAGACATGTGCATTGTGCACTGCACAATAATAACATTCTTTACGACTAAGTATTTGATATCAGGCCTTTGTAGTTAGTCTGTTTGCTCAGTAACAAAAAGAAATTAAACAGTAAGTAATCTTACCAGATAACTAATAGTAGTTTTAGTATTACTTGCACCCATTTCTTGAAAGAATCTATAGTCAGCAACAAGTAGTAGGGGACATCGAGTTTTCGTAGGTGTGTATTCATAATCACTTTGTCTCTTCTGTCGGCGATGGTTGTCACTAGTATTGTCTGAATGTACTTCTTGTAGGTACTTCTCTCTTTCTGATTGTTCATGCTCTGTTTCTACATCAATATGAATGTCACCCTCTTTTTCGTCATTATCTTCCAATTCTGAAATAGTAATAAAGGTTCTTCAAAATAATTAAGCAAATATGTGTTTCAGGATTTTAATTAATTAAACTTTTAAAGAGGTGGAATAGATACCGAAGCGATGCGAGGATGGGCAGCTAGTATTTCCTAATGTCAACTCTATTTCTGTGTGAATAGGGGATAGGGCATCAAATGTATTGTGATATAAACTAACCTTTTCCTTCTTTCACATAACCACACACCCGAGGTTTAGTACCACCCTTAGCCCCTTCGGCGTCTTTCCAGCTGAAGTGTATGTCAGAAGATCGATAAGTTATCATCGTCTTGTCGTCCAAGTGAGGCAGATGACGCCATGAAGGCTAGAGTAAAAATAAAAATTACTATTTTAATAAAAATGTAAATTGTAAATATTCTATTCACATTTTATATACATTTTCCACTGCTTTTTATTATTTCTATTGTACCAAAATTTACTACCGTTTACATAACCCACAAGAAGAGACGGTGTGGTGCTAAATTCTAGACTGGTGACCAGGGGCAATTAGTTTAATTATTATATTACCTCAATGTGGTAAACTAAAAATTATCGAACCTAAACGCAACCCACGTAAGACCAACACAGTCAAGTTTAGGGAAATCACTGAGATGCAGCTGCGAGGACTGGGTATCAAGAACAGTTTCAGCTGCACATCAGACATCGAAGAATATGTAAGTAAATTAACTTCAATTCTTACTAACTCATTCGAACAAACCTGCCCTTTAACCATCCCTAAACCACACCAGCAGAATTGACGCTGGTGGGGTTCAGAGCTAGAAAAACTTAGACAAAAACTAAGAAGGCTCTTTAATAGGGCAATGAACACCAGGAAAGGGGAAGACTGGGAAAACTACAAAACGCTCCAATATCACTATAAAAAACGTATACGTGCGCGTAAAAGTGAAGCCTGGAAACGTTTCTGTAGCAACATCGAATCAAATCATCAAGCGATCAGGGTCAAGGCTATTTTGGCCAAGGGCAACCACACACTTGGATCGCTTAAAAAACCGGATAACACATTCACCAAATCCGACACTAAAACATGTGAAGTATTACTGAGCACCCATTTTCCAGGTTTCACCACCAGAGATGAAACGGAATGGGAAGAAACTGAACATGATATAAAACAGTGTGACTGGACTACCGCCCATAATGTCGTTACAAACTACAAAGTTGCGTGGGCGCTAAACAGCTTCCAATCGTTCAAATCACCAGGCATAGACGGAATCTTTCCTGGACTGCTGAGGTAGAGCTGCCAAGATATAACACCACATCTTGTACAGCTGTATCGGGCGTGCTTAGCATACAGATACACGCCGAAGCAGTGAAGGGAAGTCAAAGTTGTCTTCCCAAACCTGGAAAGAGCGACTACACTCAGGCCAAATCCTACAGACCCATCAGCCTTACCTCGTTTTTACTCAAAACCCAGGAAAGGCTATGCGATTGGGAAATAAGGAATGTCGACTTGAAACGTTGTCCTCTGCATAAGCAACAACATGCATATAGCCCAGGTAAATCAACGGAGTCAGCTCTTCATGATGTAGTAACACGCGTTGAAAGCTCTCTATCAGCGAAGCAATCTACTATTGGTGTTTTCATTGATGTAGAAGGTGCTTTTGATAAAACAAACTTCACGAGCATAAGTCGAGCTCTGTGAAAGCATGGGGTTGATTAGCATTAGTGGATGGATCGACAACATGCTAAAACTCAGAGCTGTAAGATACACGGTGAATACCACTACCAGAGGAGTGGTATCGAGAGGTTGTCCGCAAGGAGGAGTGCTCTCACCACTGCTCTGGAATATCGTAGTGGACGAACTTTTGTGTCGTCTAAACGACGGTGGTTATTACGCGGTAGGCTATGCGGACGATATTGTATATACATATTTTTGAATGGGCCATTTGAGGGAGTGCTATGCAACCTAGTGCACAGTACATGAACTCTCGGTTAATCCATCGAAAACAGAACTGGTTCTGTTTACCAACAAAAGGAAAATACAAATCCTTAATCTACCAAAACTTTTGGGCACCCAGTTGACCAGAGTGCCGAGTGCGAGTTGTTTTTACGTTAACGCGATCGAAACGTTTACCGCGTTTGGCTCTCTGATTGGTTAAGAGTTTGGAACAGGTCAATCGAAGCACCGAACGTCATAAACGTGTCGATCGCGTTAACGTAAAACAAACTCGCACTAGGCCCTCAGAGCACATGAGGTCAAATATCTAGGTGTAATTATTGACTCCAAACTGCTCTGGAACACTCATATAGAACAAAAGTTAACCAAGGCTTGCATCATATTTTGGCAGTGCAAACGCCTCATAAAAAACCTGGGGATCTTCCCCAGGATTGCAATGTGGCTTTATACTACCATAATTAGACCTATTATTACCTATGGTGCAGTGATCTGGTGGCCTAGAACAGATCTCTGCGCTGTAAAAACCCAGATGCGACAATTCCAAAGACATGCTTGCATGGCTATAACAGAAAGCATGCGCACCACACCGACCGCAGCCCTTGAAGTCTTGTTGGGACTTTTGCCTCTTGATTTGTACGTAAAGCAAGAGGCAAAAGCCTAATCGATAAGGCTCAAACATGCAGGACTGTGGCACGCAGACCGGGGACCACATACTAAGATACTGAGCAGGGCAATCGCGCACCAACCGCTAATTGAGGCGCCCCATGACAGGATCCCCAAAAAACAGGTATTTGAACTTAGTTACCTTGTTCAACTACAAGAATCGACAACAGACTATTCCGGTGTAAATGAGGTGCGTATCTACACGGATGGCTCTAAGACCAAATCAGGTACCGGTGCAGGAATATTTTCGATGGACCTAAATATCAATTTATCAACAGCTCTAGTGACAAATAGCTCAACTTTAAAGTGTGAATGCGTAGCTATAACTAAAGCGGCAGAAACGGTGCTGCGTCGAAAGATAACCAATTTCGACATCAGAATACTCTCTGACAGCGCAGCAGTACTTCGGGCTCTTGTAAGTAACGTAATAAACTCAGGGCTTATTATGTCCGGATTAAACAATAAAACACGTTATTCTTATGTAAGAATGTATTGCAGCTAGGTAGCTCAAATACTGAAGTGAGGGTAGATCCATATTCATACATCTATTGACATAAGTTATTTTGTCTAGACCCACAAAGTAAAATAGTACTTATAGATAATAACATGACAGGGCTCATATATGAATGTCACTCAACACTGGAAAAGGTTGTAGTAAGCAACAAGGTGACACTCCAGTGGATGAAGAGGCATAGCGGATCTCTCGGGAATGATGCAGTGGATGAGCTTGCAAGAGCGAGGGTCCAACAACCCACCAATCGGACCCGAACCAATGTTACCCATCACTGTGAGTCTACTCCGCTCGTGGATAAGAGAATGGGCCCGAGAACAACACCGGATGCAGTGGGCAAGTTCCAACGACTGTAGACAGTCAAAAGAAGCTCTGCCACAACCATCGCCAAAGCTAAGTACACACTTAATCAACCTAAGAAGGGATGACCTGCGCATAATGGTGGGCACTATTACAGGCCACTGCCCTCTAAATAAACACCTATATGTTGTAGGCATTACCGACAGTCCTCTGTGCAGAGCATGCATAGAGCACGACGAAACCGTCGCCCACGTAGTCCTGGAATGCGAGGTGTGATGACACATCGGGCACAAATCCTCGGCAGCCCGAGGTCTCTCCGCGAAGCCTGCGAAGATCCCAGGAAGCTTCTGCGCTTCTGGGCGGAGCTGAGCTTGATGAAATAATCCAGCCAAACCGGACGCAGCAAAGGACCCAGTGGTCTAAATGCGGACAACAAGCCCACCATCAAGTAACAAGTAAGTACCTCAATGTGGTATGTTTCATCAGGAGTGTGTATTATTCCAGTTATTAGACCATCTTCCATGTGTAGCTTCACATCTGAAGTTTTCTCACCAAACACTCTGCCAGTGTAGAAGTTTTCTCTGTCTGTAAATTATCATGAAGTTTAAAATTCTTTAGTTAATTAAATAAATGTAAGTGTGTAAAAATTCTCATACCACATTATTATAGGACCTAATAGGAACAATACATTAACACCCAGTTTCTGAAGGCCTGTTAAATCATTGTTCAACTAACAAGACTGTTAATTTAACAGCTGTTAAATCAATTCGAGTTTCAGTAGCGTTAATCAGTGCAAAATTAACTAATCTATAATTATTTTGATTTGACATTAGGTTTGTTTGAAACTCAGGTTTGAAAACAAACCGAATGTCAAATCAATAGGCATTAATTTTTGCGTTGATCAGCCTTTCAGAAACTGGGTGTAAGTGTGTTAATATAACAATTCACAAGTAATATATAACATGAGCTTTCCGCAGCGTACATTGTTTTACATAGCTTATAACCTTCCTCGAGAACTGGACTATCATACCCAGAATTTTTCAAATCCGACTGGTAGTTTCAGAGATTAGCGCGTTCAAACAAACAAACTTCCACTTTATATAATAGTTTAAATAATTTTTGTACACATTGGGAAAAACATCATAGTCTATATAATAAAGCAATTATGATATATATATTATCATAAAAGAAAACAGTACAGGACAATTTTATTCAGGGCTACAATAAGTAAACAGAGTAGTTAAATATAATATCTTCTTACCAACGTGAACAGTGGTTTCCTTGCCATCCCCGTCTACGGCATAAGCTTTAAAATTGGAATGTAAAACTGAACTGTGAGGATGCAAAATAAGTCGGAAATCCTTGCCTAACGTTTTGAAGTTTACTTCTTTGATAGTATTGAAAGGATGATTAGATACTTTAGTACCTCTTTTAACGATATTATGGGCAAAACTAGACGCATGTATAGTTTCAAAATGTTTCAGGTTGTGATGAATAGAACCTAAAACCAAACAAAATATATATTTTCTCTTATTATTTTAAATGATGTGTTTACGAAAGAATCATTAATAACAAATCACTTACAGTCACCAAAAAGTAGCAAATTATAAAACATAATTAAAGATATAAGAGTGTTGTTTTCAGTATACATAATAAGCATATGTTTAATTTAAAAGTGTTAGTGATATAATACAACTTGTATTGTAATATTTGTAATCCACCATCCGCCTTCTGCTATTTATAATTTGACAATTTGTTAGATTTGACATTTATCTTGATGTTCGATTCAGTACCAACTTGTCATTTAGCCTGTGTCAGTACCGTCAGTGTCAGATTTATGAATTATTCGATGATAACAAAAAAGAAGTCTCGTTAATTTTCACCACCAGTTAGAGCCACTTAGGTGAAAGGTTTTTGAATTTTGATTTTGAATTCCTTTAAATTCTTTCCTTTGAATTGAAAATCTTTCATTCACAAGAATTTGAAATCAAAACTCAAAATTCATTTACAGTTTAAAATTAATAGAATAGTTCACGGTTACTTGGATGATTGAAAGCGCTTTGACAAGTGCCTGACCCTGACGCTTCAGTACTGACCTTACGGTCACCATTTTAGATAACCCTCATTAGAAACATGTTTATTACAAGAAAAACCACTATTTAGGTTAGCTAGACTCTACCATAAGAACTGATGACCTCTTCAGTCCTATTTATTGTTCTGACTCCTGTCTGTCTCTCCGTCGTGCGGGCCTCGCAAATTTTTTTATAACTCCGGGCGAGAGTCGCCTAATATTATTTTTATCCTATATGGATATTAGTTAGAATTTCTTGAAGTCAAGCTCATTTCATAGATTTATTATTATTGGTATATAATATACTTAATAATATGTGTATTATATATAAGAGTTAATCTTGCCTTTGTACATAAATTTTATTTGTAATGTTTGCTGTTTTTATGTATCATTCTGTGTGTAAATAATAAGTTAATAATTAAATAAATTATTGCTGTGGCGACTTTCGCAACTAATTCAGGATTTGAGTCTGGTGAAAGCATGAGAGACAGATTTGGATTTAGAGCGGGGGCTTGAGTAGGGTCGGGTAGTACCAAGTTAAACACTAGTACATACATTTTAGTATGTGTATGAAAAGATTAATGAATGTTGAAGAGGGAAAGGAGGTACGTTTGGATCGCAGCAAATGTTCTATAGCCTCTGCTTACTCCATTAACGAGAAACAGGCGTGAAGTTATGTATGTATGTATGTACATACATTTTTTAAAGCATGCAGATGCGTTTGAGGTGGCGTTGGGGTTTGAGCCCCCAACCTCATGAATATATTATTAATCAATATTATGAATAAATTATAAAACTGACCCTTATTTATTGTATCTCTAGCCGAACGGCTGTAGTTCATAGACTGTTGAATGGTTCGGACCATGGGCGTAATAATCTAAACAGGACTGATAACTCTTAGAACTTGTATTTACGAAAATTATAGATTTTAAAGTTCATTTCTCGTTGCACCAGGTACAGAGGCAAAATCTGGGACGAGAGGGCTATTGACAACAGAGGCCTCGAGGAAGTCCCTTTCTATCATCTTGCCAGCCTCGAAAAATATTTATGACAAAAAATTAAAAAAAAATTAAATTCAGTTAGAACACTCATACTTTAATCGCATTTTAATAATTCAAAGCCAAGGCAGTAAGCAATCATTATTTTTATTTAGCCTAGAATTCTATGAAATTAAAGAAATATAGGCTACTAGCGGACGTCACGCGGTTTCACCCATGTGGTTCACGTTCCCGTGGGAGTACGAGGATAAAAATATATAGCGTATGTTACTCAGTGTTAATGTAGCTTTCTAATGGTAAAAGAATTTTTGAAATCCGTCCAGTACCTAGTTTTTGAATTTATTCACTGCATACAAAAATACAAATCTTATTGACACCCTATTAGAAAGGGACACACGGCCTTTGTATTACATCTCTCGCTCGGCTCGTTTTTTAGCTGCGAGTACTCAAGTTTTGTGTAGACCTGTTGTACACAACAAACTCATTTACTCATGTTCATCAACATGTAGAGAACATGTAGCACAGATCAATTATAGATGCTACACAAGTAGGAATGAAGTCATTCTTAGTGAAGCAATGAAATAATCATGAAAAGAACGGAATGACTGATGACGGCTACGGCTAATCAACTGTCAATTTCTTGTCAAAATATCAACAGACAGCTGAGACAGCGACAGCGTTCAACCTAGTTCAACCGAAGGACGTCTGGTAATACGGTAATATTTCCACAAAATCTGAATTTCGTGTTAAGTTTCTCTAAGTAAGTACAAAAATATAACACAAATGGCAAGAAACCTAGTGAAGGCGCCATTAGTGGCGTCAACTGTGGCCGAAAACGTAAAATTACCTGAAAAGCTAAAAGGAACCATAATCGAAAAATGGAAAAACTATTGGAGGAACTTGTTCATAGATTATCGCCAAATGGTACAAGATCTTAGAAGTGATATTCAAGATAACCCGATAAAAGCTATGAAATATACTGCTGGCATAATAACATTGATCTCATTGTTCAGAAACAACCCAAACGAAATTGATTTCAAAGATGAATTGAAACTGATTAGCAACGAAATTATAATGGTGAGCAACGACTGTCTGAATGAAGAAGCTGTGGAACATTTAAGATTTCTGAATACATGCTACAACCAAGGTACAATTCATTATAAAAGTTTGGGAGTAGCATCTTTAATGTACACATCGGAAACGAATGACGCCTGCAACTTGTACAAGTCACAATGTTCTTATGTACAACCTACATATACTAGTTTTCCTTCCAGAATTATTGATGTAGGCTTCATGGGAAAATGGTGGAATCTGTACAAAAAGACTGCTAACTATGATGTAAATTTTTAGAAAATGTTATATGAAGTTTGTGAACATTGTTTGTTGTATATATTTGTAGTTAATAAAAGCCAATTAGTATAACTATCTTATTACTTTAGTGGGCTAATAAAATAATAATTAAAAAAAGCTAGTCAACCTCGATAGTGATGGGCGACTTGAGTTAAAAACGGTCAGCCTGAACTATTAACATTAACTATACAACCCGTGGTCCAACAGTTATGTCCAACTGGTTGTACCATTGGTAAGTACAGTTATTCATGGTCCAACTGAGAATATACTTTGTCTGCAATTTATTTTAAAACCCGTGGTACAACTTAGGGGCTATTGTTCAACTGCTATTATGAACAAATGCTTTGTCCAACTGGTTGTATCACTGGTAACTAAAACTATCCATGGTCTAACTAAAAACCAAATTTTGTCTCTGCATCAACCAAAGGTTGACTGATAGAGAATGCCTTTGGCATTAAGTCTGCCTTTCTACATCAATTTGTGTTGTGCAAAAAGTTTACAAATAAATAGGATTGGTAATAACGAAAGACTAAAGAGTAAATTCATAAGGGTGAAAATTGCTAATAAAAATAGATGCAATATAATATTTTCTTTATTTTTCTTCTTTCTTTCCTATATGTTACTTAGACCATGGGTAAACTTGCTTTCCCGTGGTACAAACAGTTGGACCATGTTCTTTGCACAACTTATGTCTAAAAAGGAAAATGTACATCACTGCATAATAAAATAAATAATCCATTCAGTACTTAGTATTTTTTCTAATGTTGGACTACTGAGTACCTAGTGCGAGTTTGTTTTACGTTATCGCGATCGACGCGTATATGGCCCGCTCCAAGCTCTTAACCAATCAGAGAGCCAAACGCGGTAAACGTTTCGATCGCGTTAACATATAAACAACTCGCACTCGGCACCCTGATAAGTTTACTTACCTGTAGTCCTACCGGTTGTATCGCGGGTAAGTTTATCCGTGGTCCATCCGGTTTGTTCATGGATAATCTTACTTACCCGTGGTACAACCAGTTGGACATAGCTGTTGGATCACGGGTCGGGAGCCGAGTTGATATTCTCGTTCAACGGGTTGACTCAGACCCAACCCGCCGCGCCGGCTAGACGCCCGTAGCTTATAACTTTATCTATACATATAATAAAATTGGAGTGTCTGTTTGTAATATTGAAATAACCGTTTTTACTACATGTATAATTATGAATATAATTATATACGGTACATACACCAAAATAACATTTTTAGAATTTTTGTCTGTCTGTCTGTCTGTTTGTTCCGGCTAATCTCTGAAATGGCTGGACCGATTATAACGGGACTTGTATTGGCAGGTAGCTGATGTAATAAGGAGTAACTTAGGTTACGTTTATTTTAGAAAAATCTTTTATTTTAGAAAAATAAAGTTTTGTTGATCGACTGTTAGGCGGAACGAAGTTAGCCGGGTCAGCTAGTAGGTAATATAGCTAGTTCGACGCGAGTCGAACTCGGGTCAGCCCGGACGTGCGTGTGATGTTTGTTGTTCGCGGACGGCCAAGGTAAACTCAACTCGCATCAACACGAGTTAGCATACTTTTCAACTCGAATGACCTGAATCGAAAAATTGTTGACCCGTCCTAATTCGGTCCTATCGCTACGAGTGTGAATTGCACGCGCAGAGGATGCCATACTCACAGGACAGTTTTATAACACAAGAACAAACAGAAATAGAAGTTTTCATATAAGTAGAGAAACAGTTTAGTTTATAGGTTTAAATTTTTGACCTATGAAAAACCTCTAGTGTACAACAAATTAAGACCTTTTTTTTAAGGTATCATTCGCTTATTTGCATTACTTAGTTTCTGTGTAATCATAGGCGGTGACTACGGCACGTGGCGGTGCTAGCGGCCAACTAGGTATTATTGATCATAGCGTCTTAGTTTTTTTTTTGCAAAAAATTCAGGAAATGAGATATGTATAGTAACAAATTACCACTAATTCGTGGCAAAGTTTCATCAAATTTTATGAGTTGGCCGCGCGGTTGAAATGTACATCCCGCGGCTTATGTTTGTGCGGCTCGCAGTGTTTTTATTACTATAACGAAAGAACAAATTTCCTTTTCAAACTTTTATTTGTACCTAGAGGCGAGGCGGAGAGAATACAAACCCCTAGAGGCTAATAAAAAACGCTATTTAATCTTTTGTTTATAAAAATGTGTGTTTTTACTTGTCCAATCTATTAATTTGTTATTAGATCATATCCGGTCTGGACAGCCCTGCTATAGTATATCCGTTTCTGAGAAAAAGGGTTGTGACAGACAGACAACTGAGTGATCCTCTAAGGGTTCTGTTTTTCCTTATTGAGCTACGGAACCCTAAAAGTCTATACTATTACTAGCTGCGGCCCACAGCTACGCCCGCGCCTAAAATGTGTTTCGTCTTTCTCGAGAACCAGACTGATTTTCGGGATAATTAGCCTATGTCCGTCTCCGGCACCGAATCTATCTACATACAAATTTCATCGAAATCGGTTCAACCGTTTAGGTTAGGTTAGGTTAGGTTAGGTTAGGATTAACCTATTTCCCCCCCAACGGGGTTCTCGCCTTGTCGCGGCGGGGGGGCTTAGTAGCCGTGGTTACCAAGGACCACGGTGAACCAAGAGGAACCCCAAGGAGGCGCCGCTCCTCTGGGCTTTGCCGTTAAGCCCACGATGGAGCGGCTCTGGTGGGCTGCAGTGTTGCTTCGGCGACACTGCGGCTGAGGAGTGGCGGGGCCGCGGCGGGAGAGGAGTGCCGGTATAACGGTGCGCCGCTCTCCCTACCTTCCGCGGCCTCGGCGGGGCCGCAACCGCCAGATTGCGGACGCGGTGGGGCCGCAGGGGAAGAGGAGTGTCGGTATTGCGATGCGCCGTTCTCCCTATCCTCTGCGGCCGAGTTGGCCTGCGGGCGGCGATCGGGCAGTCGCCGCCCGAACAGCACGGGCCCGAGACGGCAGTGCGCGTGTTCCGCACGCGCCTCTCGAAGGAGGGGGGGCTAGGCCCCTAAATCGGACGGGGCCCGCTCGCGGTGAGCGGGCCATGGCCCGTCGGGGTCGCGGATGAATGCGCAAGCGACTCCCGTGACCCCGACACTCTGGCCGTCTGGAGGAACACCGTGGGTTTTAGTCGGTATGCTGGCCGCGCTTTGAGTGCGGTCGGAGAGTCCGACATAACCCCCGCCTTGCCCGGGCGGGTGCGTATGCGTAATGCATTTCACACGTATAAAAAAAAAAAAAAAAAAGGATTAACCTATTTATTATTAATAGGATAGGATTAACCCCCATACTGCATTGAAGTCCGTTTCTTTGCGGATAAAAAAATCTGTGGTTTATGAAACCCATAAGAGTATTTAAAAATAGCTTTCTTGAGTTTTTAATTTTCGAAAAAAAGAACACTATTAACATTATAAATGCGAAAGTTTGTGCGTTTGTTACCACTCAGCACCTAACCGGTACCGGAGATGGACATAGGCTACTTTTTATCCGGAAAATTAGTCTGGTTCCCAAGAGATACAACAAAACATATCTAAAAAAATATATGTTCATGTGCGCCTCTCTAGTTAGTAAATAAAATGAAACACTATTATTGTTGAAGAAAATGTTTTGTATTTCAGTTCTTACTAATAATATGTTAAAACAATTAATGTATAAAACTATTTATTTTCACAAATCATTGCATGCTTCAAGATATTTACTAAAAAACAACTCTAAAAAGAAATCACTACTATTTGCAGGTGGCCCTGTAAACAGAATAACGTTATCTCCTTCTATATAAATGTTACAACATTGAAAACATTCTCAAATGAATGATATTGGTATAATATTTGAAATAAACATAACTACATTTCACACTCTGTAATGAGGGTGTTTAGGAAAATTTTCGCCACCAGTTGGCGCCACTTCAACTTTCACATTGGGCCAATCAGGGGTTCTTCTTCTCCTTTTTTTTGGCAACAGAGCCGACGATTGTGTCAGCTATTTCTGCCAGCGCCAAGTATAGAATAATATTCTTGTTGACGATATTAATGGTATATTACAATGATAAAATAGAAAAAATGTGGATGAAATTAAATGACAACCATCTTCCGTGAAAACAAAATATGATTAAAAAAAACGCTTGACTGCTAGACCTGACGCATCGGTGCTGCCACCTCGTAGGCGCCATTTTAGAAAACCCTCAGCAATTTGATTTTGTCCATAAGCACGTGAATTTTCAATTTTTTTATTAAATATTAAAATTTCTAAAATGAAGACTGAAAAATATTTGTTTTAATAGTGCTGTTAAAATGGAAGACTTTTACCAAAGTGGCGGCGAACAAAAAAAAAACTGGTGGCGAAAATTTTCCTAAACACCCTCATTGGGATTGATTCAAATTCAATCAAATGACCTTATGTTACCAAAAGTGAAAAGTAGCTCACATGTTTTTATATTACACAAATCAACAAATCGCAGTTGAAAAAGAAAACTAATTTAGTAAAAACAATGTATAGACATAGACAAACACAGATGTGACAATTCTGATAATGAATAAAAACATGTAAGCTTTAATAAAATAAATAAGTTACACAAAGCATCTCTCTCTCGCTCCATCAACTAAATTGAGTAATTTTTGTTTGCTCTAATAACTGTATTTTTACTCATAAAGTCATAACTGTCTCAATTAACAAAAATCATCCTCTACCTAGAAAGTAAATTGTTATCAGCTATGCTTTTAATAAAGTCTTAAAAATATAAATAATAATTGATTTTGCTACTGTGATTAAAACAAAAATCATTCTTTAATAAAAAACAAATAAAAACCAACATTGATTTGCTTATAAAGTGAAACTTCAATAAATTACAGTAGTGTAATAAAACTTCTGAAAAAACATTCTAAACTTAAAATTCTTTGTCTAAATTAAATAGAAAAAATACCAGACAGCATTTATACACCTAGAATGTTGCTTTCTCTACCAAGATAAGCGGTACCATAACATGTAAGCTAACCAGCTTAATATCCTTACATTTTTAATCAACAAAAATACACACTTTTTAATGTTTAGTGGTATAATCGAAAAATATTAGGCCTTCAATAAGTCTGACTATCACTCTGACCGCCAGTGTGCATATCAATATGTATGTGCTATAGGAAACAATTCTGAGTGATGCTAACCAGTTAAGACTTGCATTAGGACTGACTGTCCTAATGCAAGGACCTGACATGACCCGTCAGGATGAAATTCAATTATACTTTTAAAGGATACTAGATGAGTTTTCTAACACTGATGAACTGATGATACTGTAAGAGGTTGTCTTTTTTTCTCACATGAAATTAAACTAATAAGCAACAATAATTTTAACAACCAACTGGTCAGTGTAAGAGTAAGAGCTTTACAAATTTCATAATTAAAATAAACATGGACAGCAGATTAGAGCATAATAAGCTGGTAGACAGAAAAATCAAAAATATCACACTTATCAATTGATTGCCTGTTAGAAACTAATTTTAACACATTATAATAATACGAGGCAAGTTATTATAGTTGACTGCTTACATCACATCAATTATTAGCAAGATGCACATATCAAAAAACAAGTTATTATTATTAAAAGTGATTATAGTGTGACATTAACTTATTATTACATTCTAATCTAAAATCAACTAAATGGTACAAGCGGCGTTTTCAAAGGTGGACTTGTAACTGAAATACTAACAAATTTATACTGAAATTGTGGCACAAAAATCAAAAACTGAGATTTGAGATAATTTACTTTATCACATAGTATCAGACTTTACTTATAGTTATAATACGATACATCAAAATGTTTTATAATATGTAAGTAAACAGTAATGACTACAACTAGATGAGGTGTGGGACATTGTTGCGAAAATAATGGTTCATCACAGATAATACAATAGTTATAACAATTAAATTCTAATTATAGTAGATTTCCTTTCCAACAGCTTCCTGCTGCGAGTAATGAATAGGATAACAAAAGATTTATCAACATATCAGGACGAAATATCATTTATAATTTTAAGTAGTGATCATAATTGATATTCCTACACGAATGTCTATGGTCACTAAATACTTTCATTATGTTAACAAGTTAATGTTATAAATATAACATGCATAAATCAAACAAAATTAAAGCTTCATTTACATGATGCAAGTTATTTAAAACAAGATTAGAACTGTATCTGTCTTGCTTGTAGGCTAAATGATCCAAGTTTTACTTGCAATCACGAGGATTTATATAGTTGATTTTTCATTTATCTTCTCTTGCTAAGAAAAACAATCTTGTCTTGCAGAGCTCGCATCGCATAAATGGCAGTTTAATGTCACTTTTACACCATAAGATTTGGAATGGATTTTTACCTGATGTTTTTGCCTTATTGACATGATGCGAAAATACTTTTGTCAATTTCGTATCAAGCCCAGTGAGTAAATTAGAGATGGCTTAGTTTCAGGGCACTTGCATTGTGTAAATGGCGTGTTTCATATGTTGATGTGATATTATTATATGACTGATACGAAAAAGTTGTCCCGTGAAAAACAGAGCTATTTAAGTACATGATAAGCTTCCTAAATGACTGCTCGAAGATTAACAAAATCGGGTTCCAGTTTAAATGTACTATATATACATACAAAATAATTCACCTCTTAAAATTACAACCATATTTTTTTAAATCATTAAACCAAAAATGACATTTAAACAAAAACTGCTCCCATTTGCATTAATGGCGTAATTACAGCATTAATGTACCTTGTCGTAACAGACGACAAGGTGAATGCAAAAATAATGAGAAATAAAATCGGGTCTTAAATAAAACCTTAATTTTCATATCACGAGAAATATAAACAAATCACTGGAACAAAACAACTAATTCTAAAACGCTTCGTATATATATAATGCAATAGTTATGTAAAGTTGCATTAAAGCTGTAATGGTGTGCTAACAGCTGTTTGATTAAACATCGCTCCTCTACAGTAGTATGATGTTATGAGCATGGAGACCAAGTTGATAAAGCTCTTCTAAATTATTCAGATCGTCGTCCAAAAAGGGTTCGTCATCTAAAAGCAATAAATTTCAAATTGTTTTAAAGTTTTGCTGCTGATATAAAAGTTTATTGTCATGAATTTTTATATCAGCTAAAAAGCGTCGTAGGTTCCATTTCTATCCGAGACAAATTTGTTTGATTTTTTATTACGAGAGTCTGAATAACCACTATTATAACTCATCTATTGTCTTCTTTTTAAAAATAGCTATGAATTAATGTATAACAAATTATTTGAAATGAAAAAATACCTTGTTCAAAAAAGTCGTCAAAATCGTCATGATCATAGAGATCACCGAGCGAATCATCGGAGCTATCTTCAAATATATGGTCCACAAAATCGGGTCGAAGGTGTGGATTACTGCGATCATCGTGCACATCTACAGTCAATAGTTTATGTGTGGGACATTCATTTTGTATCTGTGGAAATTAAAAGAAACAAATAAAGTTACTGAAAATATTTAATATTATTATCAGTAACTTTATTATAATGTGTTTAGCACCATTCTAATTCATAGACAAGATAGTAAAGCCTATAGATACGAATCAATAACAAAAGAAAAGAAAATCTTGCTTGCAAAAATAACACCTCATAACGTAATTCTATGGTAATATAAATTGTGATTCCTTTTATTTCTGAAAAGTCAATACGAGCATCATCGGTACGGTTTGATCGTCGTTATATTGAATTTATTGTAAGTATATTTGGCCATGATAGCGAAACGTGGCGGTGTATGTGCAGCAATAGACGACTCTCGGCTGATATGATGGTATTTGGTAACCTCACCTCAGGCGCAGCGGCGGTACCGGCCAGACGCAGTGTGAGTTTGCGAGGATTGTCATTAAGCGCGCTAATCGCTGCAGTCACCACTTCTTCTGTTACACTATCGCATCCACACACGTCAAGTTCCTGAAGTAAAAATCATAATAATAAGTTATTGCATTATAGGGTCTATATTGTATTAAAAGTGTGACTGTTTTATCACTAATGTTGATTCATTTGTACTAGAATGAGATATTAGAAATCACAAGATGAGTGTAGCGCAGGTACGTACCTCGAGCAGCGGACAGCCGGCGAGGCAGGCGGCGAGCGGCACGAAGGAGAGCGCGGGGTTGCCGCGCGACAGCAGGCGCGCGAGGCGGGGCAGCGCCGCCGCCGCGCGCAGCCCCGCGTCGCTCAGCGCGCCCAGGTACGACACGTCCAGCCACCGCAGCGCGCGGCAGCCTCGGGCCAGCGCCGCTATGCCCTCATCGCTCACGCCTACGGACATTACACGTGCTCTTATTATATTTTGGTGCATGACAATTGAATAACGGCAGTCACGGCCCGTGACTCACGGGAGCACTTTTCGGCAGTGACAACAAATTTTGGTTGGCTAACAAACCATTTCCAGCCTGATAATAGGGTATTTTACTCTGTATGAGCAAAATTTTAAAATATATTATTGAGATAGCATAAGTAAAAAGCAGTCGGAAAACTTTAATTTTAGTTCAATAAACAGCAAACTAAATTTTAAAAGGAGAATGCCCACTATTCTATGAGCTTTGGGCTCATATAAAAATTACTGTGTCTTAGTGATTTTAATTTCATTTCATAGACAAAAAAATACTGTTTTATATTCTACAAATAATTCCCAATTATTTATGTACGTTCAAGAGAAATAAATTATTTTGTTGTTGAAATTGAGGTTATAAAATACGATTAGACTCCTTCCAAATTAATTTTCACGTATTTGTAAATTCAATATATAAAAAAATAAGCTTTATTTTTTCATGTTTACTTTAATTTTTTTACCCTAGCATTGAAATGCCAAATAAATATACAATGAACTGAATCATAAATACATAGATATCCTTCACTCAACTTATGTTTGCAAGAATGTTGGCAGTTGTCAGATTTGTTTCATTAAAATCGTAAACGATTTAAAATAACGATACATCGATTCCGATAATTAGAGGTCACTTTAGAAATCGCGTCTTAAATGAAAAATAAGTATTTATGATTACAATTACCTGAAAGAACGCTAACAATCCTAAGAGCTTTGGACCCTAAAATTGCTGTTCAATTTTCACTGACAATTTGTTAATATTGTTAATGATATAAAAACCTTCAGGTCCTTAGTAAGAAGATATCTTACATTTAACATGAAAAATGATATTTCTAGTAAAAAGGCCTTAGGTGAATAAGAGTAGGTAAGTACTTACTTATCAACCTAATGTGCGATACTAGCGAATGTCGTACAAGATAATTACAATTCCAGTTGCATAGGCGAAACACTGCCGTTAGTATTGCTATACTGTATCTTTAGGTGTAATGATTGAAGTATAAATTACCATAAGGACGTACAAGAAATCAGAAAAAGTTGGAACGTATCATTATTCATTAGTTTCATACTGTTCAGTTTTCGTTTTCAAAGACGGCTACGCTGCCACTGTTGTATGTTCTACTAGATTAAACTAGTTCAATGAATGTTAAATCAGAAATAAGTATTTTTGATTACAATTAAATAACTGTATAATTCGGTAACCGTTTTTTGTTTTTATTTAACTTTTTTTAATAACTAAAAAATGAAGAATGAATTCAACACGGACATTTACTTCTGCTTGGTTGAGTAGTAAAATAATTTTATCAAGATAAGATAAGATATGATCTGTATTTTGTAAAAACATGTGTGTACAATACAATTTTATATAATACAATACAAAATTATCTTATCTTTCAAGTTCAAAATTCTTTTGAATTTGACACATCTATAAAAACCTTTGTTAGAACTTTATGTATATCTACTTGTTCGTGCTTTTTACTGGAAAATACTCATCTTAGTATTTAATCTTAGCTAAAGCATGCATATTTACTTAGTACAAATTCAAGAAACCGTGATTCCGAAAATAAAACCTCAAATAATCAGAATCGATTCGATAAATAGCTATTTTAAATCGTTTACAAGTATTTAATTGAAATAAATCTAACATCTGGCAACATTCTTCGAAGCAAATGTTGACTGACGGATATTGTTATTTTAATTCATTACGTATTTATTTGAAATTTCAATGCTAGTGTAAAAAAAATACTTAAGTCACAAGTAAACATAAAAAAATAAAGCTTAATTTTTGGATTTATTGAATTTGCCATAAAATGGGTCCTTAATTAGGCATTCTTCTTTAATTTAAAGAATTCAGCTTTTTTAATCTGTTTCAAAACACTATTAAATACGATGAAATAGCAGTCGCTATGTTATTACGTCATACGGCTATAAAAAGTATGTAAACTTTGATGTGTAATAATGTGTTTTACAAAGCCAACTGACGTCATGACCACAGAGCAATCGTCCACTGCGAACAACATTTTCGTCATATTACCGCCGCGCCGCCCGTGGGGCATTTCGGGAGTAATCGGTATGCAACTAAACATGTTTCTTACCTCTGTGAGCATAGATCCTGCGAGAGTTACAACTGGCGATATTGAGCACTTCAAGCTTTGGACAGCTCTGCGCTACTCGTTTCATCACAGCATTCGTGATGTAGATGTTGCGACTCAGGTTTAATATCTTCAATTCTGTCAAGTTGGCGATCGCGTCGCAGAACGCGTCGTTACACTGTGGGGTGTAGCACATCTCTACTGAAATGTACTCGCTTAATGAGAGCTCTTCGAGTTTCGGTAGCTTGACGAGAATCAAAGGTATGATCTTCCACAAGGTATGAGGACACACATCCAGTTTGAGCGCGGTGAGTCCCGGTAGGCTGTCTATGGCAGCACTAAGCACTGTGCCTTGCAGACTATAGCAGTTATAAAACGCGAGTGAACGCAATTTCTGCGGGTTTGAACCTGTGAGGAACAACCCAGTAACATGGGTGTTATTTGCAACTGTCAAGCTTTCAATGCACGAATCACTTTTGACTAGATGTACTAAGCTTGAATCAGTCAACTGCAATAAAGAAACAAATTGATAAAATAAAATAGGTACTAAAATGTTATGCATGTCAAGTTTTATGTAAGTATTGTCCAATGTGGAAATTGGATCCAAAACCGCTTCCACAAATTTATGAAAAAAATAGTACCTTATTGCACGATACGAAAGAGAGGCTTTTGAGATTTTTGCATCCGTAAATCAGTGGATTCCAATTTCTGGTGTGCATGCCAACAATCTGAAAATTAATATAATATTAATTTAAATCAGCCCCAAATACAAAAATCTCATTATAATTTGGAAAACTGAAAATACATACATCTTATATATAGAAACACACAGACCACAGACAGCCTCTACTAGATTCAGCATACAGGGCAATAGCCATGCATAACTCATAGCGGCATTCGCCAGCATAATAACTCACTACGGACATTGATTTTGGTGCACTCGAATGCACCTCGACCGGGTGTACCTTGAGCTCCTCGAGGCTGGGACAGAACTTGCCGACGGTGTGCGCGGTGCGGTCGTTGAGCGCGGACCAGTGGTGGTCGATGTGCAGCCGCGTGAGCGCCGCGCCCACGCGCTGCAGCACGCGCCGCAGCACCGCCGTCGTCAGCATCACCGGCACGTGCTGCCACCACGACGTCTTGAACACGCGGATGCCTAGCACACATCCGCTATGACGCACAATACCACCGCTATGGCTGGTTTAACTGTCACGCTGATCGTCGGCGCATAGCTTAAACAAGCAATGTATTCAAGGCGCTCAACGTGACTCGAGAACTTTTCCTATAGTTGCATACATTGATTTGTAAGCGCCGATGATCAGAGTGACTGTGATACCTAGCCATATTACAATTAAGTGCAGTTCGGGAATCGCAACTAGCTTAGATGCACTTTGACGTTTAGGGTGCTTTCCTACCAGAGATATACGAATGTTTTTTTACTACTATTACGAAAGCCTAACAAAAAAAAAGACTTACCTTCGAGATACTCGCGAACCATTGCGTGCCATGTTTTGCTAACTCTTTCAGAGCGAATGAGGTCTCTAATAGGGACATGTGCCAAAATATGTGTCAAACAGTCTCTGTTTAAAATGTCCAGTATATTGAGACCTGGAGGTAGACCGGCAGGGGACTCTGCTCGAAGCTTGACAGATATCTCAGTTTTAGAGTCAGAGGTCTCGGGTTTCTCTGCAGATGTGGAAGCTTCAGAGCCCTCCTCTGCATTAGAACCCTTAAGCCTAGGAGGTCTCAAAGGAACCTCTCCTGTTAGCTCCTCCAATGTAGGGAAATCAAAACCAGTATAGTCAATACAGCTGGAGGTTAAATCTTCGAGAGCTATGTGTTGTTTCGTCATAACGTACTCCTACAACAATGAAGTAATAATTAAACACGAGAAAAAGTATTTAGTTCTATAAACCATATAAAAACTTTTGAATTAACCAATGAAGCCTATTCCATTTCGTTCATGTTTAAATAAGTATGTTAGACAAATATATCATAACTGATTTTTAAACAAGTAATTATTATTCTTCTCATGCAGTGGTTACTCACATGATGTAATTGAACAGGTTCAGGTTCGGGGGCGGTAGAAAATCCAGTATTGCTCCCACTAGTTGTTGGTGGGCATTCAAACTCTGGCAGGCGCTGCACCGTGATAACTGTGAAATTACAAGTAAGTTTAGAACTAAAACTTGTGGTAATTCTAATCTAATTAATCAAACTTTACTGGATGACAGTAAAAGGATCTCGCAACCACGGAAATATCCTATTAATCATTTTCATTCGCTACCAGTATTCATTTTTACGCCAGAGATTTTAAGTAAGTAAGCACTTCTTGTGAATATCTGGGAGATTACTCAAAAAATATAGGCCAGATGAAAAAATTATAAAACATTAAATATGTCTGGCATAAAAACCAGTGTCCATTTTCATTGGGACTCAAATATCTACTAACAAGTAAAAGAATTTACATTTGACGTGTTCAAACAAATATCAACTCTTTCAAATAGATAATACTTACGGTCGCCAAGACGAGTTCGAACAGTGTGCGACTGCGGTGGGATGGGCGGCCGCGATGGACGTGCAGGCTTATAGTTAGCATCGGACTCTTCTATCGGCTGGTGCCAACTGTCGGCGGGCGAAACGCGCAGGTTCCGCCCTCTGAGCTGCTTGTCATGTACTGGTGCTTGAAGAGCTCTATAATAGTTAAATAGTTTTACAAACTATGAGAAACTCATGGCCATTTAAATTTACGTACACTAAATTTACATTTAAAATTTATTTTACAGCTTTATATAAAACCAGTATTAGAGTAATACTTTTTTGCTTTTCAGCTGCCTTATTCTCAACCGTAAGAAACATTCTTTCCATATCTGAGCAAAAGTTTATTGTTCATACCTATACCCAAAATGTAAAATTGACTATTCTATCTAAAACACTGTTAAAAGAACTAGAAAAAAGGTTTTCAAATCTTTTCGTCGTCAAATATTACTTTTCTTTTATTTGGTTCACAAAAATCGGATAATACAATGAAATATACTATAGAATACATATACAAACAACAAACTTAATATGTACACTGACGGACTCATAAACTGCATCAAAGTAATAGACGACTTTGAAATAAATATTTCAACCAAGTACCTATGCAAACTTTCTATACAGATTAAAATTGAAACCTCTAGATTGGTTCGTGAACTTTAAAACAGCGTATGGTCATATCCTTAAGTTAAAGTTTGTGTACTGGAAAGGACCTTAAGACTTTTTTGAAGAAAAACAGAAATTTAAGGAAAATTGGTTTAATAAAAAAAATGGTTTTAACAATAGACACAAACTATAGGCAAGGGTTTATTTATGTTTTAATAAGGTGTATTACCTCCACATGCCCTTATTACGGATTCTAATCGGTTCCGCATAGATTTTATTAGGGTTATTAAAAGATCTTGCGGAATATTGTCCCATTCTTCTGAAAGTGCTGTTCTTAGTGCTGCTACTGTCGTGGGCACAGGATTTCTCGCATATACAGCTCTTTTTAAATTGTCCCAAACATGCTCAATGGGATTAAGATCCGGGCTGCGTGCTGGCCAATTCATTGTACGTATCCCAACATCTTCGCAATATTGTCGAACTTGTGCAGCAGCGTGCAGCCGGGCATTATCCTGCATTAAAGTAAAATTTTCGCCTATGAATCCCATGTAAGGCCCCACGTGATCTTCTAAGATCTCTGTTATGTAGCGATGTGCAGTCAAACCCACTCTATTACCGTTTTGACGGACCATGTCTATGAACACAAGTTCTGTTCGCCCGTTCATCGATATGCCAACCCAGACCATACACGAACCGCCTCCAAAAGGAACACGCTCCTCAATGCAACTTTGAGCATATCGCTCCCCACGTCGACGATAGACTCTTCTGCGACCATCTGCACCATATAAACATGTCCTACACTCGTCCGTGAACAATACGGAGGCCCATTGCTCTTCTGTCCAATTTAGGTGATCACGCGCAAATCTTAAGCGAGTTTGTCTGTGAGCTACAGACAACTTTGGACCATTTGCTGGTCTAAAAGGGGTGATATCCGCTTCCTTTAACCTTCTTCATATTGTTCGTGCACTCACATTTACTCCACGCACTTCATTAAGCTCTGTTTTGATGTTAACTGACGTGAGGAAACGATTTCGCAGGGAAGTTGTAACAAAAAAATCGGTTATCACGACCGGTGGTTGCTCTAGTCCTGCCTGTACCACGTCTCCTTCTGTAAGAACCTGTCTCCACAAACCTTCTGTATATTCTAGAAGCCGTAAAGTGGTTTAAATTTAAATTTCTACCAATCGTTCGTTAATCCAAGCCCTCCCGCACCAGTGCTACAATTTGAGCCGCTTGTTCGGACGAAGTATCCATATTATGGTTCAAAAACTCTCGATGAGTTAAAAAACTAACCCAACAATTCTGCTGGTAACAATAATTCAATTGACAAAAGAATAAAACATCAATGCGAATCAATTTAAAACTTTGCTTTAAATAACAACGTAAAAATGACGAGTAAATTTTCTTTTCCCGGCTATATTCATTTGTTTTACTGCAGTTCTATTTTTAAATTTTGTAATTTTTTAAGATTAAGAGCCAGTCTCTCCATATTTATATAATTTAATCTATAAATTTTGCATACTTATTAAAAAAATAATTTTAAAATAATCCTGAACTTTGAAGCAGTTTATGAGTCTGTCAGTTTATATCCTAAAATAGTGTACATATTTCATGCATATTTCATTATTATACATTATATCTAACTTTTCTTAGAACACAACTTAAAAGTAAAAAGAAAATAAACACAAAAACAATTAATTATATAATAAAACTAGCTGACCCGGCGAACTTTGTTCCGCCTTAATGTCAATAAATAATCATATTTTTTTTTATTGGAAAAAATACAAAAAAAATTATATTTCTACATCAATCATTCATAATTATTTCTTTATTTTAGTACGGAATAACAAAATTGACGTATAATGACAGCTATGTAATGACGTGTGGATGACAATTTGATATTTGTAAGAAATCAATAATAAAACTATTTCTATTAAATAAATAATTAAAATGATACATCTATCATACAGCCAGGCACGTCCAAAGAGTTTAAAAATTCAATTGGATAGTTGGTGGCTTCATCTTCATTTGTGACGCAGTCAATAGATTTGAATGAATGCATTGTTCCAATGATCTTATTTTGAATTATGTAGTTTAGGTCATCTACATCTTTATTCTTAGCCGCTAAAATTGCTCGCTCACTCATCCATTCATAATTTTTGTAGTTAGAAATAATTTCTGGAAATACATTGTTGATAAGTTCGTCTTTTGATGAGACAAAATTACAGAAATTATTTGGAAATGATATTAATTCACTCGATTCATCGACAGGTACTTGACCATTACCGATAGTCAGCAATTGCTCCGAGAAATCTTCAGCAGATGTATCATTAAGCAATGTAACTCTCATGTTTGTTGTCAGTTGCAGTTTCTTCACATAGCGCCATAGATTTGACGATTTGAGGCAAGCGTTTATTTCGTCGGCAGCCGTAGATCTTGGAATTACTGGCAGTATTTGGCGGAAATCGCCAGAAAGTAAAATCATTGCTCCTCCAAAACATCTCGAGTCATTGCGTAAATCTTTTAATGTTCGGTTAAGTGCTTCTAATGCACGTTTATGCGCCATTGTGCATTCGTCCCAGATGATGATTTTCGATACCGCTAAAACTTTGGCCATTGCTGAGTGTTTTGCAATATTACACGTTGGTTCTTCAATAGTTTGAAGATTTAACGGTAATTTGAATGCTGAATGAGCCGTACGGCATCCTTCTAACAATGTGGCTGCTATTCCAGAAGAAGCAACTGCAACCGCTATGTTAGATCTCGCCCGAACAGTTGCTAAAACTAATGACATGAGGAATGTCTTGCCAGTTCCACCAGGGGCATCTAGGAAATATAAACCACCATTTTCATCATCGATTGCCTTCATTAAAGTATCATAAACTTCCTTTTGTTGGTAATTCAACAGGGGTACATTCGTTTGAACTACTAAATCTAATTCCTGGTGATCATATTCACGTTCCCGTTCCAATTCTCGATTAAATGCGTCATTCATTTCACGATATGGTGCTGGCATTCCTAACCTGATTAATAAATTACCGCACATGAGGTAACACATATCTTCGATCAAGAGTAAAGCACGATTATGTATCTCCTCATTCATCTCAATATCGTGATTTCTGGAACTGACACGAATTTGATGTAAAATATCTTCTGACATATTATCCTTGTATTTGTGCCACAGGTTACATGGGTTTGATGGAAAACATGTCGAAATCAAATTATCTATTTGTTGACCTCTGTTGTTCGCTCGACGATTCTGCATTGCCAACCGAGCTGTTTCACGGGCTGCTTCACTTTGCTCTCGTGATTGAGAAGCACGAAGTCGAGCCATACTATCGCGGCGCTGTTCACGTGCAATTTCTTGTTCTTCTTCAGTCCTTTCATTTGCAGTATTTCGTATTCTTCTTTCACGGCTTTGTCGGGAAAGATTCGATCGTCTTGGTCGCGGCATTATTAATTAAACTTCACTTCACCTAAAAAATTAAATTTTCAACCATACCTATTTTTATAGTTCACTTCACTGTTTATACGAATGGGCAATTGGGCAATAATGTTAATTATTTATTTAATAGAAATAGTTTTATTATTGATTTCTTACAAATATCAAATTGTCATCCACACGTCATTACATAGCTGTCATTATACGTAAAAAAAAAAAAAAAAAAAAAGTAAAGATAAAAAGTATCCTATGTTCTTCTCCTGGCTCTAAACTACCTCCCTGCCAATTTTCAGCTAAATCGGTTCAGCCGTTCTTGAGTTATAAGTGAAGTAACTAACACGACTTTCTTTTATATATATAGAAGATATGTTTGCCTATTACTAATGCTAAATTTCAAAGAATTTTCCAACCTCACGGCCGGCACTGGTTGAGAATAAAGACTACTTTATTCTCAACCAGTGCCGGCCGTGAGGTTAAGGAGAAACTACTAAGTTTCTTATAAATTGGTATTAAAAACAATGCAATTGTTTACTTGTGTGCATCTGCAGGATTACTGAAAGTGACAAATGCGTAGGTCGGCGTCGGTGTTCGGTTTGGACCTTTGTCCCCCATCCGCAACCAACAGCTCTTGATGAAGCCATACTGGGCAAACACGCCGTGTAGCTCGGCCCTGGTGGTCTGAAATATAATTATCTATTTATTACCTATATAATATCCATATTTATATTGGATGATGGATTGATAAAATATATGACTAGCCACTATTATTAGACTATCATACAAATATGATTGTAGATGTGTGAGTAATTTTTATATGAAGAACATACGACGGTATAATAACTACATGTAATTCATATTCTCTATGATCATAGTTAGGGGATCCTTTTTGACAGCTAGCATACAAGTAGGATCATATTCAACACACTAGCACAGTCTGTATGTAAATAGACGATGCTAGTGTGTTGATTTGAAGGGAAGGGAAAGGATCCCATAGCAACGGATAACACAGCATTATTGGTATATATGACATTTCTATGATCAATAAGTGTAATATGTAAAAATGAAGAACGTCATCATGTGGCTATGATCATAGAATTTGACAGACATGAAATCATATTTATATGATGGTTACATTATCATATTTAAATCATTATCATAGTTTTACGTATACGTATTGTACACTAGCTGTCAAAAAGAATCCCCTAACTATGATCATAGACAATATGAATCACATGTAGTTATTAGAGCGTAAAACATTAACATTTAAATATGATTTCATATCTGTCAAATTCTATGATCATAGTTCGATGACTCTCAAACTATGATCATAGATAATCACATGTAATTATTATACCGTCATATATTCTTCATTTATAAATGACTTACACATCTTTGATCATATTTCTATGATAGTCTAATAGCGGCCTTATACCAATAAAGTAAGAATAGGAAGATGCCTTTGCGCATATTTTTAGCACTGGTGTGCGATGACGAGGCAGACATTACAATTTTTGTCTTATTCTTTGTTAAGGTGCACCCTCACTCACTTGTAAAACAACATTGCATATTCAAAATATTGTATCATGAATTTGTTCACTGCAATGCTCGGTACGCCTCCCTCACTGACGTAACGCTTAGATCTGTAATGTTACATTACAGATAAAGGCTTGTAGTGAGGGACCTTTAGAGTGAATGATTTTAATAATAAGATAGTTTTGATTTAGTGTGCATGTAACAGGGCACGACAGTGTATGTTTTAGTGTATGATGTAGTTGTGTAATGCAGTTGTGTAATGTACACATGTATCCTGCTCGGCACTAAGAGCGGTTGACAAATTTCTTCTATTTTATAAACAATGTAAAAAGCAATGACCCAAAGTCAAATAGTGGGGCTAAGGGATATGGGTAGACCACGATGAACATTAGAATTCAACATCTATTATCGAACATCTAACATCTATTATTTCACATAGGTGGAATATATACTAAAATAATTCTGTATCTGACAAATTGATGGCTAAACCTCTCAATATAAATACCAAGGTTTGGTGGAAGTGCATCTACATTTATGCAAGTCATTGTGGGTTCAATTTCCACACAGGGCTGAACTTTCATGTGAACAAAAAATATTTGTTTTGCATTGAAAGGACACTTTGTCCTGTTAATGATGATATTTGTAGAATAGAATATTCTTTATTACACTGATTGCACTTCACATGTTACAAAACAAATAACAGGATAGCACAACATTAGGTAGTTACAATGAATGTATTTGGTTTTGGTATTTACACTTCCACTATAAATTACTGAGAGACAACAGTAGGCAGGCAAACGTCTGGCCACGGTAGTGGAAATTGGAGGAGGCCTATGTCCAGCAGTGGACGTCTTTTGGCTGATAGATGATGAAGATGAACAGTGAGTAGATTACTAGCAAATGGTACTATTGTTACAAGACTAGCAAGCTGGACAAATGAAGCAAACAATTCACTGTTTTTACTAAGCAGACTTAAAAATTATTAATAAACAAAATATTTATCTTTGTGGTTAAGCAGTTTAATTAGTTGCCCTGTTACTGTGCAATTGGGCTGTGTGTGTTATGGAAAATATTAGTTACGGGAGATTAGAAAGCTTATATCTAAATGTCAGTACATGCATGTATCGAAATTACACCTATAAATAAATTTTACAAGTTTGTGTGAAGGTTCTACTAACAAAAATCATTTTTGTACACTTTATAAAACATCTACCACTAGGAACAAATTGCAAATCTGTTAGTCTAACACAAAAAACATAATTATGGATGCGCTCAGTACTTTAAATGTGACAAACAATAGATTAATAAAATTTCACATCAAATCAGCACCATATTAATTATATTTAATGTATTATACCTATATGGCTTTCTTATATAAACCAATCATTGGCTAAGCCTAAGTAATGTGCCAAACAGTTGGCAAGCATGGAAGGGTCCAGTATTTTAGTTTGAATATTTTACATAATTTCATTTCATCCTAGAAAAATCTTATGTGGCAAAAATTTATCATACCTTTGGGGGTAAATTTGACACATATAATTTTCTGATAGGTATTCCATCTTCAGTATGCGTGGGCACGTATTTCATACCGTAGGGAGACAGCTTCGAGTTAATAGCATCTAAAGCAAAATAAATCGGTTACAAAGAGTCGTTGGGCGTCAATCGTTTTAATCTTGATTATTTAAAGCTGATGCACCTGTCATATTGTACGGCAGTTTTTAGAGGATAATCAAAGATGTTCCCGGCCAGACTGTACTTTATTCCTGAATTTCGAATTATAGACTAACACTTTCTAACAAATTCACACAATATAAATACATCTACATACATAGCTCACGGCGCCGGCGGACTACGTGAAGTATATCCGGATTAATATCCTCTTCAGCAAAATACATGGCGTTCACAACTATTCTGGACAACAGCTGGCACTTACTACACAACGACAGTTTATTTATTATTGAAACATGATACCACTGAAACAAAGAACCACGGAAAATTTAGATTTTAAATAGGTACTCAAAATAAAATTGATAATTTGCAAACGCAGTCAACATACAAAATCGCCGTGTTATTTTTTTGAAGAATGTTGCCACTCCTTGTATGTTGAACTTGAATGAAATGAAAATGCATAGGCCTGATTTTAATTTGTGATAGGTTTGTTGTTGGTTCAAGCTATGTGGCTATGGCTATACCAAAGAGTATAATAAGGCCACAACAGACGGCGCTATAATAAATAAATAAATATAAATCATAGCTAAGTATTCTTATTCTTTTCAGTATTTTACTCACCTCTACCTCTCTCTCTCTCTGGTCTATGTACTACCATCTCTTGCTCGGCTGGTTTTTTAGCTGTGACATGTACGCAGTCCTGTTTAAGTATTTGGATTTGGCTGTCTCTCACATATGGATGTACAGTCCATGAGTGAGAGGCTATTTTTTTGTAATGGCAACAATATGAAATTATTGACTTGACATTGACAATTCAAAATATTCAAATCAATGTCATCAGGAGAGGAGCACGACAAACACCTAAACGTAAAACTACAAGACAATTAATAACTTAACTCCATCCATAGCCTGAGATTATTGTGCAGATTTGTGCAATTTGTGCATTGCATGCAGAACATTTGATTAGATTAGACCTTTATGGACATATTCAGAAAATGTACTACCTACTCTACCGAGTTCTCAATAATTTGAATTGAAGTACTTCTCGTGTACCTACCTATTTAAAAATTGACACTAAATATAAATATATTTTAGTGCCTTCATTGACTATAATAATACCAGTCGTTTTCTATAATATTGATATTATACAGAAGATGGAAGACGTTAAAAGAAGAAATAAAAGTAAAGAAGTAATCAGCGAAAACAAAAAAATTGAAAAAATTGAAAGTAATATAGATCCTACTAGAACGTAAGTACAAAAAAAGTTCAAGTCGTCCCAGGATTTTTCGACACATCAAATGTGTCGGTTCATGTGCTACAGGACGTTGGCTATAGTAACAGCCTCTCATTCCAGGCGGCGCACGCGTGGCATAATTAATTATTTACCACTTTCCTTACCTTTTTTCCTTTGTATCATTTGCCTGCTTGGTTACTGGAAATTCAGGCTTCTACTTTTATCTGACTTCTATTTTTTTTTATCGAAAATGACCCGAACTGCTTCGAGAAAAGGATGGTACAGCCGTGCCGCTTTTTTTGCTTAGTTAGCTGAGATGATGCTTACAAAATAAATGCTGTGTTGACTGTGTTTGTTGTTTGTTCACTTTAAGTACAATTATGCATTAATAGAAAACAATTTTTTTTTTGATTATTTATAGAATATCTAATTAATGTAATGTACTTTTCAGGTCTAGTAAAAACATATCACTGAAAGTGCTTTCTCGTGTTGTAATGATATTTTCACTTCTAATCGTAGTATACTTTACATCAAAGGATGATAAATACAAGGCATTTGCTAGGCAATCTGACTTATTGGTTGGTAAAGGGCTAGTTATTGAATGTTCTCCTTCATATAAAAAAGAATTAGATAAGTATGAAGGTTGTTTTCCCATTCAATGCAAGCGATTTGTAACCGATAAAGTTATATCGGCTAGAGAGGCTGATGAATTGTTGACTATAGCCAAAAAAGGCCTCAAATCAGGTGGATCATCTGGTGGTGCATCAATTCTAGACTTACATAGCGGTGCCCTGTCTATGGGACAACATTTTATTAATATTTACAAACATGAAAATGGAAAAGGCTTATTTGATCAGAATGATTTCAATACATACAGGGTAAGGTTATCACTATATTTTTTTAATTTTGTGTTTGTTTTCTTATATCAGCAAACTAATAATCACATATTGATTACAGGTAATAAAAGAAAAGATTAAATATGCAGTGGCTCATCACTTTGGAGTGGATCCAAAGAAGATATATTTGACACATCCTACATTTTTTTCTGAAATCACTTCAAAACCAGCAGTCACTATTCATGATGAATACTGGCATCCACATGTGGACAAAGTATGTAGTCTCATTACTAGGTACTTTGTTGTTATTATAACAATACTTATGACATTATCTATTGTCAAATGGACTGATATCATAAGGAAAATCACATCTTAAATTCCTTTTTTGCCTCATGTGAAAATTAAATCCAAAACCTTGTGCACAGGCAACACACTCCGCCACCTAGGCAACCATTAATAAATTTCTCTCTAATGTAATGTCAGTATTGTTCACATTAAATATCCCACCTATTCTTCCCATACCCAAAATATTAAAGCATCCTGTTTTATTACCATGAACAAAATTAAGTATCTGATTAAATTTGCATCTCAATATGCTTGACTTATCAGATCAGTTATTATCTGGAGGCTAATATTTTTGAATTGCTTTCAAATATTTATTTATCACTTTTGTTTCAGGAAACCTACCAGTCATTCCATTACACCACACTGCTTTATCTAGGAGACTATAACATTGACTTCAAAGGTGGCAGATTTGTTTTTGTTGATGAGAAAGCTAACAGGACTGTTGAGCCCAGAAAAGCGCGTCTCAGTATGTTCACTAGTGGGCGAGAAAATTTACATTATGTGGAAAAAGTCTCATCTGGTACCAGATATGCTATGACCATTTCCTTCACATGTGATAAAGGTCATGCTATTGAAGATCCTAGCACAAAAAAATATGAAATAAATTAAAATTCCAATCAATAAAATAGTATTTTTTTTTACTGTGATGAGATGCAGGGCAATCTGATTGTAATCTTTTTACTCTACAGACCTAGTAGTGATTACGTAAAATTCTAAAAAATACACACGATATATTTTATTCGGTAGATAGTGTGTGATATCAGATATGATTAGAAGTAACCAGTATAAAAATATTTATTTTATCAAAAACCGGCTAATATGCTAATTCTCGAATCGGCATCGAACATTATGACATTGACGCATGACGCTCAATCAATGTTACGGTATAAATCTATACATATAATAAAAATGTAACCGATCGCTGTCTGTACATGGAAGATAGGTATATGAGAAAAAATACTATTGGGACCTATATCAACGCAAATAGAACCCAAAACAATGATTTTTAAAATTTTTGTCTGTTTGTCTGTTTGTCTGTGCGTTTGTGCACGCTAATCTCAGAAACGGCTTATCCGATTTAAATATGGTTTTCACTAATATATTGTGGTAAGCTTCACTTAACATTTAGTGTTTGTTTCATGTCAATCGGTTTATAAATAAAAAAGTTATGCCAATTTAAAGAATAACATCGAACATTCGTTAATTTACTACGAAATCTTATAGAAGCAGATATTTTAACAGGTTGCGGAATAGCTGATAGTGTTTTTATTCCTCGGATTCCTGTCATTCTAAACAGTCTTTCATTTAGTTTTAAACGAGTCCAGTTTCCAGTGAGCCTATGTTTTGCGATGACTAATTAAAGTAATTAATTAATTAAGTAATTAAAGTAAAGGTAAGACACTAAAAGTTGTGGGTGTGGATCTAAGTATTAGCTGTTTTTCGGTCAGCTTTATGTGGCTCTATCACGTGTTAGCATTACTAGCAGCCTGTATGCTTTGATCCCTGATGGCTATAGGTCTAATCCATACATCCATACATATTATAAAAGGCTTTGTCCTGACTGACTGACTGACTGACAGACAACGTAAAGCCTAAACCGCTGGTCGTAGCGACTTGAAATTTGGAGGGTGTGTTTGTCTTAATGTCTAGAAGTGTACAAAGAAAGGGTTATTAAAAATTCAACCCTTAAGTGTATGAAAAGGGATGAAATCCATTGTATGAAACGTCTTCATTTTTTAAGTTACAGCTTTGAAATTTTGTTTTGGAATACTTTTATTTAAATAAAAAATACACTCATAATTTTTTTTTTACTGGGGTGGATTTATAGGAGTGAAATAAGGGATGAAATATTGTATGGAAAGATCTTTGCTTTTGAAGTTGTCTACTTGAAATTTGCAGGGAGGGGGAAGGGAGGGGGAGGAAGAGGAAAGGAAGGGAGAAGTGAGAAGTGAGGGGAAAGTGCGGGGGTAGTTAGGGAGAAGTCAGGGGAAAGGGAGGGGAAAGTCAGGGGTAAATCGACTGCCTCTGTATTTCGGTGGTACTGTGTATGGACTGTGAGGTCGCGGTTTCGATTCCCGCTCAGTGCAAATATTTGTAGCATGAACATGTCTATTTGCATTGGTCTGGGTGTTTATATGTATAATATGTATCTATTTACAAAAATAAAAGTATTTAAGTATGTTTATCCGTATTCTAGAACCCATAATACAAGCATATAATATGCTTACTTTGGGTCTAGATGGCGTTGACCTCGCAGCATGTATGGGACCAGCTGAGTATCCGCGGAGTCATTGTGTGGGTGGTGTGGGTCAACCCGCCGGCCAGGGAGACCCGTATAAACTGTGGTGCCGCTGGCCGCCCGCGGCATTGTACAAGGGCCCAATTAGACCTAACCAAAAAAAAAAAATGCCCCACCAGGTTGCGCATAATCCCGGAGTGGTTCGTCGTGCAGGTTGGTGACCGGATAGTGGGACCCGGCGACCATTTTCGAGACGGTATGGTGGCCTTTTGCGAGCAGTCCGTATCATGGAAGCCCGGAGGCCTAAGACCCTTGAGCCTTACAGCTGCGAAGAGACATCGCCTCCTCAACGGCCATCTTCTATCGCCTTTACTACGGAGAGTCTTCTCAACAGCTCTTTAAATTAATTCTACCCTCTCCCTTTTTATCCAGAACGACACGTGCGGGACTGAAGTGCTACCCTTTCACAGTGCAATCTAAAGGGTCTCGAACCAAACGGTTCAGCACTTTATACTTTTGTCGCTCAATTAAAGCCTGGAACTCTTTACTAGCGCATGTGTTCCCACCTAACTTTCATCCTGGGACTTTTAAGCGAGGCGTGAAGAAGCATCTCACTAAGCCGCCATAGTGGAGGCCACCATACCAGTAGTTTGGCTTTTGCAATGGTGTCCACTACTTCTGAGTTCCACTGACTGCTTACCATCAGCCAGAGTAGAGGCACTTTGGCAGGCTAATATAAAAAAAAGAAAAACTAATAGCGTTTTTATTCCTCGGATTCCTTTCATTCCAAACAATTTCCCGTTTAGTTTTAAACGAGTTCAGTTTCCAGTGAGCCTATGTTTCGCGATGACAATTAATGAGTGTGGATCTAAATATTAACTGTTTTTCGCATGGTCAGCTTTATGTGGATATGCCACGTGTAAGTAATCCTAGCAGCCTGTATGGCTTTGATCCGCGATGGCTATACGTCTAATATCGTAGATAGAGAAGCATTTACTGTAAAGATTTTTCTTATTCACCTAAACGAAGATGTTTATAATTCAAAACAAACCAAAAGATATATCCAAAAAATGCTACCCAAAATCACTATTCCACGCGGACGAAGTCGCGGGCACAGCTAGTCATAGAATAAAGTAATCAAATCACAGAACAAGTACTAAAGCATAGAAGTACTATTAGGAGACTAAAGCGTACACACTCAGAGACAAATAGAAGTTTAATAGTGCTACGATACCTTCTGACAGTTTATCGATATCGATAGATGAAATTTGTCTATGGGCTATGGTAAATTAACAGACATGCTAATAAAATGAGGTCTGGTTGCATAAAAGCTCTCGTAAACGAACTACAAGAAACAAACGGCCGTTTTACACCTCACCGGAATGGCATAGGCCGGCAGCGGCGCCAGGAGCACTTTCAATGTGAAATAATTTTGAAGTTTATATTCATGTTTCATGCTGTAAGTTCAAACACAATGTAAACTGTATATGAATAAATTAAATAAATTGAAAATTGAAATATACATGATCGATCCACACACTGTCTCGCATCACGGAGCGTAGTGCGAGCGTGCTTGTTAATCGTAAATCGTTAACTACAAAATATAGTAATATTTTTGTCATCGATAAAATATGCAGCACAAGTCACAACACTATTGAACATGACTACACAAATTGGTAAAAATGTAAAATACTTAAAAATTACTGAATCGAATGGCAAACAGACGATTATAATATGATTGCAGTATAGTAAAGTATAAATCACTTAGGTATTTTGCACTTATGTATAGGTTTTTAGTATATATTATTGGTTTGTTATCTACTCACCGATGGAAGTTGACGATTAAAACTTGATTTTCTTTGCGAAAAGAATGTAATTTACAACCTACAATAACGCAAGACATTGCATATCCAATGGGCTTAATTTTACTTCACAATAGCATTATGTAATTATTAAATAACATATATTATTTCACAAAACATAAACAACAATGACAATTACGAGCGGCGGTATAATCCGACTAAATTGTATAGAGGCCTTGACAAGTTGGAACATTTGACATTAGTTCGCTTTTTAATTCGGCATCCAAAGGTAACCAAAGGTAACCAAATTGATGTTTCTACAGTGTACACCAGCCGTCCTTAGCAAAATTATTTGTCTCTTTCTTTTCAATGTATCCGGCTTATTTGGAAAAATAGGACAAGTATATGAGGGTGATTACCACTCCTTCTATGCTTTAGTACTTGTTCTGTGATAGTAATACTCGCAGTTAAAACGTATTAGTTACTCTAGCGAGGTACCATAGATTACAGTTAGTTATCACTACATGATAATTATAAAGTCGCTTCGTTCTGTCTGTACGTCTGTCCCTATGTATACTTAGATGTTTAAAACTACGCAACGGATATCGATGCGGGGTTTTTCTTAGATAGAGTGATTCAGGAGGAAGGCTTTTAACATGCATATTATAGTAGAGAAACACAGATAATGTTAGAGGTTTCTAATGTGGTGTCGTAAATAAACACACTTTTTAGCGCTTACATTGCAAATACTGGACCGTGCGAGATAGATCAAAATAAAGTAAGTAGGTAGTACAATATTGTACACCTTTAAAATGGTCTCCTAAATATAAATGTCTATCTTATTGAGGGTTATCTTAGAGATAACCCTCAATAACCATTTGTACTTTCTTATCCTTTACTTTTTACGAGAAATAATGGTTTATTTACGAAGCGATTTTAAGCATTAAGTACAGCAATAATCCTAATCCAAATAATTACCTTAAATATATTGTACATTTAATATAGATCAATATGGCCCTTTACAACACGTAAATGAAATGAACATTTTCAAAGATATTACAGACTTAAAATTCAGGAACATAGCGGTTGCAGCGGTACCGGCTGGAGGCCGGCATTTCGTAGTTTAAACAACGTTTTCACACACACAGCTTTTTCTTCGCGCGGGTGCAATACTGATACTAAATATAGTATTAGTATTAGCATTGCAACTGTGCGAAGCCGGGGCGGGTCGCTAGTACACTTATATAACGGGTGGCGCAAAAGTAAAGACCCTATTTGGTTCAGCTATAACATTTTTTCTAAATTAGAAAACTAGATTTAGATTTTTTTAAATGTATATTTGTGCCATTAAATTTCGTACCATTAGGATTTAAAGATGATGTCTTTTAAATGGTGACCTCCAGAGTTGATACACATTTGAGCCCTATTTATGACATTTTGCATAACTTGCCGTAACACTTCCTGCGTTTCCATTTCCATCTCTCAGGGCATGTCAATAAGCAGAATACTCGGTTCTGGGGCACTGATAATCCGCGCATTATTCAAGAAACACCTCTACACCCACTAAAAGTTACTGTATGGTGTGGCATCTGTGTTGACAGAGTGATCGGACCCTATTTTTTCGAAGACGCTGGAGGCAATGCGATTACTGTCACTGGAGAACGCTACAGAACCATGTTACGTGAGTTTTTGATACCCAGTTTGGACGAATTGGGGCTGGAGCACATCTGGTTTCAACAAGACGGCGCTACGGCACACACAGCGCGCGACACTATGGACTTAGTGAGGGACGCTTTTCCAGGCCGAGTTATCTCTCGTTTTGGCGATTTGCCTTGGCCTGCAAGATCACCCGATCTGACCAGTCCAGACTTCTTTCTTTGGGGTTTTTTGAAATCTCGGGTGTATGTGAACAAGCCACAGACTCTCGCAGCTCTAAAAGAAAACATTCGTCAAGAAATAACGAACATATCGCAGGAAGTGTTACGGCAAGTTATGCAAAATGTCATAAATAGGGCTCAAATGTGTATCAACTCTGGAGGTCACCATTTAAAAGACATCATCTTTAAATCCTAATGGTACGAAATTTAATGGCACAAATATACATTTAAAAAAATCTAAATCTAGTTTTCTAATTTAGAAAAAATGTTATAGCTGAACCAAATAGGGTCTTTACTTTTGCGCCACCCGTTACTTACTAGGTACCCTAGGTAGGTATTATTGAACCAGCTGAATCATTTACCATTTTGCTAATATTTTGCCTAAAACTGTCAAACTTCTAAGATCTATCGTAATTCGTTGTACTGACAATAAGGGATTTTAATAGTAACAGTGTACTCAGTAAATGTCTGTCTATGGACATTATGGTATTCACTTGGTTCGATAGTAGAGATGGGTTGTACTTGTACTAGGTAAATCCGGCACTAGAACTATCCAGGCACTATCCGGATACTAATCCACACTACTAATCCACCTAGTATCCACCTTATGATAAGTTCCATTACTTGGTGAATATGATCTACCTAATCCACAACAATATAGGTATCAGGTAAATGTGAAGTATGTAGTATCTAGTCCTTGCATGATACTCGACTAAGTGTACTTACATGCGAATATTACCTCTAATATATCGACATAGGGTCGGAAATTGTGAAACTTACAAAAACACTAGGTGGTGGTGCATGATACTCGATCACGTGTACATGCGTTATCACCTCTAAGGCATTGGTTTAGGATCGGGTATCGTGTGATTTACAAAAATACTAGGTGGATCAAGTATATGAAAAATTAGAACAGATGGCCTAGTGTTGTAAAATACCTAGTGCGCGGATCTGTACTAGTAAATACGCCTCATCTCTATTCGATAGTACCTTAGTGTTAAAGTGAATAATAGGACGTAGTTCCTGAAAAACATTCCAACCCACAAACTTAACATTTTGAGATAATTGTAACTAAAGTTCAATCTCGTAGGTACTTACTACCTTATGAAATCATTTGTTAAAGTACTTGACCGTCACTGGAAGCTTTTTAATGGAGAGAGCATTTCCGTTTCCGTCAGTTTCTTACCAGATTTAGTGTGTGTAATTAATTACCTACTCAGTGGCGACACCTGGCGTTCGCCCGCCATTTTAGTTTTCATAAAATGTGGTGAGTGAATGTTAATGTACCATTAGACCATTGGTTTTAGTTTCCGTCGAAACAGCTAGTGCGCATAAACTGTATATACATATACGGGCAATATAAATTTAATTGCCATGTTTTATCCTTCGTAAACTGTGTTCTTTTACAAACAATTAATATCACATTGCTTCATTTACTGCACCTACTTCAAATGTCTCTTCACCACCTTGGGTTGACTGGTAGAGAATGCTTTTAGCATTAAGTCCGCCGTTGTACTTTCGTGCATGAAGTTCAATAAATAAAATAAAAATTTAAAATCGTTATTATAATTTTGATATTTAAATTTAAATTCATTCTAATTTTCTAGTTCTAATTTTGAATAATACGTGGTGATATAATTTAAATAATATTCCATTAGAAACAACGCGTAAGTAATTTATGATGTTATGTATAAAGTGATTCTTAGTTCTAATTTTGAATAATTCAACAGTGACCTACTTTTGACAGTGATCATTATATTTAACGGTTTATCCGTTCAGGATCACTTCATAATCGATAACTACCCGATATACTAATGGTCCTATTGCAGGTATATGTGTAAATAGTTTTATTTTGTTGCAAGTTAACATGAATTCTTTTACAGAAATAAATAGTGAAGATGAATCTATTGCCGAGCAACATGCTGTGGCTGGGCCAAGTAATATGAGCAAACGCAAACGAAGCAGTTCCAGTAGTAGTAGCTCGAGCAGCAGCAGTTCAAAATCGTCATGCTCTGCGGGTAAACGAAGAAAGAGATCCCGCCATTCTCGTCGTAAGAAGAGCAAACGATATTCTGACTGGGTGATGGAAAAAGTTCTCAAGGAAAGGGGTGAGTTACGCAAACACATTTTTACAAATAATATTGATACAGCCTGCCATGACAATGTCTATCACTATGCTCAGAAATTTGTGGCGAACTATATGATCAATGTACTAGCAATGAATATAATGATTTCAACCCTAATTTTACCTTTAATATCGAGACTAAGCTGAAGGAACCGTTAGTTCCAAAAACATCCGATAGCTATTTAAAAATGTTACTCGATGTCCAGCGTATGGGTAGTACATCTTGGTCAGATATAAGATACGCTGATACGCTAAAACTGTATAATCACACTCCGGGTTTTATCAACCTAGAGACAAACGAGGAGGTAAAAGTATATGATACATTACGTAATAATAATGAGCTATAGCAGAGCCAAGGCGCCACTGCATTACACATACCGAATGGATGATACCTTGATCTCACGCATTAATTGTACCCGGGATTTAGGTGTTCAGATGGTACCCGAGCTAACATTTCGGAAGCATATTGTTGGCATTTGCACCAAATCGTTTAAAAAATTAGGATTCATTTTAAGAAATTGTAAAGATTTTCGCAGTATCTCAGCTATTATATGTATAATATGTATGTATTTACAAAAAAAAAGTATTTAAGTATGTATATTCGCATTCTAGAACCCATAACACAAGCATATAATATGCTTACTTTGGGTCTAGATGGCGTTGTGTGTAGTTGTTGAAATATTATTATTTATTTATTATTTATTAAAATGTTATATAATGCACTTATTCGGAGTCAATTAGAATCTACAGCCATCGTCTGGAATCCCCATGAGGCTAAATATAGCCTCATGGTAGAAAAATTCAAAATAAATTTACTCGTTTTTTATTCTATAAAGCATATGGAGTGTACCCTTTATATCCACTCATGTATCCAAGTTTGTTTGTACTTGGCATGGTTGGCTACGTCCAGCTGAGAGTGCGACGCGACCTGTCATTAGTGGTCTACATATGGCGCGTGCTGCGTGGACAGCTACACCACCCGGCTGTGCTGGCGGAGCTGCGGCTGTGCGTTCCCGACGGGTACGTGAGTGCGCGCCGCCGCCCTAACACTTTTAACGTCCCAGCGATGAGGACGAATCTACTCAAATTTGCTCCATTGTCGCGCGCCATACGACTTATTAATATTATTTCTATAGAAATTGATATTTTTCAATGTAATTTAATAATAATAATTTAGTAATTAGTTATATTGTTTTTAATTTTAGGTTTTTATGATATCGTATTGGGTTTTTATCTGTAATGATATTGTAAATACTTTTTCAATAAATAAATAAATAAATAAATAAATAAATAAATCTGACACACAGTGAAAAATCCTATGCATCTTTAACGTACTGTGTCTTAAAACAAAAAGAAACGCTACAAGATAGTGTTCGTACCCTTCTGTCGTGGGCTAGAGATACCAATCATAATTTTGAAAATTTGAGTGTAAAGGTTAATGAATTATTCCAAAAGGGAGAGTTAAATAAAATTTCTTCAGACCTATTACAAATGGTCTATGGTCATTGAGCTGAATGAATAGAAATACGCCGAGAGACCATTACTAGCAAAGTTCGCGAACCAATCCTAAAAGCAGCGCTAAATTGAGTTGATTGAAATTTGACTGTCCTATTGGTCTAGTGGTTAGTGACCCTGACTGCTAAGCCGGAGGTCGTGGGTTAGATTCCCACCCAGAACAAATCTTTGTGTGATGAGTATGATTGTTTATTCTGTGTCTGGGTGTAATTTATATATAATATGTAGGAATTTACAATAAAAAAAAAATTTAAGTAGTATATCAGTTGTTTAGTACCCATAACACAAGCAAATGTAGTTGCTTAATTTGGGGCTAGATGGCGCTGTGTGAATGTGGTAGAATATTATCGATACATATAATAAAAATGTAACCGGTCGCTGTCTGTACATTGAAGATATTTTAGAAAAAATGTTATTGGGATCTTTATAAACGCAAATAGAACCCAAAACAATGATTGTTACAATTTTTGTCTATTTGTCTGTGCGTTAGTTCACGCTAATCTCAAAAACGGCTTATCCGATTTAAATATGGTTTTCACTGATACATTGTGGTAAGCTTCACTTAACATTTAGTGTTTGTTTCATGTCAATCTGTTCATAAATAAAAAATTATGCCAATTTAAATAATCACGTCATACATGTGGTATGTATTTAGCTTAGGTTAGTGTGTTTTTAAGTTAGGTTAACACGTCTTATTTCTTTATTAAAATGTAAATACTTTATCAGTTAAAATGTAAATAAAAGTTAGATTTTTATTTTTCTGGACTTATTTTTTTTTTTGTGATGAAAACATGTTTTTTAACACGTCTCATTACGAAATAGGTGGCATTAAAGTGAATTACGAAATAGTAGTAGTCGATTTACGCTGGTTTCAGCATGAATGGGTCGGATCGACCGGGGAAGTACTACCCTCTCATAGAAGATCGACGTAAGAGTAGTATTCGTACAACTGCGTTTCGTTCGGTGAGTGAGAGTGCAGGGGGCCCAATTTCCCCCTTTCCTCTTTCCTCACTTCCCTCACTCCCCTAACCCCATTCCCAGCCGCTATAGTGGAGGCCACCATACCAGCAGTTTAAAACGATGGCTTTTGGTATAGTGGCCACCACTTCTGGATTCCACTGACTGCTTACCATCAGGCGAGGTGGAGTAACATTGGTGGTAAAAAAAAAAAAATTACCACCCTAAGATGCTGCCCCACCAGATTGCGCATAATCCCGGAGTGGTTCGTCGTGCAAGTTGGTGACCGGATAGTGGGACCCGGCGACCATTTTCGAGAGAGTACGGGGGCCTTTTGCGAGCAGTCCGTATCATCGGAAGCCCGGAGGCCACTTGAGCCTTTACAGGTGCGAAGAGACATTGCCTCCTCAATGGCCGTCTTCTATCGCCTTTACCACGGAGAGTCTTCTCAAGAGCTCTTTAAATTAATCCTACCCCCTCCCTTTTTATCCAGAACGACACGTGCGGGACTGAAGTGCTACTCTTTCACAGTGCAATCTAAAGGGTCTCGAACCAAACGGTTGAGCACTTCATACCTTTGTCGCTCAATTAAAGCCTATAACTCTTTGCCACCGCATGAGTTTCGATCTAACTTCGATCCTGGGTCTTTAAAGCGGGGCGTGAAAAAGCATCAGAATCTCACTAAGCCGCCATAGTGGAGGCCACCATACCAGTAGTTTTTCTTTTGGAATGGTGTCCACCACTTCTGGATTCCATTGAATGCTTACCATCAGGCAGAGTAGAGTCACTTTGGCAAGCTAATATATAAAAAAAAACCTTATAGCGTTTTTATTCCTCGGATTCCTCTCATTCCAAACAATTTCCCGTTTAGTTTTAAACGAGTTCAGTTTCCAGTGAGCCTATGTTTCGCGATGACAATTAATAAAGCCTAAGGTCAGACACTAAATGTTGTGAGTGTGGATCTAAATATTAGCTGTTTTTCGCATGGTCAGCTTTATGTGGATTTGTCACGTGTAAGTAATCCTAGCAGCCTGTACGGCTTCGATCCCCGATGGCTGTATAGCCATTATCTAATATCGCATCGTATCGATAGTCTAATATCGTATATAGAGAAGCATTTACTGTAAAGATTTTTCTTATTCACCTAAACGAAGATGTTTATAATTCAAAACAAACCAAAAGATATATCCAAAAAATGCTGACCAAAATCACTATTCCACGCGGACGATGTCGCGGGCACAGCTAGTTATTAAATAAAATTCTACCCTCATCAACTGACATATTTGACTCTATACTATTTACAGCAGCTTTAGAAAAAGCTGGTGAAAAAGAAAGGCATTCTGGCCTTTAAAAACTGATAGTAATTCTTTTCAAATAAAACCAAATCAACCTAATCGCCGCTCCTCGCGAGGGCAAAGCTTTCATAGATCCACAGTTCCATCGCGTGGAGCTCACTGTACTCAAGCAGGCTTTTATAATTGCAACCACCCACCCTTTCGGGGTGTATTCCAACATCCCAACTATCCTTGCAAAAACCAAGGCTAATATGAAAATTATTAACATGAAAATTATAATAACATCAATCGAGGATCATTTCATAACAGAAGCTCGCGGCCCGACCGTGCAAATAACCGAGGACATCCACATGTCCCGAAAGGTTCAAAAGATAGACAAAATGAAATTACAAGGTATTTTAAAAGTTGTCCAGCTTTCACCGAGCTTTATATCTCCCCTATTTTTAGTACCAAATCCCGACAGGTCGGCCCGGCCGATATTCAATCTCAAAGCACTAAACAATTATGTGAAAAGCGAACCATTTCATTAGATAAACATAATATGTCGCATCCCCAACTTTCTTTAACCTTGAGACTGGATGTGCAAAATCGACCTATCTCAAGCTTACTTTCATTTAAAAATAACGAAATCTCACCGGCGCTTTCTACGCCTGATATACAAATAAGAGTTGTTAGAAATGACGTGCCTTCCATTCGGTTAAGCACGGCTCCCAAAACCTTTTCCATACTCACAAAATGGGTAGCGCAAACACTACGAGAAAGATGGAACATGCGAATCATTGTTTATCTAGACGGTTATCTACTTGCACATCAGAATGCATGCAGACTTCGAGAGCATGCCAAACTCGCTGTAAAAATATTACAGGATTTGGGATGGCAAATAAATTTCGACAAGTCAATACTCGACCCACAAGAAAACATAAACTATCTGGGGGTGCTTGGGACAATCTAAAATCACTACCAAGAGAGAAGACCACAATTATAATCAAAAAAGTAACCCGAGTCCTCGAACAAAAACAAATTACCGTAAAAGAGCTACAGAGACTAATAGGACTTCTGAATTTTGCCAGCTTTGTAGTCCCTTGAGGCTGACTCAATCATCGCCAATTGTTGAGATTCATGAACTCACTACCAGACAACTCACAAAAAGCACACGCTCTACCCAGAAAAGTATGCAACGAACTAATATGGTGGACTCAGAATTGTCAGTTACCCACAATACCAAGGGTAATGTAGGGGACATTATTCTTCTCCGATACACTTGCTAGCAACAGATGCATCGGACCTAGGGTGGAGGGCTCAACTAAACAATATGGCTGTTGCGGGCACTTGGTCACAAGAAGAACGGATGCTGCATTGCAACCAAAAAGAGATGTTGGCCATATTTCACGCACTCCAGGGGCACGTTCATCTACTCTACGACAGTTCCATTCTCATTCAATGCGACAACAGGACAGCTGTCACATATCTACGGAAAGAGGGAGGTACAAAATCTTTACCGCTGATGGAATTAACATACCAAATTCTGAATTTACTGGATCAATATTGAATCCAATTCAGTCTACATCATTTGCCAGGCAAGTACAACAGCCATGCCGATCACCTATCCCGCCACCGCCTTCCTCCCGAATGGCACTTAAAGCCAGCCTGTGTGAAAATGGTGTTTGCAAAATGGGGAACTCCTGTAATAGATTTATTTGCTTCCACCACAGCTCACGTAGTCCACAATTATGTGACTCGAGACCTACCGTCAAGCTCTATATCACAACGCATTCAATATTCCGTGGAACTATCCACTGGCATGGGTGTTCCCACCGCCGTTCCTAATACCGAAAATCCTGACACATCTAAATCAGTCGACAGGTATATTTCGAATGGTAACTACCACGTTGGGAGATGTTATTCTGGCGCTCAGACCTGAAAGCCAGAGCTCTTGCAGAGCCAATAATACTGGGGAAATTGCACAATTATCTAGTAGACACGGCGACCGGACTCCTGCCATCACAGGTCGAGAATCTCACACTCGAGGTCTGGAAATGTGGGGGTGGTCCGAGGCGATAAAAAAAATTGAAGCACGGAACAACTATCACTACTTAAAATTCCTGGCGAAAGTCTACCTTAAAGACTTACGAAGTAGCCTGGAAACGTTGGACTTTATGGTGTAAACGTAAAAACATTGAAATTAAGAATCCCACAGGTGCTCAGCTGGCACAATTTTTATCCGATCTGTATTTAGTTGATAAGCTATCCTATAATACAATACTTGTACATAAATCAGTCGTATCCACATTATGCAATGTAGAAACATCGAGCCAGTTGAGTTCACATGTTCTCGTGAAACATAATTTTAAAGTCAAATACTTTAAATAACCCAAAATCTTATAAACCACCAATTTGGGACGTCAGTAAATTAATCCTGTTCTTAACAAATTACAACATTGACATACACAATAATTTCCAAACATCACGTCATACCGCCATTTTATTGCTGCTTTGTTCAGGAAGACGCGTACATGACTTAGAGCTTCTAAGAATTGACTCTAAACATTACTTAAAATCTGATAGTATAATAATACTGTGGCCCCAATTTGGCTCAAAAACCGACTGTAGTAATTGTAGACAGTCTGGTTGGAAACTACTTAATAATCCCAACAACCGTAACTTAAATCCTGTATTCTGGATAGAAAGAATGATAACATTGTTAAATGAAAGACTGAATACTGCAAAATCATTTAATTTATTCATTACAGTCAGAGGTGTGGCGAAACCCGTCTCGCGCACGGTGATAGCAGGTTGGATAAAAACAATATTTAAAGAAGATGGCATTGACGCCCCTCCAGGAAGCACTCGATCAGCTACGGCTTCCAAAAGTTGGTCAGAAAATCAGCTACTTGAAGAAATTCTTGCACATGGTAATTGGAAGTCAGCCAATACATTTCAAAAATTTTACAGAAGCGAAATATTACAGAGTCGTAATTCAGATCTGAATGTTACACCATTATTCAGCGTTTTATCTGAAATAAAACGCTTATTAAATTACTTACCTCACTGGAAGCTTTCACTTTATTCCTGCCTGGTGATATATTGGGCCAATGGTCAAACATTCACTCACCACATTTAATGAAAACTAAAATGGCGCGCGAACGCCAGGTGTCGTCACTGAGTAGGTCATGACACGCACTAAATCTGGTAAGAAACTGACGGAAACGGAAATGCTCTCTCCAATATAAAGCTTCCAGTGAGGTAAGTATTTTAATATGCGTTTTATTTCAGATAAAACGCTGCTATTTTAACTACTGATACTTCTAGATGCTACAAAGGATATTAACTTACTAGTCTTGATTTAACCTTTTTTCAGATTTCTAAAGTTAATACTTTTTTAAATATTCATGAAAATATTGGTGTGGAACGTTTTTGGTTTATTACAATATTCATGTTTGATTCAAAATTTTAATTTATACAAAACGTTCTAAACAACATGACTGTGTGACAAGTAAAATAACAATGAAACAAGATTATGTAAAACTAATATTTTTTTTGCTGTTAATAATTTTAAAGTACGTGCATGTAGGTATAAAGGGTTTTTTGTAATTATGAGTTTACAAAATATATATAATATTTAATATATAATATATATATATATATAGTGCACGGGCACACGCACACGCACACGCACACGCACACGCACACGCACACACACACACACACACACACCTTTATATATATTTTTTATAAACCATATAAGTACATGATTGCACGTTTTTTATAATAAATGCATCATACCTTCTGTATCACTAAACAGAGAGCCTGGATATTTGTAACACAGGTCATTGAACCTAGTACAGTCTCCAGAAGGTCTTATTACCCTATACTGTACCCATTTTACGAATTTACCACTGTACTTACCTTTTTGAGAGAAAATAAACACTTATTATTATTATTATCATAATTATTATAAAGTCATTTAACTAATTAATAGATCTGTCTGTAGATAGTGTAATAGCACAGTCTTATTATTACTAAAAGTCAGCCGACTGATGTACTTGCGCGGGGCAACGATGAGGAGGATACGGGGAAGCCAGCGGCAGGGTCGACGAGCGCAATCTCACTGAGTTTGCGCTCTCTAATTTGAAGGGGTGTATGTGTAATAAAAATACTTTTCCAACTACTCCGATGAATCGACATTAAATAATTTATATTTGCGCGGACGAGTATAAAACACTAGTCGTGATTTGATTTGACTTCTGGCGGATTGCAGGTGGCTCCAGCTGATTTTGTCGACTATAGCGAGAAACTGGAAGCGAATTTGATGCAACATTACAGATCGTTTGTTGGGAACGATATTCATATAAAATTGTATGATGTTTTAAAATAGGTCGAGTTTAAAACACGATCCTGCGTTTGTTTCCCATTAGTTTCTATTCAAATTGTATATTCGTATGATAATCCATTACATAGTAAAATTTAATAATAGAACTCTAAAAAAACATCACTACATAGTATAAATCAAAGTCGCTTCTCGCTGTCTGTCCCTATGTATGCTTAGATTTTTAAAACTACAAAACGAATTTTGATGCGGTTTTTTTAATAGTGATTCAAGAGGAAGGTGTATATGTATAATACGTGCAAAATATAGTAGAGAAACACTGGTAATTTTAGAGGTTCTAATGTAATGCAGGGACATAGCGGTTGCGGCGGTATATACAGCTGTGAACGTTGTTTAAAAAGACTTTCTGTAGTATATTTAGTATCAGCATGCGATACATGTGCGAAGCCGGGGCGGGTCGCTAGTCTAAAAATAAAATAAGTAGAAAATATTTATCGGTTATGCATTTATAATTTTTGTATTTTACGTTTTATGACTACCTATATTCCTTTGTTATTTCATATTAAAACTTACGTATAACTAGCTGCGCTACACGGTTTCGCCCGCGCGTAAAATATGTTCTGTTGTATCCCACGTAAATCAGACCGATTTTCGGAATAAAAAGTAGCCTAAGTATGTCCGTCTCCGAATCTATCTACATGGCAATTTTCATCGAAATCGGTTCAGCCGTTTAGGCACTAAGTGGTAACAAACACACACACAAACTTTCGCATTTATAATATTATTATTGTTACTAGTAGCTATACATTTATGTAAGTACTTCCTTTAAGTACCTACTGAGATAGGAAATGAATTTTTGCCAGAATGACGCAGTCAAGGAGGGTAATGTTTTCGAGCATTTGTATGTTGGTATGTATCTAAAGGATATTTAAGTAGTTTTTGTTGTGACAACCCTCAACCCTGACCCTCGACTGAGTTTCTGTGCGTAGGTATACGCCTAGGCGGCATGTAGTCAACAACAAAGGAGTCGGACTACTGGTAGGTGCATATTAATACTGTGGTAATAGTAATAAAGAATGGACATTGTTTCATGCATTTCGAATTGAGTGAATCTTACATTTGTGAAACCTTTCCTTATGATTCTTACCCTAAAAAATACCCTAGATAAGTCTATAGCCTAAAATTACCCTGCTGGATATTTTTTCCTCTAAATATAGAGTGTGTTCGATGAACGTGTCGAACGCGACGCTTAGAGCATTAAACCAACCGGAGAGGCCACTGACAGGCGTACCCCTCTGCCAAAGGTACCAGCCCACCGGTCATACCCGTTATATAAAACTAGTTGACGCGCGTTCCGCATCATAAGTCACATAACAGTGCATGCGTAATAGCGTCTCAATAGAAATGCCGAATTGCAGTGTATTTTGGTGCAAAAAGCGTTCAGCGACATCAAGTCTACAATAGGATAATATTACATTCCACCTGTAAGTATTATTTTGTTCTAATATTATTAAATAAGGCATTAAATTAGCAATTTAACCAAATAAAATGCTAATCAACAAGTGTTGCCAGGCTTATCATCAATACTCCAATCTGGGGTAATATTTTAATTTTTTTTTTTTTTTTATTTGCCCAAAGGGCAGGCTATAGTCTTTCGACCATACTGCCTAGTCTTCCGTGTAGTAATATTTTAAGTTGAATTAACATAAAAACTAACTTTTCCTTTTTTATATCTCGCCTTGTTGACATATCTAATAAGTTTCATTTTGGATGTACATTATTGTGTCACCGTTCTCATATTTATTTATTTTTAATTAAAACCAATGTTTTTTTTACCAAGTAATGCACAAAATAATATTAAATGAACAAGTAAAATGAGATAATAAATCCAAATATACAAGATTAGTACACTTTATTCCGAAAGATAATTGCTCATTTCTTACAAAAATAAGCGTATTTATTTTTAAGAAACTGGTCACACTTTAACATAATTAGAGATGAGACAGTTTAATCACGATATCGATATTGGTTTTCCAGTATTAAATTAATTTTTTTTTGTTTGTTTTAGATTTTCAAAAGAAGCAGCGCCTCGAGTCGCTTGGGTCCAATATTGTAGGAACCATATAAGTGGGTTCCTAAGCGTACAAGTATCTGACTAACAGCTTAAAAGACAAAGCCTTCTGTGCTGCCAGCACTGCTACCTCCTCCCTACCCCCCAAGCGGCGGAGAGCTCAGTTTTTAGCAAGTAAACTCGCTGTGCGCTACCTCCTCTTATTGCATTACCTAGGATTAGTTAAACTAGATTTATAAGGTTAATTTAAATTGCACAGTTTTTCAGTATTTTATTATACCTACTTAAATAAAGACTTTCTGAAATATATTCTGTTGTTTTTTTGTTATCTGAACAGATAAAATATCTCTCTAATAAAAATCTACTCATACATTCTCATGTCAGTGTCTTGTTACTATGTAATCAGAACAAAATCCTCCAATTACAAGCTCTGCTTAGTTGGAACGAAATTTAATAGCAACAGACAATTAATTCAAAGTATTATTTGGTTTGAATATACATACATACTTAGGAATAATACACGTAAAATTGACACGTAATAATTAATTACAATCTTTAATCCACACTAGAACAAATTTCAACAGGTGGTGGTTATTGAACATACATCCTTGTGCGCAGTAGTAAAATAAAAAAAAAGAGTGGGTACCCATGTACGCACGTAAGAAGTTATACTTCTTTGGCATAACAATCCAAAAATACCAAATAATAATACAACGCATACATACATAAATATTTGAATTGATATAAACGCCAATATATTTTTTATTTATTCACACAGATTATTTGTACTGATACGACACACAAAGATCCGCAACTAACTTCAGTGTGTAAAAGGTTCGCAACTAACTTCAGGGTGTTGCTTTTTTCTGTCGGTGTGCGCGCGCATCGTAAAAATTCACTCTCATCATTTTTCCCAATCGCGCCAAAAAAAGTATAGCTACAAAAAAAAAACGGCTAAATGCCAGTAGGACTCGCGAGGGTTCAGTACTGTCAGGGATCGGAAGTATTGAATAAACATTAGTAAACATAGTAGGAGAGCCCGACCGCATAACCAGATTTGTTTGTCGAACAATGTTTAACAAATAAATTTAGCCCGACCGTATGACGGGCTTTTTTGATAATAATTACAAAAAAGTGTGCTAGTTAGAAACACTGTTTTATTCTTCCTGTAATATTGACATAAACATGAATTAACAGAATTACTTCTAGTTAATTCATGTTTATGAACTATTTACTTTACTTTCATCTATTTCAAAGTGCTTAAATAAAAAAACACCTTAAAATTATAATAGATTATTATTACCTAAAACTGTTCTATATAATATAAGATAATGCTCATTTTAATAAGCAAACATAATAATCATGAAAATAATTAAATCTTTCGCGTACTTATATGAAATCCTAAACATCGATACTAAATATCGACAGAGTCAAGCTCTAACTGTTTTACTAAAGGAAGCGTAAACTGATAGATGTCCCTGTGTGTGAATGTGATTGTGTGTGTTTAGTTTAAGCTAGTGTGTAATAATTTTATTGTGTGCGTGTATAACGACGCGATTTAAAAATGCATTAGTAGTTAACATTGTAATTAGTGTGCGTTGCTCGCGTTACCCCATCCCCCGCCGAAAGTGGCAGACTTTTGCGCAAGGGAAATAGAGCGCGTGTCCACTCCTGTTGGTTTAATGCTCTAAGACGCGACGCCACGCCGCGCATGCAATGTAATGTTGCCAACTTAAACAAATAAAACGGTTTCTATTTATTAATGGTATATATTCTAAAACAGTTTTGATGACTTGGAAGTTTTTAATGAAAATTAATTTTTTTCGAGATGGTACTTAACGGTAACATTTATATTAAATCATAAACCGTCAAAAACTTCTTTGGTTTGGAACACTTTTTATTTTTGTTGTGTCCTGCTGTCAAGTGTCAAATTTAAAAGACGGTCAATTTACGGTTTGTTGTGTTGCTAACTTCGGTCCGGTTTACCAAAACAAAACACTCGCTTGTTTGACGTTGAAGTTGCATTTTTATAAAAAAAAGTACAAAAAAAAACATGTCTCGAAAATCTTAGTTTTTGAATAAGCAAAATTTCAGTCTACCTAGTCCGTTCCAAGCATTGTTGGGATCATAAATTTTTTGTTAGGAACGCGCCCTAAGGTGAGTAAAATATTAATGCGCAAATCATTGTTTTTATACAATATACAGCGAGACCATTTCCATTTCGCTGATTTGCGACCTTGATATGTTTTAACGAATTGCTTTATGTTGCAGGTATTTAAATGGACGGGTCTATCCTTGACCACAGCGATTCAGACTCTGGAGATAGTTGGACATTATTAGAACACAGTCCTACGTATGGAGATGACGCACCAGGATTTGCCGAAAATATTCCACTACTGGAGCGGTAAGCTTACATTTTTTAGATCAGAATACAGATTCTCTACTTCTTGACCTTGACCTACAGCCATTTCACATTATTGCCTGTTATGGTCTTGATGTCTTCTATTAATTTTATTGCCAAATTGATATTAACCAATACTTAATCCTATTACTATTATAAATGCGACAGTTTATGTATCATGTACCAGCGCATGTGTTCCCATCTAATTATGGTCCTGGGTCTTATAAGTGGAGCGTGCAAAAGCACTACTAAACCGCCATAGTGGAGGCTACCATACCAGTAGTCTGGCTTTTGGAATGGTATCCACCACTTTTGGATTCCACTGACTGCTTACCATAAGGCAGAGTGGAGTCACTTTGGTAGGCAATATAAAAAAAAGTGTGTGTTTGTTAGCCTTATCGGTCTGGTTGCCAAGGAAAACAACAAAAAATATTTTACGCGCGAGTGAAGCCGTGTGGCGCAGCTAATCATTTTATAATATTATCATTGCATATCATATCCTATTAGGTAAATTGAATTTAATTATAATTAATAAATAATTAGTAATTTAGGTATAGTATCTGAATCATGCAGTTACTAAGCGTGTATTAAAATTATTCATATTTTAATTCCTACTTATATTGCTTCTTCTTGATTTTTTTTAAATTGCATCTTAGTAGGCAAATAGCATAAAAACAGAAATCATCATACTGGTAGGTATGATCACCCATCATTATCCCACTGTAGAAAAAGGCCTCATTTCAGAATAAAAATTGTGAGGTTGTTTTTGAACTTTATTGGCAATGAGCCAAAGATAAATATATCCAATTACTTTGTTTTGTGCCTTTTTTGTACTAAAGATGCAATATAAATATAACAATGTTCAATATTATGCTATCTGTATAAATACCTACTGCTTTCATCAAATATTTGCATATCATTAAGAATGATATTATATGACATATTTGACAAAATCTAATAAGTATGTACCTATTTTATGAAAATTTATTCAATCATGCCACTTTTTAAAGATATGTTTACATGCCATTTAATAAAATAGTGGTGAAGGCAACTTACAGCCTTGATTTCATTAGCAATATGTATTATGGAAAGTATTGATTTTATTTAAGTGAATGGGCGTGTACCTAAAATAAATATTGATGACAAATACCACATTGTAGCTCACAGGAAACTTCTATCAGTTCTTCTATTTGAGAGTATGATACATTAGATACATTATGCATAATAATATTTTTTATATTCATGCACCATTGTTATAATAGAATGTGATGGACTATTTTACTTTACCATTTCTATTTTATCTAGTGAATAAATCTATTTGATTTGATTTGAAGAAACATTTACACATAACAATACTGAACCCCACACTAGTATAGTGTAGGTACTCTGTGTTTTAAAGTCCAGTGTCTTTCCAGCCCTGGAATTACAATATATAATTTTGATGTTATACCACACTATCCCTATTGTAGCTTGATGCTGCTCAGTAATGCAAACATTTATTGAAGTTTCACATAAAACAAGTCTTTCATTTTAAACTTTTATTATATTTCTCTTTAAAACTCATACACCTTGTATGAGTTTTGAAAAGAAATATTTATGAATTGAATTTCTGAAAATGCTTATCATGCATCTTCTATATTGTTACGTGTCAGGATGGGGTTCGATGCAAAATGCCAGTTACGCGATGATGAGTTTATTCAAGACTCACACAATACGCTAACAGTAACAAAATAACGCAATAAACACTTATACTGCACTATAACGCTTCTTAGATCGCTCTTCGTAGACTGCCGTATCACTAAGATGCTCGCTCGGTATCGCTGTATTCACAACTGAACGAAGTGCCGACGTTCGAATCCTTTTTATAGTCCTTTAATAGATTTCTAGAACCTTCCAGTTATTACTACAAAGATGCCGACAATTCTCGAAAACAGAACAATGAGTGTAGGTACTTAGCTGCGACGCGTAGGTAAGCCTACCGCCGATGAGCTATTGTTATACGTGTAGGTAGGTACATGCGAACGTTCTAGCGTAGGTATTTGTCGTATACGTGTAGGTAGGTACTTGCGAATGTTCTAGGGCGTAGGTATTTGTCGTACACGAGTAAGTAGGTACTTGCGAACGTTCTAGAGCTTTGGTATTCGTCGTAACATTGCCCCCCTCTTAATAATGCTCGTCCCGAGCAGCGTTAGAACCGTGATAGGGTGCTAGTCGATCGATGTGGACGATCTTCGGCTTGTTTCTATCGCCCTGTCTTATGCGATAAGTCACGTCATTAATCCTTGTGATTACTTTATAGGGACCCTCCCAGCGGGCCTGTAGCTTCGGTGACTTGCCGATTTTCCTGAGAGGATTATGTAACCACACGAGCGTACCTTCCTCGAAGCCATGAGTACTTGCTTTCCTGTCATAACGAGTTTTCATTTTCTCACTAGACTTGAGGTTGTTATCTCGCACTAAGTCATGTGTCTTATCCAGCTGTGCCTGCAAGTTTGCGACGTATTCTACTGTCGGCTTTGGCGTATCAGGTGGTGTTCCGGTAATCAAGTCTACTGGTAGGCGTATCTCTCTTCCGAAGTTGACTTTGGCCGGCGTAAATCCCGTGGTGTCATGAACCGCGGACCGATATGATAACAGGAAGAGTGGAATATAACGGTCCCAGTCTCGTTGATGTTCTTCGACAACCTTGGCCAGATGGTTTTCCAAAGTCTGGTTGAACCGTTCTACCATGCCGTCAGACTGCGGGTGCGCTGGTGTTGTCCGTGTTTTATGTATGCCGAGTAGATTACACATCTCTTGAAATAGGGCTGACTCGAAATTTCTTCCCTGGTCACTATGCAGTTCCAACGGCACACCAAATCGACACACTACTTCCTGGATCAACTTTTTAGCGACGGTCTGAGCCTCTTGGTTTGGTGTCGCAAACACTTCAGGCCATTTGGTGAAGTAATCTTGGACTACTACTATAAAGCGGTTGCCGTCCTCTGTCACGGGAAATGGGCCAGCTACGTCAATGGCAATCCTCTCCCATGGGGCCCCGACGCTGTACAGCTGTAGCTTGCCTCTTGATCTAGTACGAGGTCCTTTTACCGAAGCACACGTAGAACACTTTCTGCACCACTCCTCGATGTCTTCCCGACAGCGTACCCAGTAGAAGCGTTTTCTCACCTTCACCAAAGTCTTCTTCACACCAAGATGCCCACCCGATGCACCATCATGCACCAAGCGCAGAACAGCTGCAACTTTGTTTCTCGGGATCACCATCTGTAGAACTTGGTCCTTCCCGTCAGGTGATTCCCACTAATATAGCACGCCTTGTTCCAAACTCAGACTGTCCCACTGAGCCCAGTAGGCCTTCGTAATTGGGCTTGCGGCTGATACTTCCTGCCATTTTGGTTTCCGACCCTGAGCTTTCCAGTCCATTATTAATTTAAGATCTCTGTCTTCTTTCTGTGCCTTACTGATTTCCTCTTTGTCCCAGGATTCGTCGGCCCCCTGAGTCCTGACAATTTTCACTACCTCCTTGGACTCATGCTTTAGACAGTGTTTACAATCCTGGGAGCATGGACGTCGCGATAAGGCATCAGCGTTGGAGTGAATCCTTCCACTGCGGTGTTCTATTACAAAGTTGTACTCCTGTAGTTGTTCGATCCATCTCGCGACTTGGCCTTCAGGATTCTTAAACTGGAGTAGCCACTTCAGTGCCGCATGGTCTGTTCGTAGAGTGAATTCTCTTCCCAGCAAGTATTTATTAAAATGTTGTAAGGTCTTCACAACTGCTAGTAATTCAAGCCGATTTACACAGTAGTTTCTCTCAGGCTTCGATAGAGACTTGCTGAAATATGCGATGACCACTTGCTGTCCATTTTGCTCCTGAGATAACACACCTCCGATTCCAGTATTACTGGCGTCTGTGTCCACAATAAATCTGCCTTCTCTATTAGGGTAGCACAGGACTGGAGCTGAACACAGCAATTCTTTGAGTCGTGTAAATGCACGTTGACAATCCGAGTTCCAAACGAAGTTCCTCTTCTCTTCTGTCAGGTGGTGTAATGGCTTGGCTATTTCGGAGAAGTTCTTCACAAAACGCCGGTAGTAAGCACTACTTCTAGCCCAGGAAAGCTCTTACTTCGGTTTTAGTTTTTGGTATAGGCCATTCTTGCACCGCTTTTATTTTGTCTGGGTCCGTTTGAACACCTCTATCTGAAATAATATGGCCTAAGAACGAAACTTCTTTCTTGAAAAAGGCGCACTTCTTCGGATTAAGTTTCAGGTTTGATTCACGAAATCTCTTGAACACTTTCTCAAGATTCTTGCGATGTTCCGTGAAACTGCGTCCCATAACTATTACGTCATCTAAGTACACCAGACAGGCATCTCCCAAAAGACCCACTAGTACGCGTTCCATAAGCCTTTCGAAGGTAGCTGGTGCATTACACAATCCAAATGGCATTACCCGGAACTGCCACAGGCCTTTGCCAGTACCGGTGGTAAATGCAGTTTTCTCCTTATCTTCTGGCCGGAGTTCCACTTGCCAGTAGCCACTTTTCAGATCTACCGTAGAGAACCACTTCATGCCTCCAAGCATGTCCAAAGTGTCGTCAATACGGGGCAAAGGATAGCTGTCTTTCTTGGTCACGTTATTCAGCATCCTGTAGTCTACACAAAACCTGGTACTACCATCTTTCTTCTTCACGAGTACCACCGGTGAAGACCATGGGCTGGATGATCGCTCTATGATCTTGGTTCGTGCCATATTCCCAATCAGCTCGGCTACTTCTTGTTCTTTTGCTAGTGGCACTCGTCTAGGTCTTTGTTTAATAGGCTGTGTAGCACCTGTGTCGATCGGGTGTTTCACTAACCCTGTTCTTCCAAGGTCGTTTTCCTCTTTAGTGAAGATGTCCTTGTAGTCCAGTAGCAGCTTCTCTGCTTCCCGATATTCGTTGGGTGACAAATTTTTCTTCGTGGTCTCTAATAATGGGCCCATATGGTTTGCCGAAGAGGCAGTCTGGACGTTCTCTTGGATCTTCCTCAGACTGCTCACAGCCTCACATCGTCCAACGATCGCGTTCTTCCGTAACAACATCGCCGAATTGCTAAGGTTGGCAATTTTAACTTTTGCCCCACTTCTAGTCATTACCAAAGTTCTGGCTGTAATTCGACTGGTATGGCGCCCAGGATCTTCCACTATGACCCAATGATCAGCAGTCACACCCTCAGGGAACCTTACATCGACTAAAGTTTCTGATCTCGGTGCCAATGTTACCGTTTTGGCACTGTAGACTGCTATTGAAGAACAGCCTTCAAGAAAGACCTCTTGGTCTGGGAAGCTTAGAACACCTTTAGCAATATCGACAACGCACTGTTGCATTCGCAGGAAGTCTAAGCCGATAATGCAGTCATCCGTTTTGCTCGCCACCAAAACAGATTGATGATAAGTCTTCTCTCCTAGTTTCATTGTCACATCCGTAACTCCGAGGACGGTCACTGGCTGGCCAGTCGCTGTTTGCAATTTGCAAGATGGTCGTGCGTCTTCCCACTGAATTGTTCGCCGCAGAAGTTTTGGTCGTACGATGGTCTTCGACGCGCCCGTATCTATCGTAAAGCGAACAGGTTTACCATTTATTTCTCCAGATGTTACCAGGCTATTACCGTCACATGCCTGTGATACTTGCACTGTGGGGGCTTGACGTAACGGATCTTGACTAGCATCAACCTGAGTAGTAGCTGACACCATTCTACTTCTTCTCTGGTCCAGACAGTTGATTCGGATATGTCCCCGCTTGCCGCATCCGTAGCACATGGGCTCACCTCGAGGTCTAACTGCTGCAACAACTTCCCGTACTTTATGCGACTTGTAGTCGTTTCGCACAGCTTCCACCTCAAGGGCATGTGCTAAGGCCGCATCTAAAGATGTATGGTGTGCCAACCGAACAGTTGCTCTGACCTCAAACTCTCTTATGCCATCCACAAAAGCTTGCAGAACTATGACTATACATCCACAGATGATGTACTGGAGGCATAGGCTCGTCGTACCAGGCGTTCAATTTCAGCAGCCCATTGTTGAAGTCCCTCACTCGGCTTCTGAGTTCGATCCTTCAGCTGAGCTCGATAAACATGCTTCAGGTGCTTATCGCCAAATCGAGCTTCCAAAGCCTTAAGGAGTGCGTCTAAGCTTCGTCGGTCAGCCGGTATGATCTCTAGAATTAGCAGTGCATCCCCTCTGAGTGCCAAAGTAAGCGCCGTCAGCGCGTGATCATCTTCCCATCCATTTCCTTTGGCAACTACCTCGAACTGGTGTCGAAAGGCCGTCCAGGAAGACGAGCCGTCAAAGGAGGGCAGTTTGAACTTGGGTACTCCGGAAGTGACTGCCGCGGCCATAGGCGTAGTGCTTGAATATAGGACCTTGGTCTTCTGCAGCTCTTTAATCATCTTGTCATGATGGTTCATGGTGGTCTGGACATCTTCGAGAATTTCATCATGTTTGCTAGTACGTTTTTTCACTACTTCAACGTCTTCTTAAAGAGAACTGATGACGGTGCTAAACCCTTCCCACTTAGAGTCCATCATTTCTTGAAGGTCCTCACGGATAGCTCCCTTAAGGTCCAGAAGAGCTTGGCGTTGGCGCTCTTCAGCTTGGCGTTGACCCTCCTGTATAACGGCCAAAAGGGACGACATGTCAAAGCCAGAGCCCATACCCGTCGACGCCTCAGAAGTGCCCGGATTACTAAATACTGCTGCGCTAGTCTCTTCACTATCGGCCATAATCGATGGTTCACGAGTTTCGTCTACCGCCGCCTGTCGTCGAGTGCGTACTCCCTCGTCGCGTGGTGTGACTGGCATTCTCACTTCTGTCACCAATTGTTACGTGTCAGGATGGGGTCACACAATACGCTAACAGTAACAAAATAACGCAATAAACACTTATACTGCACTATAACGCTTCTTAGATCGCTCTTCGTAGACTGCCGTATCACTAAGATGCTCGCTCGATATCGCTGTATTCACAACTGAACGAAGTGCCGACGTTCGAATCCTTTTTATAGTCCTTCAATAGATTTCTAGAACCTTCCAGTTATTACTACAAAGATGCCGACAATTCTCGAAAACAGAACAATGAGTGTAGGTATTTAGCTGCGACGCGTAGGTATGCCTACCGCCGATGAGCTATTGTGGTACATGCGAACGTTCTAGCGTAGGTATTTGTCGTATACGTGTAGGTAGGTACTTGCGAATGTTCTAGAGCGTAGGTATTTGTCGTACACGAGTAGGTAGGTACTTGCGAACGTTCTAGAGCTTTGGTATTCGTCGTAACAATATTATAAAAATGAATCGCTTAATGTGTTACTAAGTGCAAAACTCGAGAGCAGCTGAACCGATTTTGCTAAATTTTTTTTTTTAAATATTCCTTGAAGTACGAGGATAGTTTTTACGGAAAGAAAATTTTTAAATATTGCCTAGAAAAAAACTTCTATATTCCCATAAAAAAGTATATTTATCCCAAAATGTTAAAAAAATGTCCACCCGTGCGAAGCCGGGGCGGGCCGCTAGTATGCAATAAAAACTGATAAGTTCTGATTATGTTTTACAAGTTTCAAACAATATAAAATAATTAAATAATCAACATTGATAAGTTAGATTCTTGCTTAATACTTACTGTGATTAATGTGAAACGAATTAATTATAAAAATAGTTAGTCTCCACTCTTTATTAAATTTTAATGAAGCTATTCTAGTCATAAAGTAGTCATTTAACTTTTTTACAGGGACACTGCTGATTCCAATGTGGACAAAGATGATGACACAGATGGTATATCTATAATCAGCGATAGTGAACCTGAATCATCTACGCCATGTGAACTGCTCCAAGATAAATGTATCATAGAGGAGAGCCATCCAACAGAACAACCATCTTCACAATACATTTCGTTTAATCCACTACCTCCCAATAGTAATGATCATGAAGAATCTATAAGGAGTGAAGATGATTTTCTTGGCGATATTACCGGAAAACATAAAACATATGTACATAGAAGAAACAAAAGATTAAGCACAGTACTTAACATTATCATGTTGGGTAGCGTGATTACAGCTGCTGGTGTAGCCATAGGACACATGTGGGGTGCCAGGAATGAGTGCTCTATGAATACTACACCATCTATCAATAAAATATTATCAAATCTATATAAACTACAAGAAGAAAACTCATATTTACGAAACAAATTGAAAGAACTTACACTTTCTAACACACATATGCTACAGAGGAAAGGCAGTACAGCAGATAAATTACCATTTAAGCAGCAGAGGTGTAAAAAGACTTTTGAAGAACCATTAAATAGTAAGAATACAGAAAGAGTCACAAAATGTATTGAAACTGAAGTTATTGATACTGTAGATAAAAAAATTTATAATCATTTGATTCAACCTGAGTATGAAAAGGAGTTTGCAAGAGGTGTTGAGAAGTTGAAGCTTGTTTACCAGCAAAATAGAAGCTGGCTGGATGATGAAGTTACAAAAAGAATGCAACATGAAGTGGAAACTATGAAAAGGACTATTAAAAGTCCATTAAGCAGTATTACTGAAGAACAAAAAGTATTACAAGATGAAAATATAAAATCGCATACTGATATTGACAGCAATTCATTTGTAATGAATATTAGTCCAGATGGTGAACAAATAAACTACTCAGAGTTAGACCCTATAACTAAAAACATAGATAAACCAGTATTAACTGTAAAGAAAATCTCTTACGCAGATTCACTAAAATCTGATCCACCACAAAAAGTACAAAAGAGAGAAATAAACATAACTGTAGAAAAGGATCGCAAAAACAAATTACTTAAGAAAAAAATTAAAAAAGACGAAGATGTGACATTTTATGAGATCAATTTTAGTGAAGAGGAATTAAAAAAAGATGACAGATATATTGGACATAGGCAGAAACAAGATAAGAAAAAACGTGACCGACAAAAATTGCACAAAAAGCAAAAGAGAAGAAACAAATATGAACAATGGGAAATGAAGGGTGGCTATATGAAAGACTATGACGATTTTTCTACTAAATCTTTTCAAGAAAATGATATTGCTTTTAAAAAGCCTGATGGAAATCAGTTGAGCCGAGAATTTGAGAAAACACACTACATAAATCAATTTTCAGAGACAGATAGTAAAGAAAACATGGTTATAAATACGAAACTTAAGGAAGTTCAAAACAAGAAACTTGAAAAATCTAGTGGGAAAAATAAGGCCGAAGAAAATTGGTTTGATAAGAGAGCTGCCCTTAGAACAGAGGCTAGAAAACGACTTGAATATGAATTATTTGGCGAGTCAAGTCCCAACAACGCAGGATGGTATTTTCGACGCATGCAAAAACGTGAACAATGTCGGGCTAAAAGTAACAACAGCACTTATAAAAAACTTACTAAAAGGAATATGAATTTTAAAACAAAGCATTAAGGTTGCAAGGAACATGAGACACTTATGACGCGGGGTCTTTCAAAATCGTAGGCTCGTTTTGTTGTCGCTGTCATTGTGATTGAATTTACGAAAAAAGGTTTTTTAGAGTTCTTCAACTATATAACTCTTCATATTATAAGAAAATGTATCACTATAACTGCGATAACTTTGGATCGGTAGAGGTTTATTAGAACGTAAAATACACTAGTGTATATTTTTTAAAGTGTTCATACATAATATTCGATGTATAGAAAGTGATTCTAGAAGCTTTATAGGTGCTTGACACCCATTTTACTGTCAATTTGCTATAGTATAATTTTTATTTTAGATAAATTGTATTTATTCCTATTATAATGTAGACAATTTAGCTACTTACCTTTCGAGTCCATTAGTAGTATCCAAAATTGAAGGATTTGTAAAATTTTATTGGTAGAGACAAGACATAAAAAGTAAGGCCGAAACAATCAATCATTTACTTTTTACATTCCATAATCTACAAGCAAAAATGCATTTAGATTATACTTAAGACCTTTTAGATCTTTAATAGCATGTTAAAGTACACAAGATTACAGATATCAAAATTAAATATAGCCTCGTAAAAGGTATATTGATTAATTGATCTTCTGTCAGACATAAACTAATTCTGGTTTGCATAAGTTTAGGGATTTTAGACTACTAAAACTACTTAATGTTGTTGGCACTTGCTCTTAGTTGGCATTCTGACATTCGCTAGGTATATGATATTTATTATATTATTAAGTTAATTCACGTCAAATTGCAATAATAGTACTTACATAATATTATTCTTATACTTGCCCTTAAGGATTGCTACATCCCCATGATACCAGGAAATGTAATGCAAATATTTTTAAAATTAACGGTGTTAATAAATAAAATGTTAAAACAAAAACAGATGTTTTAATGTTTATTACATTGATCACATACAATAATAATAACATTGCATAAGTTAACTTGAGTACTACTTCTTTTAAGAGACCTATCAGCAAATAAATTTAAGTTATAACCTATTTGTTTGAGCTTGAGTACAAGACAAATAAACAGGGGTTCGTTATTTAATTAGACACACTGATTTAAACAACTATACATAATAAAATAATCATTTCACCATAGTCCACAAAGGGAGTTCTTCATATTAAATTATTCATCACCAATTGCTCCACTAAATACTAAGTTTATAGCCGCATTAACATCGCCTGTAAATAAACAATAACATGTTATTTTACCTAGTTATTCATTTAAAAATAATTAAGAAGAGCAATTTGTGTTATCAGACTAATTAAGTGGTGACTACTGCATTGTTATAGTATTGTTTGACCTTCAAACAGTCATGTGTACAATTTTAATTGCAAGACATTATACTTATACAAATAAACAAACAGGGTTGGGTTGCAAGGTTACAAGGTATCCTTTTGGTAGTTGGTGTCCATTTCTTTATTTGTCTTCTTCTGAATATGACTATTTCCGGATTTGACAATTTTTTACTATGATCAGGTGGTAAGAGGTCCATTTCCTGGTATGACCACTTTTTATCTGTCCACTCTTAGTACGGTATACAGAATGAGTAATTCAGTAAATAAGAAATTATCCATTATAAAGTATTAAAGGATTCGGTCACCTAGGGCCACTTATTCGCAACGACCACCGACTAAATTCCTTGTTCGGCCATTTCCTATTAAGTGCTTTTCCTGGTTAGGCCATTCCTCGAATGACCTCTATGTGAATTCCTAATTGGGCCACGTCCCCAAATGACCACACTGTGTATTCCTAGTTTGGGCATTTCCTTGAATGACCGCTATAGTCAAGATAAAATATATTTACACTTTGGGACCTTAACGTCTTTGACACAAGGCCCAAAAGTTTAAAGATATGTAATTTCGACTGTACCTTATTTTAAGGGTAAAAGGGTATTGGCCTACCGATTCGATATTAATTGAGATCATGACAAGTAAGTTGGCCATTCAGAGATTTACCCGTAAAGAGAAATGTGGATATTTAAGGAAGTGGCCGTAAAAGAAGAGAAAGAAGTCGCCACTAGAAACGTGGGATTAAGCCGTTCGGAGAAATGAGATCGTGGCTCTTTTAGCGAAGTGGCCGTTAGAAGAATAGACCATCAAAGGGAAAAGGACGTTTAAGGAATGTGGCCCTAGGTGACCGAATTCGTTTTGATTCGTCATTGCATTTGCATTGTGATTGTGCAGTGAATGATGGTGTCACAGAAATTTATTTTTGCAAAAAAATAAAGAGTAGAAAGATATTTATATTAATTTATAAAGACCACAGATATAATAGGCTATTTGACAATATTTAAAATATACAACTAATGGTCATCCTTAAAGAAATAAATACCGTAAAAATATATATATATATCTCACTTTATTTTGATGTAAAATGTGTATTTTTTTAAAAATAAACGAAATAAATTATGTATAATTTTTTAAATTTCATCTGGTATGTGAACGGTCTGTCACGAGGTTGCATTCCGGTGACGTCACATGCAAGTAACATACACTTCAACTGCACTGATAAACACTGATAAAATGGTATGTAAATACCTAATGCATGATCGCGTGAATTCCCGTATATTTAAATTTACTATATCATATAAATATTGACAAATATATAAGTATAGAATGGATTTTGTTTACCGTACTAAGAGTGGACAGATGAGTGGTCATACCAGGAAATAGACCTCTTACCACCTGGTCATAGCAAAAAGTTGTCAAATCCGGAAATAGTCATATCCAGAAGAAGACAAATAAAGAAATGGACACCAACTACCAAAAGGCAAGGTATCAATACAAGAAGCATCATATGCACGATCTACAGTGGCTATCTATAAACAACCTTTATTCCAAGATTCTTTCAAAACCTGATTTTATGCAATTAATCGTTCAGCGCTGAATCCTTTTACAATATTATTATGTCTATTAGTGACTGCGCTTTAGCACCGAACGATTTACTGCATAAAATCGGTTTAATGGATCTAGGATTAAAGATTGTAGTAGAAACGAACCGCTCCGGTATAGCTTACCTGCGCAAATAAGTAGAGCTCGAATATTGAGCGCATCGTCGAGTAAGCCCATTTCGTGCATGTGCTGCAACTGCGTTGAGAAGTCTTCATTGTTCTCCCTCGCTACCGGAGTTTGGGATGACGACGCTGTGAAATAATACACTTGTTTTATTTTTTATTTAAATGACTCGTAATAAGTTTTTTATTTAAATGAACCGTAATAGAGACTGATATGCGGTAATCTGACGGAAAATTTATAAATTGTATTTATTGAATCTTTGTGGCAATAGACATGACATGCAATTACGATGTTGTTAAAAATTATTTAGAATCAAGTTTAGGTTATGTCCTATCCACTCTCAACTCGCAACTTTACAGAAAACTTTTTGAACCGTTGACTTTAGATGCGCAGAACTCAATTTTGGGTCTTTTAGGCGGGGAGAGCTGGGCGTGACGCGGGAATGCATCCTATCGACCACGCTATTGGTAGATCACGTGAAAATTAGCCGATTAATTTCTCGAGTGCCCATTAATTGGCTTTGAAATGTACATGCGCGAACTGAAACCAGGATTGTTAAAGAAGTTTGCCGGCAACTACTTATATGCTGCAAAGGTTTTTAAAGTTGCCACATTGGACCTAAGACAATTTGTAATATTATTCAAATCTCAGTAATGAAAAAAATATATTTGGCGTTTCCTTAGCAGAATCTTCTTGTTTTATCAATGTTAAAATATTGGTTAACACCTTTAATTAGGATGACAGCTGTAAGTAACTAATTGTTTGACCAAGGTAGGTACCTACATACAAAATAATATTACAAGTGCAATTAACGATAGGTATATAAATAAAGTGCCAGTGTATAAGTAGCCTTAATTAACTTAGCAAATTAAATATGAGCTACTGAAGAACATAAAGACATTTAATGTAACATACACATAACAAAGCTATAAATAAAGTACAAAACAGACAAATCACATGTAGAAAAAAAAATGGTACAAAAAGTATTCATGCCCATGCAGAAGAAACATCCATGGACGACTTAATGATTGCTCAAGACAACCATAAGGGCTTAATGACCTTCAGTCCTATTAATTTGTGGACTCAAGTCGGTCCGTGTGTTAGGAGCTTGCTCGTCAGAGTTCGGAGGTGACCCGGCGGCGGCCGCTAATCGGTCTCTTTCTGCGATGTTAGCGGCAATTCGCGCCAATTCTTGTGTTGCTAGAAGGAACAACATTGTAAGACGACGACCACTGTACGGTATCTAGTAGTAAGATAATTAACTAATATCTATTCATTACACTAGAAAAATCTTTATAAAAATGATCAGGATTCTTTTATTAATCTGACCGCGCGCTTCTTTTATTTATCTGCGAAGTTCAGACTTTTACTCCTTATAAGACATAAGGACTCTTCAAAATGCAAATATTCAGAATTTTTGGTTATCATTTAGCTGTAGTTATATAAATTTACAATTTCGTTATATGTACATCTTTATTCCGGTTCTTGTAGGTATTCATTTTATACTCAACCTTGTTGCCGATAAACTGGACTTTTGTTGCACGTTGGGTGAATTCACAAAAGTAACATTAGATATAGTTTGTTATGGATCTCGTAAATAATAGTGAAAATAATATAATAAGGTCTATTCTATTATATTAGGGAATATCCTGTCAAAATAGTAATAAAAGAGATATAAATAAATAAACATATTATAACACTAATATTTAAGCATCTAACTGATGCTTGTTAATTACCCTCCTTCGGCAGTCGCGCAAAAAAGTATACATAAGTACTTACCACCACCATGCATGAATACAGACATTATCAGACGCCTAGACTCTCAGACGTTACTAAACTCTCTGGTTCATGATACAGTGAAGACGTATGATTGTTCCTTCTTTGACTTTACTTTTAGCTAAACATAACAGGGTGTAATGTGAACCGCATACAACGCCGTGATGGAGTACCGTACCGTTTGCAACCACAACCACGGCATATAGCGGATTATTCCTAACCTGACCCGTAAACCAAACCCGGTTACGGGTTAGGTTAGAACCCGACCCGACGCATCGTTCCTAACGTGACCCAAGCTGCTATATAGATAGTTTTTTCCCGTTACGAGCACTTAATTCCGTATATTTGTCTTAAAAAAACAAAAAATATCGGGAAAAGAAAATTATTATTTTTAACGATTTTTTTTGAAAATGGGTGCATGTGATTTTGAACCTTACTGACATACACTTTTTTACTTGTATATTGTTCATACGTATCGTATGTTACTTATTTATATATACATATTCAATAAGGTTAAAAATCGTATGCAACCATTTTTCAACATAAAATTATTAAAATATTTTTTTTAGACACTCAATCGCACAATTCACCCGTTTATTATTGCCCTGACAGTATACCATCCATATCTGAACGTGAAGTTCCTGAGCGCTCAGTAAAATGAAGTACAATAAATCTTATGGTCAAGATAATATAAGCACTGAATCACTAAAAATAGGAGAACCAATTCTTCTTCCATATATCACCAAACTCTTTAATAGTATTTTACAGTCAGGACAATTTCCTAAAGATTTTTGCCATTCCAATATCATTCTATTACATAAAAAGCGCGATAAGTCTGATATAAACAACTACAGGCCGATCAGCTTAACATCACATCTCTACAAATTATTTATTAAAATAATAGAGAACCGCATTTAAGGTGACCTAGACAAAAAGCAACCTACAGAATAAGCAGACTTTCGCCCTGGACTTTCTACAACAGATCATTTATACACAGTCAACCAATTAATTGAAAAACACCTGGAATACAAATCCCTCGCATTTATCGATTATTCTAAAGCTTTTGACAGCATTTCACACACAGCCATTTTTGATGCTTTGAGCAACCAAGACATTGATTCTACCTAAATCAATCTGTTACGCATTATTTATAAAAATAGCACAGCCGCAATAAAATTAGAAACTATCGGTCCAAAATTCAAAATAGAGAAAGGAGTCAAACAGAGCGACCCTCTTTCTCCTAAACTGTTTACCAGGGCCCTGGAAGAGGTTTTTATGAAGTTGACAACCAATTGGAAAGAGAGAGGCATTGCTCTCGGCGAAACGAGGCTGACGAATCTACGTTTCGCCGACGACATTGTACTATTTTCTACATCAGCCACTGAACTCGAGCAAATGCTTCAAAACCTAAGCAACGAAAGCCTTGAGGTTGGACTGAAAATGAATATGTCAAAGACTAACATTATGTCCAACAAAAAACCAAAACCCATAACGGTGGACAGAGAGAAAATACAACATGTCCAAGAATACATTTACCTGGGCCAGATAGTCTCCTTCAAAGGCAACGCAAGACAAAGAGATCGCAAAACGAGTAGACCATGCCTGGAGGATCTACTGGTCCATGAAAGAGCTATTCAAGGGTGAAATACCCATGACACTAAAACGAAAGCTCATGGACATGTGTATACTCTTCGTTTTAACTTATGGCGCACAGACTTCTTTGACTAATATTCAGAAGTCCAAACTAAAGCTCTGCCAAAGAGCTATGGAGCGCAGTATCCTGGTTGTTAGATTATGTGATCACGTTCGAAACATAACACTGCGCTCAAAAACTCAAATAGCTGATGTTGCTCAAAAAGTTGCCAAACTTGAATTGGACTGGGCTGGACATGTCTGCCGCATGCCGAATAAACTGTGGACAATTGCTCAAAATTGGTGCCCTGAGACAGCGCGAGGTCGCTGCGGACCGAGAAAGAGATGGCGGGAAGATCTGGACATTTTTTGGGGAATTGGAAGGAGGAAGCGCAAGATCGCGATAAGTGGAGGCCTTTGCTCAGGAGTGGGACAAAAACGGCTTCATAACTTTTAGGTCTGACTTTTGTTTGCCCGATATTCTTTTGTTTTTTTAATACAAATCAACGGGATAAGGCTCTTAACAGGAAAGGTTAGGTTAGGAAGTGGGATACGTTAGGAATTTTTTTTTTTGCTCGTTCTTAACTTAACGCGGTACCATATATTAATATGCAGTACAGTTTAAACAAATTGAAATCCCACCACCAGTCATCACCTCAGAAAACACAAAACAATAAAAGATTATAAGAATATTATTTACCAGGATGACTTTGCTCCATCGGAGTGCTGCTTGGATATCTGCTACTCGAAGTTCTGTTAATGGCTTCTGATATCGCTTCGCTGAACATTTCTGGCGTAATCAGGGATCGTATAGGAGCTTAAAACATTAATTGAATAGTTTAAAATTATAAGGAAAAACACAAAGATTTAGTTTTGCCACATATTGTCTCGTAATCTCTTGATAAACTAGGAAAGTATGTATGACTTTCAATAAGATATATTGCTGAGTTTCGATTCAACAATTTAACAAATACAAAAATTCCACGGGTTCGCCCGTACCTACTAGGCCATCATCATATCAGTCGAAGAGGTTCACTGCTAGCGTCCTCCAATGTTCGGCAACTCTGCGAGCTATATCACTTTGGTTAACCTGCAATATTTTTATATGATTGCGCAGGATAATGACTAATATAGTTCGTTCCATACCTCTCTAAGGCCACCACCACTATTTTTCTATTTTTTTAAAAGTGAATTCTAAATAAAAAATATCCCATTTATGAACTTGTAAGATTACCTACTGTATGTAGCACTTAATTGGTTAAACAATTTTTAGTAAAGTACATATATTTACCCATGCCAGTCGGCGTGCCAGACTCTGTAGCGGAGGACGTGGTTCTACTGGACTCGCCGGCTGACTGCAGCAGCCTGAGCAGACTGTCCTGACTGCCGGCGCCGCGACTGCTTGATGAAGATATCGCGTCTGTTGCTGCCTGAGATACCAGACCACGTATATTAATCGTTCCTAGTTTGTTAAAGGTACAGAACGATTACATCTATCACAGAACCGTATACAACCTTTTTTTTTAATCACTCTCAAGGCTAGAACCTAGGAATTGCTTGACTGTATGAAGGAATAAAGAATTTGATTCAGCTGGGTACCATTATGTAAATGTAATTGAAAAATAAGCAGACTAGTTTTAAAATATATCCAATTTCGGTATGAAGCTTCTTCTTTTACAAATCATTAGATTTATTTGTAGAATCTTATTGAGATGTTAAATCCCCTCAGGCTGAGAACGACAACTTTCTAAAATGACAACTTCCCAAAACGACAACTTCCTAAAATGACAACATTTTACAATGACAATTTCCTAAATTGACAACTTCCTAAAATGACAACTTCCTAAAATGACAAATTCCTAAAATAACAACTTCCTAAAATGACAAATTCCTAAAATGACAACTTCCTATAATGACAACTTTGCCATTCATACAAACACTATGAAAAGTTCAAAGTTACAACACAAACATCAAGTCAAATATAACTTGCTACTTATAAATTTATCATTCATTCCTGCAATAGACTGCGTTCCCAAATGGGTAAAGAAAACAAGATTGATTAAGTACCTACTCTAAGGCCACTTTCCTAAATTGTCGAATTTCTTTACTGCCCTTTAGTCCCTGTCGTAATTATTAGCCGACTAAAAAAATACGTGTGGAATCTCCGGCTGAGTAACGATAAAAATGATCAAACTGCTTGGACATTTCAAAAGCAAAACAGTAGAACATCGGCAAAACATAAGACTATCGGAAAGTGATAAAGACATCGATAGAGCTTGTAAAAAATAAATGCAAGCGATTTTCGACCTTATTGACTTTACTTAAAAATCGTTATTTTAGACTTAAACTAAATAATTGAGATGGTTTATATAAAAAATAAGCTAAAAAAATTAAAGCCAATATGGTCGAAAATCGATTTTTTTTTAAATTAGTCCAAAAATTTACCATTGGCCACTGAGTCATTTGTCAATAGAAATGACTATGACGTAGTTTTCTTATCAGGTAGGTGATACTGACCACGAATATTGAAAATGAAAAGAAAATTCATAGTGTCAATAGGGTCCAAAATTCCTTGCACTAGTTTTTCGACATCCCGTCATAAAATATTACCTAAAGCTCTGTTCATTTGTTTCATGATGTTTATTTGTTATAAGATTTATTTTCAAAAGGAAAAAACTTGGGATATTACTTATGTGGGAAATCACTATTTTATATTTCAATAAGCTAATAGAACAGAAGTAGGTATAACAAAAAAATTAAAATATTAAAACCAATGAAGTTTAAAATAGCGTGCACCTAGTTTTCAACCTAAAATATTCAAAATAATCTTTTTCGACTTGTCTTTTGTTTTTAAAATCGACGTCGGATGACTTTTCGACAGTCTTTTGTTTTGTACACATTTATTTGTATTCTGGGTGTATTGTAGGCCGAATGGGAATCTGAGACATTTTTAGTCCAGTGGATCATTAGGGAAAGTAGACAATTTAGGAAAGTGGACTTGTATGTGGATCTGGTAGTGTTTTCTTAGCTGAAATTGAACCCCTTGGTAAGTTGTCATTTTCGGAATATGTCATTCTCGGAATGTGTCATTCTCGGAATTTGTCATTCTCGGAATTTGTCATTTTCGAAATGTGTCATTCTCGGAATTTGTCGTTTTCGGTATTTGTCTATTTTAGAATAGACGTTGTAGGAAGTTGTCATTTTAGGAAGTTGTCGTTCTCAGCCTGAGGGGTTAAATCCTGCATTAAACTAACTAGTAATCATAAACAAAATTATTCATAATAATATGGAATAAATAATTATAATCAAACTTTGGTTTTACAATGAGACCTGCAAAGCTGCTGTAAACTGTTCCTGTGTAATAGGATTCCTCTCGGTATCCTCCGTTTCTTCCTCGTCCGCATCCTCGTCTTCTGAGAGAGCTTCTAATGAGTATGCAAAGCCTGATGTGGGTACTGGAAAACAATAATTAATAATAATATTACGACAATTATACCTACTTTAATAATGATGTCACTAATCTTTTTTCATACTTTTAACATAATCCTATTAATATTATGAATGCGAAAGTTTGTGTGTATGTATGCGTGCGTGTTTGTTACCACTCAGCGCCTAAAAGGCTGAACCGATTTCGATGAAAATTGTATGTAGATAGATACGGTGGTGAAGACGCGCGGGAGAAGGGCGCAAATAGTTATAATATAATTAGCAGAGCTGGTGTTGGCTTCAGCCTATCTACCAATCGATGAGGAGATACCGGCACAGGAACTGATCGGACTCATACAGCACTGCGAACGTAACATGCAGGAGATGATCATCGCAGTGGACTCATAAGAGCGTTCACACAAAAGAGTGGTTCACCATAATGCTTACAGTTCTATTTATATGCAAAAAAATATTCAATCCAGTATTACCTTGTCGTTCAATGTGACCCGGGGGTGCATTTACCAGTTTAATTAAAATACATAGTCAAATTACCATACTAGTTGAAACTAAATAATTGAATTCCTTGTTTTCTTTCTTTAATCTTAGTATTATATTAATTAGTTAATTTGTAATAATTACTTTGTATGGTTCTTTGGTTGCGTTGAGTGTTTAAATTGTAACTCATTCAAATAACTGTAATTATCTGGCGATTGAAAAGAGTGGCGTGAGTTTCTTGCCAGTTCTTCTCACAGCTCTACCTCGTCAGCGAACTGGCTGTAGGTCAATTGGCTGACAAAATGTAATGTTGACTTTTCATAAGCATCATACTTTATGATCTAAATGAAATAAATGCTTTGACTTTGACTTTGACTAATATTGGAAACTTCCATGGCATTATTTTCGTAGTAAAATAACTGCAAGCTTTATGATAACTTACTTTTTATACAGCTTTCACGTAATTCTAAAAAGTGTTCTGAAAACATTTTAAAATATATCTCCGATTAAATGATCAAAATTAAAAACCACGAAAGTATGACACGAAATTGCGACGTTGCCACTCTTTTTTGTGAACGCTTTTAACTCGCATCACACACTGTGGGGATGTTCCACACCAAATTAAAGAAAGGACCTGGTAAGTTACTACTAATCTCCGAATACTGAATCGAGGGGCAGAACCGACTTTTGTAACATCTCGAGCCCAATCTATAATCGACATAACACTAGTATCAGAGGATGGCTTCGTACGTGTCCAACTGGCATGTATCAAAAGAGCCCTTCTCCTCAGACCATAGGTAATTATTTTATAAACTAGCAAAGGAACTAAAAAATATCGAACCTAAACGCAACCCACGTAAGACCAACACAGTTAAGTTTGGGGAAATCACCGAGATGTAGCTGCGAGACCTGAGTATCAAGCACGGTTTCAGCTGCACATCAGAAATCAAAGAATATGTAAGTAATTAACTTCAATTCTTACTAACTCATTTGAACAAACCTGCCCTGTAACCATACCCAAACCACACTAGCAGAATTGAGACTGGTGGGTTTAGAGCTAGAAAAGCTTAGACAAAAAATAAGAAGGCTCTTTAATAGGAGAATGAACACCAGGAAAGAGGAATACTGGGAAGACTATAAAACGCTCCAATATCACTATAAAAAACGTATACGTGCGCGTAAAACTGAAGCCTGGAAACGTTTCTGTATTAACATGGAATCAAATCATCAAGCGATCAGGGTCAAGGCTGTTTTGGCCCACGACAACCACACACTTGGATCACTCAAAAAAACTGAAATGTGAAAACGGATAACACATTCACCAAATCCGACACTGAAACATGTGAAGTATTGCTAAGCAAAGTTTTGCTTAGCTGTTTAGCGGACAATGTTGCTTGGCCAAACAGTTTCCAAACGCTCAAATCACCAGGTATAAACGGAATCTTTCCTGGACTGCTGCGGTGGAGCGTTACAAGATGTAACACCACATCTTGTACCGCTGTTAAGGGCGTGCTTAGCATACCGATACACGCCGAAGAAGTGGAGAGAAGTCGAAGTTGTCTTCATACCCAAACCTGGAAATAGTGACTACACTCAGACCAAATCTTAGACTTGTCAGCCTTACCTCGTTTTTACTTAAAACCCTGTAAAAACTATGCATCTGGGAAATAAGGAATATCGCCCTGAAACGTGATTTTCTGTACAAGCAACAACTTGCATATAGCCCAGGTAAATCAAAGGAGTCAGCTCTTCATTATGTAGTAACACACATTCTCTATCAATGAAGAAATCTACTATTGGTGTTTACATTGATGCAGGTGTTTTTGATAAAACTAAGTTCACCAGCATAAGTCGAGCTCTTAGAAAGCATGGGGTAGGATTATCCAATAATGAATGGATCGACAACATGCTAAAACTCAGAGTTGTAAGATACACGGTGAATATCATCGAGGGGATGTCGGCAAGGAGTGCTCTTACCACTGCTCTGGAATAACGTGGTAAACAAACTTTTATGTCATCTAAACAGGGTGGTTGTTGCACCGTAGGCTATGCGGACGATATTGCAATGCAACCTAATGCAATCCGCATTGAAGATCGTAGAAAAATGGCGCAAAGACATTAACTCTCGGTTAATCCATCGAAAACAGAACTGGTTCTGTTTACCAACAAAAGGAAAATACCAATCCTTACCCTACCTAAAATTTTGGGCACCCAGTTAAAAAGAGCACAGGAGATAATAACCTAAGAAGGGATGACTTGCGCACAATTATGGCCACCATCACAGGCCAAAAGGATCAATAGGACTAAATGCTGACAACAACAAGAACAAGATATTATTAGCAACATTACGGTTTTCAGTTGTAATTATTTGGTATTCCAATCATCGTAAACGAATAGACTGTAGCGACTAGTTCCCGGCCGATGAGCTGTCTACTACCTAATTATTATTATTTATTTATTTTATAATAATATTGGATTGAGTTGAACTTTCGTTGATCCTTTTTCTTTTTTGCAAACAGAAAAACATAAACATATAGATAAATTTTTTTTTTTATATTAGCCTTTCTTCTTATCATGGCTCTACCTTGTCAGCGAACTGGCTGTAGGTTAATTGGCTGACATTTTGTAATGTTAATGTTCATAAGTATTAATTTAATTAACTTATGTGAATAAATGATTTTGACTTTGACTTTGCCTATCAAAGTAACTGTCAAGATTCGTATAAGAATATTAAATAATTAATATTTCTATTTACCACTGTCAGTAGAAGATGTTGTACTGTTGCGCGATCTCACAAGACGTGTCAAGTGTCTCAGAGCTGCAGGTAACTCGGGATGTGCATTAGCGCCTCGTCGCATCGTGTGTATATTAGCTCCAAGGGCAGCTAATAACTCTACTTCATGTAGAATTGATAATGCTACACAGTCTTCACCAATTGATGGAGCTTGTTCTATGATCTCGGCCATTGCAGAATCATCATTTAACAGCTAGGGGATGAATGACGAATATATACACTGTCTGAGATAGGTGTGCAAATGCAATATTACAATAAGAAGTTGTTGTTTTATACCAAGAACAAACCCTGTATTTTAAACATAAAGCTAAGTAGACACTTTAGGCTGGCACATACTGCAGGCCACACGGGATCACATAGTGTAGTGAAAAATCCTCCTAAATCACTTTTGTATACATCACTTTCGTACATAATTATTATAAGAAGTATTGCACACTACAGGCAAAATGTATTGCAACTCACTGGGTAATGCGACTCCTATGTGCTTCAACAGAATATTGCAATGCATTGTGGTGTGGTCATAGTATGTACCAGCCTTTAGTTGATATTAGTATTTTCTATGCTGCCTTCTATTTACCTCAAATATCAACTAGAATAACTAATCTTACTAAATAAATGATTGTTTACTGGCATATACTATATGTAAATAAGAGAAAAAATAAAAAACAAGTTGTAAAACTGACCTGCATAGCTCTAGTCCACCCTGGTGCATTGGGTGTACATCCTAAAGTCCTTAAAGAGCTATTAAGCTGTTGGAGGTCACTATCAGAAAATGTTGGGGGTGGTGCAGAGGGAGCTTGTACCTTCTTCTTAACAACATGAACCATCTCACCACTCTTTACACCACTGTCTTGTAGAGTTAAGTCATCTTTCAAGATCTTACCATGATGTATTAATTCTGTAATATAATTATGCAAAGAAGCTTCATAAATATAGAAAAATTACATTTCTAAACAACTCTTACATAGTTAGTTACTAGGTTATTTATATAGGGGGTGTAAGTGTGTACGGAAAATCTTTTATTTTTAAGACTTCAAACTCATATAATAATAATATACTCTTTCCTAAATTAGTTGGACAACATTTTTTTTGTATTCAGAAACTACCCATAAGTGGACAAATGGAGTCGCAAGTTTGTGTTAAATTTAATCAGTTTTCGTGGTAGCGGGTAAATAGATTTAAATGGGATTCACCATAGAGATGGATTACACTGATTACTACTGATACAATGTACGATATACGTAAGATCAGGCAGGCAATATTCTCATATAGACACACGTCTGATTTTTAACTTGAACAATGTCGCAGGCAACAGCTAGTTTCCAATATGAACTAATAACTTCAAATTCATGCTCTACCTAATGAAGCTGAAGGAACGTTTGCTTTCTTCTCTGCTTCAGATTTGAGGCTATCCACAGTATTATCCAGAGCAAAGTTTTCGAGCTTATGGCGCTCTATAGGTCCAGGTTTTACTTTGATCCCCAGAAATATGCAAGGTTGGTTATCCATTTTCTTGTAGTCCGTTGCAAATCTGTAATAATAAGTTAGCACATAGTAGCTAGGTTGAACTTTATTCTAAGATAATTGCTATAAACCCAATTTGAAAATAAATAGTATAACATTGTACCTAGTTTGTATTAGTTGATTACAAACAAAAAAATATAAAGAAGTACCTAGATACAAATCGTAATAGTGCAAAATTAGGTATTTCTGAACACTTACATTACTTTACGAAGAACCAGAGTAGTTTACTGTTTCTCTAACACAATAAACTTGATTTTATTTTGGAAAATTTCGCCCGTCATTGCGAATCGCAAATCACTAGATACCACAGACTAAGTAGAAAACAAGTTATTCATTCTTTATCTCAATCAAAAGCAGTGATCAAATACTAAAAAGTTGCAGTGGTCTCGAAAGTCAAAATGCAAAATCGGTAGAGCTGCCCTCAAATATAGGTAAACTCGTATTCAAAATCGGTATATAAGCAAAAAAAAAACAATATTCTATTTATTATGTACGTTTATTTTATAATGTACACGAAATCTAAGCATCTCACTATGCCGCCATAGTGGAGGCCACCATACCAGTAGTTGGCTTTTGGAATGGTGTCCGCCACTTCTGGATTCCACTTACTGCTTACCATCAGGCAGAATCACTTTGGTAGGCTAATATAAAAAAAAAAAATATTGTGCAGTTCAATACAATATTATTACGATATGTTAACCACTCAAACGTCCACGCCGCGAACCGTCAATGCACAGAAACGTCACGATGAAAGTGTTTAATTTCGCGATAGAAATCGCTCGGTATGTCTACCGACAAAAACGTTTGTCAAAAGGTAGTTACACGACCTATATTAAAATTAAAAATACCGTAGTATAGCTTAATGTATAGACAATATGATTATTTAAAGTATACGCTCCAAGCCCAGATTGAAAAATTTAAAATAAATGGAGAACTTTAGATATCTAGATATTTTTCCTCATATGTCAACATTATTGGTTTTTTGTAAAAACACCATGCAATCTGCAACAGTTTTAACTATGGTGAAAGAAACTAGACTATATTTTCTTTAAAACGAGATCAAAACATTTATGCTCTATGCATCATAACTATTTTTGATAAATTAAACAAAAGAGGTCTGGTTATCGTGATTTTCGATCACAGAACAAGTACTATGCATAGAAGTACTATTATGAGAATAAAGCGTACACACTCAGAGACAAATAGAAGTTTAATAGTGCTACGATACCTTCTGACAGTTTATCGATATCGATAGATGAAATTTGTCTATGGGCTATGGTAAATTAACAGACATGCTAATATCAAATGAGGTCTGCTTGCATAAAAGCTCTCGTAAGCGAACTACAAGAAACAAACGGCCGTTTTACACCTCACCGGAATGGCATAGGCCGGCAGCGGCGCCAGGAGCACTTTCAATGTGAAATAATTTTGAAGTTTATATTCATGTTTCATGCTGTAAGTTCAAACACAATGTAAACTGTATATGATTAAATTAAATAAATTGAAAATTGAAATATATATGATCGATCCACACACTGCCTCGCATCAAGGAGCGTAGTGCGAGCGTGCGTGTTCTTGTATTGTTTGTAATTGTAAGTATCTCTCTTTGTATAGAAATCACGCGTAGTGCAACACACTGAAAACGCATTTAAGCGCTGTGTTACTGATCACACGCTTACATGCAGAGAAACACGTACTCACGCGCGTGGGTTCGGGGCCAGCTGTAAGATTCATGTCACAAATGTATGATTATATTTCCAATAATATTGAAACACATTATTACTGCCCCTTAAAATTGCAGTTTTGTTTAAGAATGTCCTGATTATTTGTGCATAAGCAGAAATATTTTTTGTAATGTTATGAATTGGTACTTTTAGAAATATTTCCCCATCAATTTTATCAATAAATTTCTGTAGTCATCTAGAACATTTATTTCTTTATTTATTATTAGTTATTGAAAAAGTATTTACAATATCATTACAGATAAAAAATCCAATACGATATCATAAATAAAAACCTAAAATTTAAAACAATTACTAAATAAATATACCAATTTATTCAATACTACACATTTTTGTGCAACATCTTTGAATTTTGACAGGGTACATTAAAAAATATCAATTTCTATAGAAATAATATTAATAAGTCGTATGGTACGTGACAATGGAGCAAATTTGAGTAGATTCGTCCTCACCGCTGGAACGTTAAACGTGTAACAATAAAATATATAACATAATTCTCTCTTAATTTGCTTCATGGATCTTCCGGTCTGATCTTTCGGAAACCTGCAAAAGAACACAATGTATGAAATACTATGAAAGGTACAAAGATAGTTACCACAAAATCGTTAACTACAAAATATAGTAATATTTTTGTCATCGATAAAATATGCAGCACAAGTCACAACACTATTGAACATGACTACACAAATTGATAAAATGTAAAATATTTAATAATTACTGAATCGAATGGCAAACAGACGATTATAATATGATTACAGTATAGTAAAGTATAAATCAATTAGGTATTTTGCACTTATGTATAGGTTTTTAGTATATATTATTGGTTTGTTATCTACTCGCCGATGGAAGTTGACGATTTAAACTTGATTTTCTTTGCGAAAAGAATGTAATTTACAACCTACAATAACGCAGGACATTGCATATCCAATGGGCTTAATATTACTTCACAATAGCATTATGTAATTATTAAATAACATATATTATTTCACAAAACAGATAAACAACAATGAAAACTACGAGCGGCGGTATAATCCGACAAAATTGTCTAAAGGCCTTGACAAGTTGGAACATTTGACATTAGTTCGCTTTTTAATTCGGCATCCAAAGGTAACCAAAGGTAACCAAATTGACGTTTCTTTAGTGTACACCAGCCGTCCTTAGCAAAATTATTTATCTCTTTCTTTTCAAAGTATCCGGCTTATTTGGAAAAATAGGACAACTATAAGAGGGTGAATAACACTCCTTCTATGCTTTAGTACTTGTTCTGTGTTTTCGATGCAATCGCGAGATGTCTGAATGTGCAAAATGGCCGCCCTGGGCTGTGCAGACGAGATACTTTCTTTGATTTTCTAATGTTACTTAAATTATTTTGCAGTTCTACTTTACTATTTTAGTGAATTAAATTAATACCCTATAGGTAAAAAAGTTGTTACATTGTTGTGCATTAATATAAACAGACATGTAAAAGAGGAAAACAAAATAATATTTAGAACACAAAATCCGACACCAATATCTCGTCTGCACAGACCTTTTACACGTAAACGTCCAAGGACACTCCAGTGTCCATTGCGTGAGCGTATTCTATCGATTTATTTACTTACTTTGAATCTGCATATAACACTGTGGATTGTATTTAAAACATTTATTACACTTTATCTACATAAAATAATTAAAGTAATGACATTAATTTAATCACAAAATATGTGTTCACTTAGGTTTTATCACCAAAAATTTGCAGCCATTTGACATACGATGGACCATCTCTAAAGTAATCAAATAATTTTTCAACCATAATGCAAATAAAACTATGATTTTTTTACATCATTGGAAGGAGCAAATCTTTAGAAAAGTTTTGGTATAATACATTATACGATTTAAGTATTATGAAAAAAGAAATTACGACATTATTGCGGACAATCCTCAGCGTAACGCACACACAAAATCACTCAACTTCAAACTGACGTATAAAATCAGAACAAAAAGAAATGTAGTGTTTGTATATATAGGCGCCATCTACGTTTAGTTCCGCGTCTTAAATACTAGACTATATGCAAAAAAGATCTTTATTATAACCGTATAAAGCTGATTTGTATAACTGCTTATAGATGACACTCTAGTGTACCCGGGCGTAAGATGACAAAAACTTTTTGGTCACCTATGTGTCTCCTGACGATTGAGTGGTTAACGAAACTTACATTACTGTATTTATAAAGACATAAACCATGTTAAATCTATTTTTTTGCTATCCTTAGGATCATACCAAGCCACGATGATCCAAATGTACTTTACGAGTCCTTGTTTAGCACAATACAATCAGCGTACAATGCATCATTTCCAACTAGAACTTTTACCAAAAACATCAAAATAAAGTTCTGTGATTAGGCAACATCTATAAAAGTAGAGCTAAGTTGTATGAACTTTATGTTATGAAACAATATAATTTTGATCCAGTCTTTATTCAATATGTTAGGGATTATTCAAAAAATTTTAAAAAGACATGTGTGTTGCCGCTAAGTTCTTGTATTTAAGTAATAAAATTAAACAGTCCGAGAACAAAATAAAAACAACTTGGAATGTTATTAATAGTGAGACTGGTCATATAAAATTGAAAGATAACAATTACGAGTTAAACATTAAGGACAATATTATTTCAAATAATACAGATGTAGCCCACATTTTTAACAACTACTTTGTTAGCATACCAGTAAAGACAACCAGCTCCTTAAATTCTTGCCCAATCAAAGCTGAGCATTTACATAAGGGGAATGTGAAAGAGTGTGACGTCCCTTTTAATTTTAATTATGTTAACCTTAACGACATAATAAAAGTGTTCAAGTCACTACATTCAAAAAACACTGCTGACTTGTGGGGTTTTTCAGTTAAATTACTTGAGAGTATAATTATTAATATAGCTCCATATCTAGCTGCTATCTTTAATAAAAGTGTTGATGTAGGAGTATTTCCTGATTTAATGAAACATAGTAAAGTAGTACCTCTGTTTAAAAACTAAGAGTGACCCTAGTAATTAGTAAAATTTTTGAGAAAATTCTATTACAGCAATAAACATAACGAGCAGTATGGTTTTAAGAAAGGTCGCTCAACTACAGATGCAGGCGTTACACTAATAAAACTTATTTTTAACGCCTGGGAAAATAAAATGGATGCTATTGGTGTTTTTTGTGATCTCTCTAAAGCATTTGACGGCGTCGAGCACAATACGCTCTTGAGAAAACTCAGTCACTATGGGATCAGGGATGTTGCACTTAATCTAGTTTCCACCTATCTAAGTGATAGAGTGCAATACGTTGATGTAAATGGAAATAGGTCCTTAGGGTTACCTGTTGCTATGGGCGTCCCACAGGGCTCCATTCTTAGTCCTTTTCTATTTTTGGTGTATGTAAATGATTTGCCGTACATTGTACAGGATTTCTGCGATATAGTGCTATTTGCAGACGATACGTCTCTTATTTTTAAAGTTAACCGTAAAGATCCTAATTTCGACGTTGTAAATGGTTCGCTCGCGCAAGTCCTGAACTGGTTCACGGTAAACAATCTTCTACTTAATTCCAAGAAGACAAAATGTATAAAATTTTCTATGCCAAATGTCAAAGTGCAGGTACAAACCTGGTTTTAAATGATGAATCAGTTTTAATCGTTGAGTCGACAGTTTTCTTGGGCTTAACTTTAAATTGCAAACTTCAGTGGGAAGCCCATATTTCGTGTCTCGCAGGTAAACTCAGCTCAGTGGTTTTTGCTATCAGGAAAGTTAGGCAACTTACTGATGTGGAAACCGCCAGATTAGTCTACTTTAGTTATTTTCACAGCGTTATGTCCTACGGCATATTGTTGTGGGGTAGGGCTGCTGACATTTAAACCGTTCTATTTACAACCAAGGTTCACTAGTCTCCTTGAGAGAGCGATTCAAAGAGATAGGTATATTGACAGTTGCATCTCAATATATTTATGCTAATGTTGTTTATGTTAAGAGTAACATTGGTCTATATACTAGGAATTGCGATGTGCATGAGATTAACACCAGGGGTATGCATAAACTGGTTGGCTCACACTATCGCTTACATAAAGTCCATAACTCGTTTACGGGACTTGGTGTACGTTTATTTAATAAATTACCTATCGACATAATGGATAAACCCTTAGACAAATTTAAACAAATTGTCTAAAAACATTTAATACTTAAGGGTTACTACACTGATAATGAGTATCTGAACGATAAAAAGTCATGGGATGCTCGCTTGACGAAGGAGTAAATTAATTTTACTCTTAATTTTAATGACATTATACTTTGGACATATTTTTTTTAATTATTCTATGAATGACATTTTTTATGATTAATAAGAATGACATGATATCAAATAATTTTTTGACATTATTTTATTGATACATTTTGACATATTATTTATAATGATTTTGTTTTTGGATTAATTTTAAATGACATGATGCCCGAGCCATATTTGAACAGTTAATTAAGTGCACATTTTGTATTGTTTTGTTAAAATTGTATACTTAGTATTGTTAAAATTATACATTGTGATTTGTGAAATAGAGGTACATTGTGAACTCCTGTGGTAAATTAAGTTCATCTTACTTTATACTTATACCAAAAATTAACAGTTTATATAATACCTACACAGAAACATTTATCACAGTTCACATGTTGCCTTTACCTTTTGTAGCAATATGCAAATTGAGGCAGCCTGTAAAGCACACATTTTACTTTTTAATTTTTCTTTACAACATAGAAAGCTGTAAGTAATTAAGTATCTATAGAGTTTTAAGAGTATTGCCTGCGTCACTTTGCATGCTACTTGAAACTGTAACTTACAAAAATTGTAATAACCTGGCGATTAAAAAGAGTGGCATGAGTTTCTTGCCAGTTCTTCTCATGGCTCTACTTCGTCAGCGAACTGGCTGTAGGTTAATTTGCTGACATTTTGTAAACTTTGACGTTCATAAGTGATAATTTAATTACCTAACCTATGTGAATAAACATATTTCATTTCATTTCATTTCATTACCAATATTCCTTGGCCATATCGCAATCATCTTTGAACTAATTTGGAACTCATACAGTTAGAATCTGTACGTAGGTAGTCGTTTTGTTTGTATGAAACAAACTAGTGATAGATTAGTGGACAGCCTATTTTTTTTCCATAAGATTAATATGCGAGAATAAGGTATGACCGTATACTTATTAGCGCATATTAATTTAAAAAAAAAAACAAAACAGCGAAATTAGCTTAGGAATGGGGCAGTGATTAAATGGTAAAGACAAAAGTAAACAACAACATTTGACTATCATCGCCACATTTTAGTAAACTAACATTATCTCAAAATAGTTCTATGTAAACAGGAAATCTTTCATTGTATTCTCAAAAATCGTGAGCGTGAATCTTTACATTTCGGTATTTCGGTAGAATAGACCTTATAATGACGGGACGGCTCAAAAATTTTTCGACCCGGTTCACTCGAGTTGAATGATTGCTAACCCGGGTTGCAATTCGGATTGACCCGAGTACCTTACCTGTTACCTGAGTAGTAACCTTACCCGTCCGCGAACAAACATTACACACGCACGTCCGGGCTGGCCCGAGTTTCTGGACGTGCGTGTCACCGGGTTAGTGTCGGGTCGATCGCGAACTCGCGAGTTCATTGTTCGACCCAACAATCGACTCGCGTCGAACTCGCTAAGTTAGTATGAATTACGGGCGGGTGGCCAGCGTGGCCGGTCGGGTTGGCCAGGTCGTCGATGTCGGTCGCCCGCGACGTCATTCCGTTGAACTAAAATATCAACTCGGGCTAACGGGTTGGATGAACAGCCCGGGCTGACCCGGGTTTATAACTCGAGTCGCTTATCACAAATGCAGAAATACACATGCCTGCAAAACGAAACGCGAGTATGCCATTTACTCACATGTAGAAATGACTGGCGCAATGTGGATACATTCACAAGCTAAACTGTATGGTAAGCAAGAACTAGTTGTTGATTTTGCAAGCCCTGTGTCTCCTCTCTCACAATGCATGCCAATAAGAAGCGCAAAATCAAAAATGTTAAGCAATTTACTTGCATGCTTGATACAGGCATACCAGATTAGCTTGCATGCAATTATGCCACCTATTCATGCAGCGTATTCTCGCTTCAAAGTCGTGGCAAAATACTAATCAGCGTCTTAAAGGACAGATTCCAAGAAACACAAAAGGAAAATCTTCCAAATCAACATTCAAATGTTTTCAATAAGAATGCGAAGTACGTCAATGCAACCAACCAATTCTATTTATATTATCTGGTAACCCCAAATCCCAATAACTTCATTCATCCCCCGCTTCCTGCCTGTCTTGTCTTTTTACAATAATTATTTTCACTACCCAAAATTTCTGAATTTTGTGAAAAACGGAAAGCGTTTGGTCCGTCTACCGCCTTGTTGTTATATGAATAATAATTAAGTGCTTTAACTATTTCAATTTTCAATAGGTGGGCATTTATTATGATGTTTTGTTTAGTGGCCAGAACAATAGATGTAAACAAAATAACAAACTTAATGTTACAATTTAAGATTTATTTGGATGTGCTTGTGCTGCTACTATTTCTTAAAAACTATTGTATCTAGTATTGGCTTGTGTACTGCGTGTGTAATTATCTAATAAAGTATCATGCAATTTTTTTATCAGACGGTGATTAAAATGGCTGCATTAGTAGTGGCATCTCGATTTGCCGGCCTGAAGATAGAAGATGATGAGTATCCTTCATCAAGTGATAGTCAGAAATCCAAGAAAACAGCTAAAGTTAACTCTGCCAAGAAGTCCGAGCCTGCTAAGAAATCAAAGAACAAAACAAACGAAACAAATCCTAGACCCCAGGTATGCAATTTACTCAATCCCCCAATCAACTCAATCCCCAGGTATACATTATTCATTCTACAATATTATATTTTGGAAATTTTTGTTTGTGCTCTAAAAAGGAAAATGAATCATGCAATTTTTACATTAGGGACTTAGAAATCAATAAATTTAATGTTTACTAGATTTATATTTGAACTAATGGATTTTTATTGAAAGGATTAAGCATATTATTTTCATTCTTTGTAGATTTTAGCCATAATTATTAACCATTGATGCAAGATATCGAGATTTTGGCATGTTGCAAAGTTTAATATAGGCCATTTCTTTAATTAACTACAAGTTGTGATGGTTTTCTGATAAAATAATAATAATATAGATTACAAGCTTACCTACCTATTTCTTGATCCTATTTCTTACTACTGTTTTTGATGTCTTGCTTGATTCCAACCACACATTTTCAGAGCAAAGTAAGAGTGGCAATGTCGCAATTTGGTGCCATATTTTCATGGTTTTAAATATTGACAGAGCTCTAATTTAAAAATATTATCAGAATATTTTTTTAGAATTGCGTGAAAGCTGTATTAAAAGTAAGTAACCATAATGCTTACATTTATTTTACTAAGAAAATAATGCCACGGCAGTTTCCAATGTATTATTTGCATATAAATAGAACTGTAAGCATTATAGTTACTTATTTTTTAAACAACTCACATAATTCTAAAAAGTGTTTTGATAATATTTTTAAAATATAGCTCTGATTCAATGATAAAAATATAAAAAAAGAAAGTATGAAATTATGACACTAAATTGTGGCATACTAAATTGTTGCCACTCATAAGTGTGTGAACACTCTTCTTCCATTTTTTTTTGCTGTAGTATTGTTTATTGTAGCTTTCATCACTAATACTGTCATGATATTATATTAGCTATTGATCAAGTCATTATCATTATAAATAAATGTTAGAACAACATACAACTGGCTAGTCTAACAGTAAAGTTGATTGCCTCTTCAAAAAATAGTTAATACTTGGCATCAACTATTTTTTTGAGGGCTTGTCTGGCACTTTGTATGTATTTATTTTGGGATTATAAAATTCCCCAACTGGAACTGTTTATTAATTGATGTAAGAGTTCTCTTTAAAATATAAATCTGTTGTGTACAGCAGATCTGCACGAGACTCACTGTTATTTCTATTGTGTCTTATAATATAGTGTATGAGAGGTTAAAATTGCATTGACAAATCTACACTATATGAAGTTTATGTATGTAGAAATCTGATACAAATTTCTAGAGTTACCATCCTGTATTGTCCTATGTAGAGCCAACCAGCACCTAAGAAGAAGAAGTCCAAGCAAAACAATACTTCTGCTGAACAATGGGAGATTTGGAAACAAAAAGATGAGGAACTCATTGATGGGAATTATGAAACTGAATTGCAACAAGTTAGTACCTTTTATGCTTACATGTTTTTTATGTGTTTACCCATTTTTTTATTTTTGAATAAAATCACAGTATATTGAAAAAACTCTTATAAGAAAATAGTACCTTAGTCTTCTAAGCACTGATAGATTTTGAATGATGAAAAGCACAAACTTTAAGATGAAGCAATAATGCTGTCTCTTTTTACTTACTAACTAGTCCACGGTTAGTGTTCCTGCTAAGCTGATATTAGTTCTGCTGTCAGTTACGTGTACTAATATACTTTAATTCATACAAAACCAGATTAATATGCTGCTGATTAAAAATGGTACATGTGACTGGCATACAACCAGCTTAACAGGGGCACCAACCTTAAAGATTTACAGTCATTTATATCTAGGCTATTCTTTTATCTAAACTGGACTTTGAGGAGAAGAAGGATGTTTACAAACAGATCAAGAAAGATGCTGATGTTGAGAAGAAAGTTCAAGAACAAAGTGCTAAGGCTAATGGCAAGAAACAACAAAAGAAGAAAAATGTAATGAGTCTTGATCAGTTCAATGACATGATGAATAATGGTGAAGATATGAAGTGTGAGTGCATATTGAATAATATTTTTTTAGCTTGCATTGATTAAGTATGAAAAGTAAAACAGCTTATAATTACGAGAATTAGCGAAATGATAGTTACATGCATTAATTGTTGAGTTACTTTCAGAAGCTTGAATTTTTCCATTTATATATGGAGACTATTTAAGTAGTAATTTAAAATTATTGCTGCCCATATTATTTGGTGTATGAAATCCAAATTGTTTCTGCCCTTAGGCCCAAGGTCAATACAATACATTTTTTAATCTATTCTATGAATAGAATAGAAATCTTTGACACTTGTCTAGGGTCTCTTGTATATTTTCTACTTGAGATGTGCCCAGGTTTAACAAAGTACATACAAACATAGTAATGCATAATGTTAAGATGCCTAAATACAAAATGAAGCTATCTCATTGAGTTGTCTGCTAAAATTTATTAATAGCTCATTTGAATTAGTTAAACTGGTATGTTAATTAGGTTGAGTATAGTTATGTTCTCGTGCTCGCATTTTTCTATTTAGCTGTATGTAAAGTATGCTGAGGCATAGTAACACTATTACCCGTATGTCTCAGTTTTACTGTCTATTGATAAACAAATATAATGAAATTAATGTTCAATTTTCAGTGAACCATGTAGATGAAAAGAATGCAGCTGCTTGTTCCAAACCTGAACTGAAAGATACGGAATTTTTCGAAAGAGTCAAGAATGAAACTAAAAACGAGCTTTTAAAGGACAAAATCATTGACAGAGTGAAAAATCGGCAGGTAGCATCGGATGAGATTGTTAATCGCGTACAGTTTGCAGACGCCATTGAGAGGAAAGATCAAGAGATAGCTGCTTTGAAACAAGAGGTTTTAAGCCTCAAGGCAGAGCTTTACACAGTGAAGACTAGGAATAAGAAGTTATGCAACATACTTGGACAGGGTGAAAGTAAGTATAATGGCCATTGTGGCAGATATTTTCTAGAGAGGAAACCACGAACCGGAAGGCGCAGTGTGGGCAGACCACTCATGGATCATAAGCGGCCTCTTAATGAAAGCCCTAAAATGCTGAGACCCAGTACTTAAATATTCTAGAGAAAGTAAACATAATTCTTAATTTCTGTTTCATTTCTTTATCTGTTCTCGTAAAAAACCTACCTATATCTCACCAAAATCATAATAATTTTCAGTGAAAGACAAAGCCGAGGTGTTGGTAGAAGTGGAGAGACTGCGGGCGGTACAACATGAACTGACGGCTGAGCTGGCATTATTGCACACAGACCTCGAGAAGGAACGCTCCAAACATACAGACTCTCGAACTAAAGATAAGGTTAGATATTAAGCGTCTATGGGTAACAAGAATAAGCTCACTATAGACCCCGCCACATGCTTGTTTACCTAGGCTCACTATAGACCCGCCACATGCTTGTTTACTTTTTTTTTATATATATATAATGCAAACAAGTATACTTCGATCAGCATCATCATAATTTTTTTTTGGCACAGTCAAGCAATTTTCCTCATTAAGCGGCCGCTTACTGACCACAGAAATAACTGAACATTACCACTTTTACCATTTTAAAAGTTTTTAGCCTGCTACTAATACTATTAGTGGGGTTATTGTACTGTAGTACTAGAACAGCTCTTTTATAGTTTGATAGTACTTCTGTCGCAAATTGACCTAATCATACTTGAATCTTATTAGAATGCATATAAATATATTCTGATTTTATTTACAGAAGTTTAGTACTACAAAGAAGAAAAATATACGCTTTGATGTATCATCGGAGGCCATGATCACGAAAGAGTCGAGTTCCGGCACTGGTTAATAGAATAGTACTTAAATATTTTAAATATAAAGAGTATGTCATAAAAACAGAAATAAACACGAAGCCATCATTGAGATTTTTATTATTTAGATGTTGATGGACTATTACAGGTATTTTATTTTTATTTTTCTTAACTGAACAAGTTGATTAGTGTAAATGAATGTTGTTCGCACTTATTGTAGAATAGATTTAAATGGTACTGAAATTATGAATCTCATTATCTCAGTTATTTTAGGTGAAGTCCAATTTAAGTGAACAAAAATATTTTGTATCAATTAATAATTATTAATAGATGTTGTGTTATTGTTAAATTAAAAATTAATATAAACAAAATTTCAAAGCAGTTATTACATTAAAGTTTTAATTTTAAATATAATTTTTACATAATTATAATATAGTTTGTTTGTATTCATGACACTCAGATATTTAAGCATTTGACATAATGTGTTTTATGTATACAGAAATAGATTATAATAATGGTCACATATGTAACAGATGAAACCCACTTGTATAGATAATATAATAAAATACTTACATCTTTTATGGTATAACAACAGTATTGTGCCATTATGTACCAGGCTAAGCGCCTTACATCATTTTATTTAACTTTGAAATATGATTAATAGGAGTACTCACCCAATAACATCTTCAATGTTTAGTTTAGGCATTAGGCAAAGTCTAAAGAAAGAGGAAAAGAGGGAAAGTCTAGGCATGTGATATCAAAAGCTTCTCTTGAATCAGAGTTTAACTATCTAATGGAGGAGTTCAGAATAAAAGTACATTCATGCTTAAAAAAATATGCCTGTCTCCTATTCACAGGATAAATAAAACGCCATTTGTTACGATCATACCTCTTTTACCTCTTCGACATTCATTATCATCAATATCATCTTCAACCGAACGGCATGCGTTCGGTTACGGGTGCTTGTAATTTTGTCCTTTGCTAACACATCACCTATTCGGTCCGTGCATGACCCCTAACGATTTCATCACAAAAGTTTATTTGAATATAAAACTGAAAAGGAAATATGTAGTTAAAGTTAAGAGTTGCTATATGATAATAGTTTTTCCATCAGTTGTAAAGCGATTAGAAAGAACATGGCTAGAGGTAGATTACTGTGTCGCCCAATTTCTTACAGGTCATGTTAACTTAAAGGGCAAACTATTATCGTTTAAGTTAGTTGATCCTCCCAGTTGTCAGTGTTCCAATCAAGAACAGTCTGCTCATCACATTCTTTTATAATGTTAAATACTTTACAAGTTACATCAGGACCAGTTTAGTATGAAGATCTTGTGTCAACTAGGGTGAATTTCCGTATGTATAAGCGTTTTCTGCCATACTTATTACTGGAATCAGATTTAGCTCACATAGGTCCCTTAATATTTCTTGTCTGTGATGCTCTCTTTCAATAGGTTATCCTATACAGATTAAATTGTCTTACGCTTTGCAATGGAGGGAAGTAGACATTTTTATTTCCAACTCTTACTTTTTACTTCTGATTGAATTTGTTGCGGGGTCCAAGACAGTAGTCCCCGGGACTCCCTATGTTGTTACTAGCCTAAATAATCGTGTATTAGCTGTATAGTATTTAGTAGTGTAATATAATAAGTAAAGTCTAGTTTCCACTTTGATTAGTGCGAGTGCAGGTTATTACTGCAGGTGCGTGTTTAGCACAAAACACGTGTAGACAGCAATTGATAAGTGCGAGTTATTAGTAATCACTAATCAGCAAAGTAGATAGAATAGAAGCGTGTTCTAATTATTTGCGAGTTGCCACACCCCGCGCGCCCTTACTTCCCCTTCACACGCAGCGTGCCTGCAGTAATCACGTGTGGACATGTTTGTTTAGTAGTTAGTGTTAGCGCGTGCAGGGACGCTTGCTTGTTGTGACTAAACAGAATTGGACACCTACTCGCACTACACATCTAATCACTAATCACTAATCACTAATAGCTTATTATTATTAATACTATATTATTATTAATACCTGCACTTTCACCAATTAAAGTGGAAACTAGACTTAACAGTAAGTAGACGGCGAATATTTTATTGTATCTGTCTGCAGTGTCATGCACACTTCGTTTCCATAAAGTTTTATGTAGTTTGGCTCTAAAACTATAACTCTTTGTGAACAAATTGCTTCTCCACGATTTTATCTAGGCTGACAGTTAACCGTAGAATAGATTTAGTTTGGTACACATTGTAGTTGATACGCTAATCACTAAAAAGAGTTATGGAATTAGACTGCTAAGCTTTTTATATTAATTTTGACATGTTCCATATAATATCTTGCTCTAATTTTAATACATAATCTCTTTTGATTGTAATTGGTGCAAAATTTGTTCTTTAATTTGATCCATTATTCTGTGATTTCCCACGAAAGTGGTACGAGGGCTTTATATTTTTTTATATGAACAAATAAAACATTATTTAAACCAATGTAAGATTTTATTGCCATTTCTAATACATACACAATTATAATTGATAAAACAGTACAATATTTACTAATCAATATGATAAATACTAACAGGTTGGTGATAATCTGTGCAGAATTAATAGTTAGTTGCTACAGTGGTTTAATTACAAATTAAAATTGTGTATCAATAGATCGACGCGATTTCTGATGCATCTTAGAACCGAAACATCAGACGAATGGAAACATTTAGATGTATGTTATTGTTCTTAGTTATATACGTGATAAATAAAAGTATTACTATATTTTAAAATTATGCATATATAAAGAGGACACAAACAATGCTTCTTAAATAATATTCATAAATATTAACGGCATTATTGTTTCAGAAACAGGCACAATTGTATAAATACCATGTTTTTATACATATGAAATATCACTAGTTGGGATATAGGGAGAGATAATCTAGGGTTAGGTACATAAATGGTACATTATATAAAACTAAATGTACCTAAGTGGATACAATGCAAGAATATACTTAAAACTATTCTCAGATATATACGTATTTAGTAAACACAATACAATTGTGCAATGTCTGGTGGTACAAATGCCTACGTTTTTGACTAGCTGTTTTATTTATTTGTCTACAGTGCAAATAATATGCAGTATAAGCGCTCAAACAGATTTTACTTCTAACATAATGGATACCCAGTGAGACAACATCCAACATTATTTTGAACGACTTAACATTACTAAATACTCAATAATTCATTTGTACAAAAATATGAATCATTAATTAATACATGAATACTAAAGTTACAACTTACTTATATTATACAAATGTCATATTGGCAGTAATAGTGATTATGGCAACGTGAATTTGATTTCTACATTATTTTTGGTCCAAGAAATTTATATTATACTTATACTCGTCCATAATACGTTAATTTGTATTATTTAATAAGAAATACATACACCACTTTAATACTGATGTTACAGAATTTATAATAATATATTTTATTAATTAGTTAATAACTAAGCGAAGACTATGTTATATCTAGAGTTACCTATAATACGGCAGTAAGTGGTAATTGCAGAGCATTGTTTCACGTACTCGCGAGATTCGCACGTCACCACGCAGTGGTATATTCGAGTACCTACATGCAATTGATTAATGTCTATTCGATGGGTTATTTTATAGAAAACATACGTATAAATCACTGGCTCTTATTGTCACTTCACTACACGGCGTTACTGCGACCAAGTGTCGCTCTTAGCGTCCCACACTTCGTCTACCACCTAAATAATTTCAAGTGATTTGTTCGTTTATATTTCTCCATTCTGGATTCAATCAATTCAGCAGATAATATACTTTATTTGCACCTTGACCTATGTAAGCCGCCCCGTAGGACGACATAATCAAAAGTATTTAGCGCTTTTATTTCTTTCCAAAGAAATGTTCTATTCGCTTCCATACATTTGCGGTTATGATTTCGTGAATCATTCAGATCATTGCTCCTTGCGGATTGGTTTCGTTTGACTAACAAGCTGGAACGTCAGCACATTTGATGGTACTGATCGGTTTACTGGTCAAGTCGCATTGGGAGTTGTCCGTCACCTTGTTCGTCATTTTGTCCACGCAGTATACGTTGCGTTGTTTTGTTGGTTCCTGGCCCTGGAACAGAGAATGAAATTAGGTGTTTCACATTTTAAAATTTAGTGAGTAGTGTTTTTTTTATGTATGTAAGAGAGATTTCATAATAAGAGATAGGTACTGTACTGATTAACATTATATATGGGCTTCAAATGATCATCTTCACATCAGCCAAAAGACGTAGACGTAGACGTCTACTGCTGGACATAGGCCTCTCCCAATTTTCGCCACCGTGGCCTGTCGTTTGCCGCCCTCATTTATCGGTTGCCCGCCACCCTTATAAGGTCGTCATCTTGTGAGAGGTCTGCCCACGCTGCGTTTTCCGGTTCATGGTCGCCACTCTAGAACCTTTCTGCCCCGACGGCCGTCAGTTCTTCAAGCTATGTGTCCTGCCCATTGTCACTTCAGAGAAGCAACTCTGCGAGCTAAGTAAGTTACTTTGGTTCGCCGAAGTAATCCGCAGGATTTCTTCATTTCTCAAACGATCGCGCTGGGAAACGCCAAACATAGCCCGCTCCATCGCCCACTAAGCGATGTTGAGCCTTCTGACAAGACCTATTACGACCACGTCTCTGTTCTATATGTCATCACTTGCAACACACACTGGTCAAAGACTTTGGTCTTGGGCTTCAAATAATAGTATTTAATTGTATTCTTATGGTTTGCATAAAATTTTGTGGTGCGTTACATTTACAAAGATTATAGAATTGGAAATTTAAACAATCTTATGCGAGTAGTAGTAAATGAGTACTGTATAAGTCTTATAGTACTTTTGATAATAGTGCTTATGTAGGTAATATACATAACTTACGGGCATATGACAAGGCTTAGAGCAAGGATTCCACGGTCCGACCCACCAGTGGGTATGTACCGTATGGGTAGGACACGCGGGTTGGTGACACTGTTGCATCATCGCTTCATGTCGCGGTGACTCGATGTGGTAGCATTGGGATTGTTCCACCGCTCCTGTAGAGATGTTAAAGTTTAAATAGGTGGATTTTATAATTTTACGTGAGATATGTAGATAGCGTCGCGTGATAGTGTTACCTTTATAGAAACGTGCACTAAAATTAGTCGTATTACACAAACACAAGCGGTAACTAACTTACGGTTATGTTCATCGACACACTCATGATGTCGGCGCATGTAGCCCGCGCCGCACGACGCGGAGCACGCCGACCACTCGGACAGGCGGTACCTGTACCGTGTGCGCATGCGCTGACGGTCCACCGTGTACTGGTACGTGACGCCTGGGTTTCGGTGCCGGCCGCGGTATATACGTTGCTGAAATATACAGACTTTGTTAGCTATTACCATTTATGACGAATATAGAAACATTTTTATGACGAAAGATAAATAAAAAAAAAATTCATACTTTTAGAAACCAAATTGGCACTTCACATAAGATTTAACAGGTGATTAGTTAATTTTTCGTTGATCAGCCTTTCAGAAACTGAGAGCTAGTTACGGATTTTGCTACTTTAGACCACGAAAACTTAAATGCTTTTATGCCTCTATATTCTAGAGAACTCTAAAAAGGTAAATTCTTGTGGACACTGCATCGCACCGTCATCGATAGTTGTAAAAATCTCCTAACATAGCATGTGTTTTAACATACGTGGTATTACAACTTACGTATACTTTGATATCTTCTGCAAGTGGACCCGTAATTCGAACTTTCTCCCAATCGCGGTCTCGTTCATAAATAGCCTGCGTGCCAGCTACAAAGTATTCTGTCAATGTTGCATTTCTGTAATAAAAGAACGGGTCACTTCGAAAATCGTCAGCATGATCATGTCTGCAGCAGTAAGAGTAGACATAATACTCTTCCAAAGCGAATACTCTTCCAAAGCGAGTTATCTTTCCTAGTTTTTAGATGTAACGCAAAAAAGTTCACCAAGTGGGCCTTGACATTACATAAGCAAAAGATTTATTTAAATTGCATAATTTATTTAGATGTTTGATGCCTCAGGCAAGTAGATTGACATGTAGGTAGGTATGTACCTAGAAGTTTAGGACTTTCAAATAAGTCTGTTGATCTTACCGAGCTCCATTCAAGTATATTTTATTTGATTTTGCGCTTCCAATAGATATGAAATTGCCTGGACTGACTTTCTCTTGTATTTTCACATTCCTTGATCCGGCTGGTATCACTGCAACCTGTTCGATTAAAAAATACATACTATGACTAATTGGACATAATAGTATGAAGATTTCTATTTGGCCATTGCAATAGATCTCGTATTGTTCTATACATGTTATGCGATATCTTTTGTATTATGCTTCGCGAGAGACTCACACAATTAATTCTATAACAAAACGAGCCTATAGCGAGTCATTGCGAGCATTTTTTTATTTAAAATCTTGATATTTTCAAGCTTAATATTAGCTTAATATTTGAAAGCTTAATATTTTCCATGCAAGTTTAACCCGACTTTTGAAATAAATTTGGATGCAAAAAGTCGTCTACAAGCTTTTTGTTTCTGAAGGACTGTAGGAAATCAGCGCTGCATTATCGTTATAGGATAACGTTTGTAGTAACATTAAAATTGCTAGTGAAACTTCTAATAGGCAGTCGACTCGTGTCATATTATAACTTTACTCGGTACGTACCTCACTAAAGCCCGATTGTTTAGTGGTGCCCTTATTGTAGATACCCTGCACAGTCTTGCAAGCAGATCCGTTGCCTCCGCACACTCCGCATTGATCTTCTTCTGTGACTGACCCAACTTGCCAATCGCAACCGACTTTGTAACATACACCTGCAAACGTAAGTTATATTAGTGACTTCTGATGGGAAATATTATTTATTGATTTGAATGAATATAGTCGTAGGTATATAAAAGCTAAGAAGCAAACATACTACATATATTTTAAGATTGAAGATTGTGGGTCTACAAGTACGTACTGACATTTATTTCGTTGGATCAAATCGGTTTTGCAACTCGAGGAATTTTATAGCTTGCGAGAATGACGACCAATGCCTAAGATCGTTCCATCATTTATTAGGTTAGCGTCCTACTTTCAATTTTGCGACGGTTTTACGATATACCTAAGGCTGCTTCGAAGCTATTTTATCTGTCTGAATCGTTTCATTACAGATATGACATAATGTATAGATTACATTAGAGTATTATAACATCCGTAAAATTTGAAATAGTTATACCTACATTACTTACACGTAAGCACTGCAGAAAAAGTTAAAGAAAGAAGGAGTAAAAACCAGTAATCTAATGGTTTCTTATTTTGTGGACAGATGTTTGCAGAGAGGTTATATTAACATTTTCTCAATCAAATCTGAGAATCTCTACTTATATGGCTTTTTTAGACTGGAGATCTGATTCCTTTGAGCAAACTATAAGTTCAATTTTGTCCTCTTTAGTTTGTATAAGTTTGTTCCTTACCTGCTATACACATGTCTCTGGCGCCCACACTCTGGCGGCAGGGCGTCCCGTCCGCGACGAAGCCGCCCAACATCTCCACGTCGCTACCGTCGCGAGCCACGCACTGCAGCTCACATGGTTTGTCTAACAAAAAACATTTTTGTTACATAATTAGCATCAAAATTTGTTTTATGATTCCCACAGCCGAATGGTGTTCACAGCTGAACATAGGCGGCTAACGAAGTTGAAAAGTGACACTACGTACTTGTAGGAGACAAGTATCGTCAGTTTTATCGTTCCTTAACCGCCCTCATCCGACGTTTGCCCATCACCTTTATTAGATCGTGGTTATAACCTGTCGTTTCTTCATATGTAGATATTTGATGAACAAATACAATACTTGCAATGTTATTAAAGAAATCTTAAATTCCAAAACGCTACTTTAGCGAGTCATAAAGTTTGCGATGAACTCGTTCTTCGATGTCAAGAATCTTGTTGTTCTGAAAGTAACAGTTATGATTGGTACAAAGTACCTTCTTAAAAATAATGCACTACATATCAAATGACATAAATAATAAAAAAATCATTAGTCTTTATAAACGAGGTTGTCAGCTCACAGCCTCGTTTCAGTCATAAAATTCTGATAAAAAGCCGTCGTTGGCGTAACTCAAGCCAGTGTTAACCGTTAACCTTTTGCTTAATTGACACTCTTTAAATTTGTGTTATAATCTAGTAGGAGTTTCATCAATTTGAAACGATAACACCTACGTAGACGTACCTTGGTCGAAGTATGGTATCCACTCCGATATGATCTCATTTTTATAGGTCATGTTGTTATGTTTGGAGCACTGGACTTCCCGGAACGATGGTTCGTTGATCGGACATGGGTCGGTGTTGCAAATCTTGTATCTGGAAAGTTATGCGTTATTATTAGAGTATGACCTACATTATTAAAATAGGTGATTAGACCAGATGATATGAGTTAGAGGTTTTTTTTTACTAAAGCAAACATAATTGATATACATAACATACGCGTTCTTAAAACTACATAAATTTAAAATTACGCGTAAAGCAGAGACTAGATTTACTGGACTGTTTAAAGGATATGGAAATATCTTTCTCTTTGAAAAGCATCATGTTTTTACCTATAGGTCAAATTAAAAAAGTAGTTTCTATTTCAACACAAAGTATATCTAAGTTTCTTTATACTAACGAGCATTTATTTATTTTTCTTGTCTAGACATCAAATATAAGTAATAAAACCATCGAAGAGCAAGTCCAGTTTACATGAGAGCTGCAAGACTTACCGACTCCTATCGCCTATGCAATATGCGCCATTATTCTGTGGCTCGGGATTGTTACACTCGCGAGACTGCGTGGATACGCCAGCGCCGCACGTGCGTGAACATTCACTCCATTCCGACCACGGACCCCACCCGCCGTCCCGGGGTGCGGGGGAAGGTGTTCGTGGGACGCAAGTTTGGTTTTGACACCACTGTAGGTGACAAAGAAAATCTGTATAAAATCTACATAGGGTTTTAAGAATTCTTTTGAACAAAGCATCTGATCTGCCTTAATCCAGTAGGACACAGAGTACATAGTGTTATACCGTGGTCCTCTACCAGTAGGTCAAATAGGTGCAACTAGAGGCCCTTAACATGCAACAGCTAAAATGCATAATTAGATCAGCCTATCAATATGATTTCAGTCTGCTTGATCGTAAGCACTCATGATGGCTCTTACTATGACGACCTTATGAGTTGCCATTTTAAATTTGCAACATTTTACATACTTATGAACGAAATATTTATGCCTATTTAGTGTAAGACCTGTAATTTGAGCTCTTGCACTATATATGGCAGGAAATAATCATTAGAAAAAAGGCGTGCATACCATATTCTCGCCGCATGTAGTACCGGGCGCAGCTGGCCGTAGCATTGTCTTGCACGTGTTATTCACCATGCACCACAGAATGCCGCACAGTTCGTTAGGCTCGGCGCACGCTATGGCCTCCGCTCCGAATTGTAAATGACATTGGCTGGCTGCGTCGAATGTTACACCTGTAGGACAAGAATATTGCTGTTTCTAATATCACGCTTTTTATCTCCCGAAGAGGGTAAGCAGAAGGTATACCCCATACTTCGCCAGTATGGGTCTCAAGTGGTAGTTGTGGCCTGTTGACATTTACCTGGTACAATAGCAATTTTGGCATAATTCAGGTTAATATTAAGAATTTCTCGACAAAAACCCAATATCATTCGGCTCGACGGTAACTATGTTTCTGTATGGACCACCGAGGCAGTTTTTACTGCATTGAAGTATGTTTAGGTACTTACTACAGATTGCCTATACATAGGTATGTTATTTCTTTAATTTGTTTTTATTGTAGCCTACCAAAGTGACTCCACCCCGCCTGATGGTAAGCAGTCAGTAGAATCCAGAAGTGGTGGCCACTATATGTATAAGCCATCGTCTTAAACTGCTGGTATGATGGCGTCCACTATGGCGGCTGGGAATTCATGGGGTAGAGGAAGGGAATGAGGGAGGTGAATAAAGAGGAAAAGGGGAAATTGGGCCTCCGGCGCTCTCACTCACCGAATGAAACGCAGTAAGTAAAGATACTACTACTCTTACGTCGATCTTCTATGAGAGGGTAATAGTACTTCCCCGGTCGATCCGATCCATTCATACTGAAACCAGCGTGGATCTACTACCGTATGTGTGCAATAAACGCATTGAGTACCTAATAATTATCTCTAATCTCATTTGTAGGTAGGTAATGGTGGCTCTTTACTGCGGTCGCTGATTTATGCTCTGTATTTACACGTTTCCGCGGACTTAGGTATGTATGAGTCGTACAGCAAACATGTTGCGTAGTTCAAGTTAATGTGGTAAGGACTCAGGTTAATCATACCAACATTATCATATAGATAGCTAAAGTGCACTAAATCAACTTATATAACATGATTCCGCAGACGTAAGTTAATAACGGAACAAAACTCTAACCATACAAAGTAACATGACGGAGCCATACTTACCAGCTGGCACTTCGGGGTAAACGTAATCTTCTTGTGATGGCCTGTCGCTCAAACACTCGCCTAATCCAGCACTAGAAAAAACAAGCTCATTAGTGTTTGTAAATTCAGACGATATAGTGGTATTAGGAAATAGGCAACCATAAAATTGTGGCACAATAGTTTTGTACCTACACAGCAAAGCGAATAATAGTTGAAGCGGAACAGGAGCTGCGCCCACTGGATTCATTACAGTACCTACATTTCTCACAATTACGACTACGCGTTCACAATGATTTGGAAGTAGGTACCTACGAATAGACTTACGCTATAAACGTAAGCGTTTCACAACGATTCAAGTCCTTGGTAGACATCTAATAAACATGTCACTTAAACATCCCATTATTTTTTTATTGCTACGTTTATCACGATTATTTAAGAATATCATTCATCAATTAAGCTTCCTAATACTATATTTCACGATGATTAAGTTTAATCATGTTCAGCTGTGCGCGTGTCAGTTAGTTTAAAATATGGATGGATCGTGTTTAAACAGTGATAACTAATTTTTGAGATCGTAGGTACTTATCGACATTCGGTATTAGGTTTCGATGCAAATCTATATGTTTGTTTAGGATTTCTAGAGAAATTTATTGATACTATTAAATATTAAATGACATTCACTAGTAATCCAGTAATGCTAGAATTGCACTACAATTTATATTTACCAAATAATGTGAAAATAAAAATTATGCTAATTTTGAGTGTGGCGTCTTTAAAGTTTAAATAAAATCAAACCAAAATCATAAAAATGGAAACGTATAATTTCCTAATATAAGCAGAATGTGTTTTTTAAATGTGCTAAGAACACCACAAATACCTACCTAATGAGCTAAAAGCTTTTTACAGTTCTCTTGTAACAGATGATATTAAAGATAACATATAAATTGAAAATTTTAAAAATCCTCTATATAGTGTAGGTACATTGTTCTACTAGTCAAGCCCTTCATTTGATACCCATATTAAAAGAGTTAAGAGAGAGAGAGAGAGAGAAAAATATGAATTCTGCCTTTTTTTAGTGCTGGCCACCTTGGACCGATTTTCATTATACATAGCTAAGAACACTTACTCCCGACTAATTCACATTCCAAACAAAAAAAAAAAAAGAAAATCAAAACTTATAACACTGTCGTTTTTTCGTCGGGGGTTAAAATTAAAACGATACAATCTCGTTAGCTTCCAATAAATATACTAATAAACTTTATGTAATAGTAACAGATTCGAAAATAAACACGTTGCACCGGTTTTTAATAAAAATTTATTACATTTGTATAGTGAATAACTGTTAAGGCGCTAAATAAAATTGTTGCTAATATAGACGAGACAAGGAAGAACTAAAATTATAGATTCTAATAATAGATTTGATTCGTTATGATGAAGATTAAAACAATTAAATATTAAGTGCTGTAATAATAAAATTGAATTTCTTGCTTCACTAATGAATTTTACGTACAAAAGAAATAATATTTTCCTCTCCTCTCAAAATCAATATTTATGGGTGACATACTTAGCTCATCGTAAGAATATCTTTAGGAGTAAAGGTAGTCGCGAGACTGCGAAATGATAATAATGAATTTTGCTTATAGATGTTGCAAACTTTCAGGGCGAATAATTTTAAAACTTAAATACGCTTACTCTAAGAAGTTAGTGACATCTCGTTTGCTGCACCTCGACCAGGCAACTTGTACGGTGTCCGCTTCGAAGATCGGCGTCATGATATGCAGGGTAGATCCTTCTCGTCGATGGCAGCCAATCTTCTCTGTGTCGTGGTATAACCCAAAACTAAAACAAAAGAGATGAATCTTAACGTAGCGGCTTGGTTCCTACATGCATGGGGTATTTCTACCTCATGCATGTCTATGTTTGGTTCAATTAGGCCTTTGGATGCCCGCTACCTTTATTTTCGCCCGACTGTTGCAGTCAAGGAGGGTAATGTTTTCCGGGTGTATTTTTGTATGTATGTAATAGTATGTATGTATGTAAGTATGTATGTCTATTTCTTTAGCACGCTCGACAACCAAAATGGCTTGACGGATTTTAACAATTATGAGGTATCATCAGATTCGTATTAATTGTGGAAGTGACATAGGGTACATAATATTTCAATGTAGCGTCAGCACGAGAAAAAAAATTGGTTTCTTTCTTTTCACTTTGTTTTAGGCAGACGGGCTTTTTGTTTTTCAATAATATGCTTTTTAATAATATTATGTTGTATGTTCATGCTCAATTTCAAACAACAAACTAATAAAACAACTCTCAAAGATTAGTATTTCTGAACAAATTAATTAAAAGAGAACCACCAATTTTTTTATTGGTGACGTTGCTAGCTGTGTTTAAATACTTTAAAACCATTGTACTGATATTTAAAGCCATTTAAATTAATATAACGCAAGCTTATATGGATCATGTGGCATTAGATGTATATCATTCATAAGACGTTATTAATGCATTGATAATGTCGGTTATCGGCTATGTGGCAACACCGTCTAATCTTAATGGTTCTATTAGTACCGTACGTAATCGGTATCTTATTGCAGAACGTGAATGACGGCGCTCCATATCTTCACTCAGTTACTATGCGATCAGCAGCGTTGTGTAATTACCAGCGTAATGTTGCTAGTGCAAAGGGCAAATATCAATCTTACTGAGTTATTGGTTGAACTTGATCTATGAAGAAACGAGTTACTGTTCTTGTAGGAACAGTTAGCGCTAAAGAAAAGTTGTTATTTTTTTTGGTAGTGGAAATTAAAGAATGTAGGTTTCCAATACAGCGTTTTGTTAAACTTATACAAATTAACAAGTATTTTTTCATAGCTTACGTGGATGCATTTAGGGCAAAGATTGCAATTGCATCTCGTCTTTCCTTGATTCAAGATTAAAGTGCTTATCGTTATTTTGACCAAATCGAAGGCGTGCAACACCTGCTCGTTAAGTCTCATAAGTAAATGACCGTACACCCGAAATAAGAGAGTAAAAATTAGGGGGCTACAAAATAACACTTTCTTCCTTGTTCGATTTTATATTTCACCCAGACTGTAAGCATATTTAAAACCGTTGTTGACTTTACTTGGTATAGTTAATAATTAAATCGATAAATATACCTTAAAGGAGAATATATTGCGGTAATTAACCTAATAACACGCATTAATTTAGGTATCTATTTCACGGGATATAAAGATAATCGTATAGCTGTACTGTTCTATCAGTGCCTAGTAGGTAAAGTGATAGACTTTATTGTTAATTGTCATTATACTTAACCATTATCTTATTTCGATCCCGTAAACGGATTGGCTATAGCTGCGTGAATGCGCACTTATGTTTTCAAACACAACGTATTACCTACCTACATTTAGTCATTGGCGATGACTGAAAACCGTTGGCACAAATCCAGATCCAAATCAACAAATGTTCTGTTTTTGTTCGACGCCAAACAGATTATTACCCTTACATTACTTTTTATTAGATTGCAATTGTAAAAAGTTTTAATATTGGGCGGTCGGCCTAATTATGAGCACATTGGACTAGCGCTCCTTACGGCGCGATAAAAAAGTAAAATTACTGTGCTGACATCTGAAATTGTTACTACGTCAAAGGATGAAATGTTTTAATATCATTAATATTATTGGCAGAAGTAAAATAAAAAGCATGAGATTGCACTCAAGTTAACGTCTGTAATAAAATCGAAGAGTACACAACGCGTTTGTTGCATATTAATGCAAATGTCAAGAGTCGAGTCGCGACCCGTATCGCCGCATGTCGTCTACGAATCGTTCCTTTATTATTAAACCTATCCCTTATTTTTTATTCGAGATAAAACTGCAAAAATATACACTTGTGTGGGCCGATAGTGAGGCGTCATTGCACTGAGTGCATTGTACGAGACGAATGATGCATTCACATCTATATGAAGGTCAATGCCTGTGTCGCACTGTTTGCACTTACATAATCTGTGTTTGTATTATGATTGTCTTTTGTCTAATACGCATGCTCGGTATAATAACGCCTTGATAGTATTGTTACGTAACAAAAGTGCAACCGGACGTGCAAACATTAGCTGCAACTATGTATTTCATAATTTCCTATCTTAAAAGCAACGTCCTTGTGGTAATCTCGGCGTAGAAACATGACTCAGCATCGATAACTGAAGCACTCAGCAACCGTTGCCAAATAAAACTAGCACTTATTTTCAAAATATTACTAATAATATTACGCATACTCGTTCAGCTTTGAAATAATATTTTTAACATTATTTATGGTGCGTTTTGAAAGCAATTAATAGACAAGTGTAATCTATTATACATAGTTCAATAACCAGTCCAGTAACCTCTTTATCTTATTTATAAAACTAAACATTTAGGTATGTGACGAAACAATTGTTTGTTTGTTTGTTGCTCTTATGTAAGAGAAATTCAACCAAACTTCTTCCATGGAAGTACCTACATTAAACCAGTTAACTAAGTTCCATGCTGCGGGATTCTGGTCTATCTATGATTCGGAAAAGTACAGCACATAGTAGCAGTAGGTAATAGTTTCTAGTTAAAATTTATTTCTGTCTGAAAAATCCTAATCTACTCTCTAGACAGAACACTCATAACATTCTATTCGTAAATGATATAAAGAGCTTGCGGCGGCCCGGATTCAGATGATACAGCTGAACATTGTATATTTTAGAAATAAGGCATTTGATATGGTATTTTGAAATGACACTACATGATTACATTCATCGGTTTATGTTACCCATTTCCTCTTAGATAGGTACATCGTTTTATGAAGTCTACATTTCGGTCTGTTTTATTGAGTTTGTACTGTCAATATGTCAGACGACCGCGTAAACCTTACAAGCAACCGATTACCGTCGGTTATGTACGCTTCTGGTGCCTACGACTTATTTATACCTACGTACGTACTAAAAACCCCGTACTTTCATTCAAAGTCACGATGACCTCTTTATACGCTGCTGCTCAATACAGGGCTTTTCTTGTAAGCACTGGTAACATCTAATCACCTATAGGAACACCGAACACAACTTGTAAGTTGTTATGACTGCGGTCTTTAATATCTAAGTATTAATAAGGCAGTTAGGTACTTTCCGAATTAAGATGAGTCTATTGGCGCGAGAAGTAGGCATTGGAAGGAAAATATGGCCTGTCTCTTTTGTGCGCGAGTACCCTTACTTAAATAATACTATATTCTTCCATTTTATTATTTTGGTAACAGGTTACGAGTACGTTATAAAATTAAGTGTGAACGAACTGGGTATGCCTTGTTTATGAGATCAAAACAGAGTAATTATTCTTGGTGTTTGTATAACCTATTTATCTAAGATCGATGAGAAATAGCGCAATATCTCGTCGTTTGTGGTATCCATTGCTTGAAAAGTATTCAAAACTATTGACACAGAAATAGTGTCAGTTATTGAAACTATGTTTTACTTATTACATGGATTAAATATGCAAATATGTAAAAATCTAAATAAAATAATTTTTGTTTTCATAGACTGTCTATGTAATGTAACGATTTTTTAATTTTTGTACATATATTGAATTCAACAATATGGAATGCATTTATACATACCGCTCTGCCGCGCCGGGGCGGTTAGGTATGTCAGATTAGCTAGCCTAAGATGTTATGTGGCCAGAATACCAAGTAACAACCTTTCTGTGCAATCATCGTCTGAACGAGTGGGCTGCCGGCACTTCACGATAACTCTACACCAACATAATCGTGCTTTGTTTTATGACCACCAAAAATCAGAATGCTACGCTACTATTTATTACTTAATTACGTGTATTTCGTTTCTATCCTGTGGCACAACCGCGTGACACTAGTTATATTCATCTACAAATCAATATTTTATGCAAATTACTCCAAAAATACATGCGCATTTATCTAATAAATGGCAATTTGAAACATGTGAACTGTAAATTGTAAATGAACTGCCTTAACCGCATATTTAGATACATATTGTAATAAAAAATGACACTTTATGATATATATTCCAAGCAACTCAACCGAAGAAGTTATTCAACTCGATAACTAATATCACTACTAATGGCCTATAAAATATCAATCGTAAAATGTAAATATACCTACTGAATAAACGAATAACGTAATGTAGGTACGAGTTACTAAATTTAAATCGATACCTATCTATCGTTCGATATTTAACGTTTCATCATAACAGCCAAAAGACGTCTACTGCTGGACATAGCCACCTCCCCCAATTTTCGCCACCTTGTCCCGTCGTGAGCCGCCAACGTAAATTAATTAAGGTTTAGGTACAAATAGTTAAATTTTTGTGACTAACATACACTTTATTTCGACAATGCAATGACTCAAATACAGTTGATTGCAGCTGTTCATAAAACGCGTTTATCAAGTTTAGTACTAGTATTCAAACATACCAAAACATCGTCAGTGATTTATACCGTAAATAAGTCAGTTCACGATCACTTGTTAACTAATTTATCAAATTGTCACTAAGTTCAAAATCATATTTGGCCCAGGAAATAAATAATAAATTTGTATTTTATTATTGTCAACCACAAACTGCTGTGTTTCTAGTTCACATTTCTGTTGTCAATCCGATGCAAAATTACAATGAATTTAGAATCTGAATTAAGTATTATTCTATTATCATGAACAGTTAGTACTGGCTACTTGCCTAATATCTAGCTGTAATTCCTGATAAACCTTGTATTGAGTGCACTTATAATATTTACTGCTATTTAATATGAGTAACCTAAATTTATTAACCATTTTCATAATTTGGTACAACATTAACTAGTTTGTGATCTAGTTAGGTGGTCGTCGATATTAAAAAGGAGATTTATAGATTGAAATATGTGATTTATTACAGTGTCCGTTTGCGACCTTCGTGTGGCAGTTAGTATCTGTGTTCATCTTGTGGCCGTAAATTTGCAATCTGTCTGATCTAAACCAAAAGTCTGGATAGTTTAACACGTTTATGATGTAATGCGTCTTCTGTTTAATGACGTTTATAATTAGTATAAATTAATAAGTAGGTATAATATTTTTTTACAAATGAAGCATTTGTTTTATTTTTGTTGTGGAAAGTTTCGAGACGATATTTTCTAAAGAAAAACATTAGCTCGTTTGCCTTGGAAGAATGTATTCACGCATGACAAGATGACACTCATTAGATATTCAAACAAATAGGAAAAAATCGATCCCAGTGTGGTATTCGGATTCGCCCCATTAGCTATAACAGCTCAGCGTTTAAGTACTAAGTAAAAATTTGGAGCCAAAGTAGGTACCCTTAACCTATCGGAGAATTTGTCGGATCTTACAAGGCTAAGCTGTCCTTTCTGTCTTTCATGCGAATCCTAAATGGATTAAAAAAGAGCACCTATAAAAAACATAGACTGCTTCTAACCGTGTTGTGGTTAAAGGCAGTTTATTACTATCCATACGGGTTTTTAGAAGCGCTGGAAACTACCATATTATCCAAAAGAAGCGAGAAGTCTCGTAATTGAAATTAGCTCATCTCTCTTGAAGTTCATGAAGGTATTAGATATTAGTAAACTATTATTAGGCATCTTACTTGTGTCCCAGTTCATGAGTGATGGTGTGAGCAAGTGTGATGCCGTTGTCCTCGTTGACAGAACAGCTGCGGTCCGGCTTACACATCCCAGCCACGTGCGCCACTCCCAGCGTACTGAAAAAACATATATGCATCACACAACACGTCCCACTAAGCTCTGTTAATCTATTACGAGTAGGTATATTTGTGTCTGGGTAAATATATTATATCTACTATCTATGAATGCTATGTAGAGCAGGGACAGGGAAGAGAAGCCCGTTTATTACATAAGTAGTCCGTAACGATGATTTAATGAAAATAGGTAAGCTCGGTTAGTCTAAAGAATTGTTTTAGAGTCAGCAGTAGTAAGGATACCGATAGATCGATAAGCCATAAAACTGCAAAATCTTAATCAATTTCTATTCAAAATGTACTAAAATATACCCAACTTGGCAAACAATCTAGGGTCAGGTCATTTAAATAGGAGAGTGTTATGTGATGTAAATCAGAATTACATATTTTATTATTGAGGAATGGAACAATTTTACGTAAAAAAAAAATTAAACTCTTTAATAAATAACTAAAAATAAAAGCTTTGGATTTGGGTACTAGAAACTGCTTTAATGGTTTTCGCCAATAACGACAGCAAAAATATAAAGATAAGATTTTCTAATATAAGCCATACATTATTACATATGTACGGCAATAATATGATATTCATTATATATTTATACTCTAATTAGCGCAGATTTAATATAATCATAACATTAAAAATAACGACCTTGGTCTTTTACAACCCATTAGGACAGTCAGCCATGCGGTCAAGAATACCGCTAAAGAAAGCTTTAGCAGTGTCTTCTTATACTCATCTTACCAGTTTTTAATAGCACTTACTTTTACGACTTTCCATTTACTGTTATCGTGTTATTTAAACAATGAGTGCGTATAAAGAAGCCAGGAACAATATTTGTGCGTAAAAATATGATCAAATTTAACAATAAATCTTGCTGTTCTAACCAGGACTAAAGAAAATCTTAAAATCTACTTTATGATGCTTCAAAACAGCAAAGATAACACCACTATGAATTTGGTCGGCTGAAGTGGTAATGTGATTACAATAATTCTAAATCGGTAATTAGTTAAAACATAAATTGAATTATTCGCCTTTAAGCACGAGGTGATCAGATCAAAGACTAATAAAAATATCGCCTACAAATATTCAAAGGTACCAAACCACAAAGATTTTTTATCTCGTGTACAAAATGTGTACACAAGATAAGAAATCTTAACGTACACATTTTGTTCTTAATGTTCTATTCTATTTGCCTAGTATCTGCCTTCTATAATGTTATTAGCCTAATTAGCTAAATTTATATACAGAGTGTATACGACCGTATGACATTAAATGCAATTACGTATAGTATGTGACATTATAAAGCGAGACAAAAAAAAATCTACTAAATATCTTCAATAGTTTAGACACAGGACAAATTTTTTAATTTATTTAATTCTAAATTAACACTATGTAAGTACGTCAAACGGTCACTGACTTAAGTCATAGTCCACGTCGAAGGATAAACGTTGCCGTTCATTACAGTTCAGTGAACTTGTCATAATAAAATGGTGTATTACTTCGTTACTATTAAAATATTATTTATTTTGTTAGAAAATTTCAAATTTTTGTTTTTCGTCAAATTACTTTTGTGATTAATTAGAAATCATTATATGGGCTAGTAACACCTGCCTTTTCATTTAATGTCAAACCGTCGTATACACTCTGTATAATGTAGGTTACTCAAGTAGTTCTATTTACGCCTAATAATATTATGGGTACGAATGATTAGCGGATTAAGTTATCACACGGGCAAAACGTAATTGTTATCTTGATGAATTGACATATATATGAAAGTTACTGTAATTACTCCTTAATTATACAAGCTGTGTCACAGCTGATGTTGGCAGAATAATTAAAGCGATTGGTAGATGCGTTACATCGTAACCTCGCAACTTCAATCTCATTTCAAAATTATAAAAAAAAAGTAAAGGTTAATATAGTTTTCATTCGATTTCTATAACTTTAGAAATTCTATTTATAATTTATATAACAGAAGAAATTGTGACGAATTGATGATAAAGAAATTTTTTCTATATTTTCGTGTTGTGCTATCAATATGAAATGATTGTTGTTACTTTTGATTTCTTATTTTTACACAGACAACATTACCATATCAAAAAGGAAAAGACCGACACTTTATGGGACTAAAAACTGATTTCTATCACTTTTTTGTCCCATTAAGTGTCGTAATGTGATAAAATGAGATATTTGAAATTTGAAGTCCAATGTCAGTTTTTAAAGTTATATGTGCTTACTAAGGCTTTCTAAGTTTATTTTGGACGTTATAAATGGTCGACGTAGGAAAACATCGCAGACAAACTAACAACACGATAAACCTAACAAAATATAAGTCTGAATTTGCCAATCTGCCTTACGCAAGCGTTATGATCAATACTCTTGTCTACTCTATAATTAGCTCTGTGAATTTTATAGTAGGTACTTACAGTTTGTCAGTACCTACAGTATTAGATATTTGTCTAAATAACTGCTGGAGAACAGTGTGAATGTATAATATTACTATTATACATTCACACTGTTTCCCACTTATAAACTAACATCCACAATGAGGAATAAACTCTGTACCTCGATAGACTTTTAAATGTTTATACAAGACCCAGACAATTCATACCTATAATGTTTATGGCTTACTCCAACCTTAATTTTATTATGAGTGGAAATTTAAGTCGCGATTCACTGTGTAGTTATTATTGTCATTAATTATTATAGCAGTTTAAACAATACCTTATCTAAAATGACAATAAATATAAAAGAAATATTTAGGTATGTTGCACTGTATTAAGAAGACAGACATACAGACGGCTCGTGCATTATTGTACTATCAATACTATGTATTTATATTTTGTTGTCATGTCTACAAAACTTTTATTTATTCTTTGGTGGCGGCGCGTACGGGAATAGCCGGCTAAATACGTGCGTCGCTGACTCATGGAACCACACGGAAGCCGATGAATAGCTCTATAAATCCCTCCGTAATTATTTCAATATACACAAAACATATTAAATATTATTTTTATAATGTTTATTTATTATACGATAAAAGCCATCTCAAGACAAATTTACGATTTACAATTAATGAGTATGAAAGTGGTTAAAATATCATGATGTGTAAAAAGCGAAATTTTATGAAGAATTTATCTTATTTTAAGATTATAAATAAATCATTTCCTTATTATTTTTTATATAAATAAACATGTACTTAATATAACATAATATTTTTCTCATGCTGTTATCATTGTTATTATATATTTACTAAGTAAATAAAATACGGAAACTGATAAGCATTTTATGTTTTTGTTTTTTTCCTATAAAAATGTCAAATATGTTTTTGTTATAAAATAATTTAGTATCGCGTTGATGTCTTTCGTACCGTAAATATTAAGGACCAAATCCTTTGTAAATTTGTAAAAGAAGATTGAAGTTTAAAAGCTTATAATGCGAAAGGTTGACCATCTGAAATGGTTTTCGAACTATGAGTTCTTAGTCTAAAGCTCGATGTCGATGATCATTGATCATTCAATTTATCAATTTCAATTAATTTATTAATAAATATAAATTATATACAATTGAAATTGAATTGATCATTAACGCAGATATAGACATAATTATTAAAGAAAGTGAAAATACTATACATTATGAAATCGTGATCGCTTATGAGTGAGAGCAAAGAGGTTGGAAGTTTGACACTGAGAATTGGTATTGTGAGCACTCTTGTCGTATTTCTGTAAAATGGTTAAATATACGCTTTTATTCTACAAATGGGTCTCAAATGTTCTAACTAATGCGGACAGCAAAATCCATAAATAACAAAGTGTCAGTCCTTCGTTAAGGCACAGATAAGATAATTAAGGCAACAAATATACAGTTGCTTCTAAAATACAAATTGTTATAAGTAGGTGTTCCGGCTTTTTTCGCATATAAAAATAATACAAATTAACAAAGGGTAAATGGTACTGAACATGTAATAGTAGATTCGTAGCCAAGGGCTGTAAGGCATCAATTGCAGTCCGAGATATTTAGGCGCACGAGCGCAGCGAGGGCGCCTATAGTTCGAGGGTGCAATTGATGCTTACACCCGAGCTAACTACTCTGCTTTACATCTCGATTGTGAGGTAAGTAGAAAAAAACCGGCATTACAAGAATAAAACATTTTATTAGTTAAAATTTATAGTGATAATTTTTTTTTCAAGAACGAAATTAAGCTTCTCCGTTCGATATTTAAAATTGATGACTATTATACTCATACGAAGACAAGGCTGAATAGCGAAGCGACCTCTTTTGTCATTGGACTGAATGGATGATATCTATCTGCATGGTATGATGGTTAGATGTACGCGAACTTTTTGAAAGAGTGAAGTGGTTTTTTTTAATTACTTACAACCTTTTCTAGCTTTTCTAGGCTTTTCTAGCTACATTATTATTCTAGAGCGCTAATTGGTCACCTACAAGCCCCATTTCGGTGTCCCCAAATAGGGCTAGTAGGTGACCAATTAAGGACCTACTTACCGAATATGAGAGATGTTACCGAATATGAGAGATGTAATAACTTTTTAACGACAGTTAAGTTTTCATTTACCTCATCTACCCTTATAAGTTGATAGTTATAAATTACGACGGCTCATTAATTGTACGTACACTTATTTTTAAACAAGCTATATACAAAAATTAAAATATTAATTTACGTCACTTAAAATTTAAAAGTTCTTGCCTCTTCTCGGTATCATTAATGATAAGAAGAATTAATTATCTTTCGACAGGTTAATGTGTGAAAAATATTGTGAATTATGTAGCACTTTGTGACTTATCGCTTATAAGTCTTCATTATTGCCAAAAGGCCTGTGAATTAAAATATTTAAATCCGCCACGGCTTCGACACGAATACAATATATGTTTAACATGCAAACTTTCCATTCGAAATTATCTGAATGATAATGAAAACCGTATCAAATCCTTCGTATGGCTTAGAAGAAGCGGCGAAATAGACACTGTGTACAGAAGAAAAGAAATTAGACTGCATGATGAAATGAGAAAAAGGAGATTATAAGTTTAAAATTTAAGGCGAATCCATGAGTGATATTCCTGCTATTGTAAGCCTCGGGCAACAGGCCGCTATATGATTATTGCCGATTGTGATGGTAAGTACAAAACAATATTAGAAAAAATTACAACTAAGTAACGACATTTTTCTAAAAATGTTTCTCTGATAAAACGCAATTGCAAACTATAGGTAAGGAACCTTGACTTTTACGGCAGTCATTCGATGATGAAACATCAATTAATCAATATTATAACTCCCTTTTATTAATACAGCAATAATAACGATGTTAATGTATTATTAATTAGTGTTGAGTGTCATACTTATATCAGTTAAAAAACTGTTGACCTCAGAAACACGAGAATTATATGAACATATTCCATCCATATGGTAATCGAGCAAATGAATAGGTAATCGTTATCGAATATTGCACAATTCGATGATGTTGTTAGGCGCAGCAAAATTCCTGTAATGATTTCATCAGATCTGTCAAGCTTAGAGCTCCAAAATAAAATTTTAAAATCGGCAACCTTGTATTAGTATCTATATTTTTTATTTTATCATAGGATTTTTATAACATCCTTAATTTAGGTACATGCTCTACGGGAACTTAAAATACATTAATTAATCACTAGTTATGGTACAAATCAATAATTTGACCAGTAAGGTTGCATTTTGACGATCCGATAGAGCCACATTAGGATTTTGTTAGCTTAGATCTTCTTTTTTTAGGGTTCCGTACCCAAAGGGTAAAACGGGACCCTATTACTAAGACTTCGCTGTCTGTCTCTCTGTCTGTCACCAGGCTGTATCATATGAACCATGATAGTTAGACAGTTGAAATTTTCACAGATGATGTATTTATCTTGCCTATAACAATAAATACTAAGAAACAGAATAAAATAAATATTTAAGGGGAATCCCATACAACAACCGTGATTTATTTGCTCGTTTTTGCTCGATATTGAAAACGGCAACAGGTAGACGCTTGAAATAATCACAGAATATTTAGAATTATATTATTCACTTTGAAAAGTAATTACGGAACCCACGAAGGGTTCCGTACCATTATGTAAAAAAACGACAAAGAAATTATTTTTATAAAAACAGGAAAATAATCATCGCGAGTCCGACTCGCACTTGGCCGGTATTTTTTGTTGCTTTCCTTGTCAAGATATCAAAATTACCTGTAAATATTGCTCTGTAACCTGTCACTTTTAGTAGGTAATACGCTTACATAAATACTTGTTATAACTTAACAAGCTGTAGGCGCGCTAAAATGGTATTACTCTATGGTTTACTTAAAGGCAATGCCCAAGTTTCGATCGAGTAATCAAAAAAATGTTAATTGAGTGCAAACATGACTTCGGCCGGCTTCGACGCACGCTTTAGGCGGTTCGTTCAAACGGCCGGAGAAAGTTGCATTGTGAATACAGGTACAAATTTTGAGCACAATACCATTTTCGGTAAATAATTGCATTAAAAAAGGTCAACATGCGTTATTTTCATATTTAATATTCAACAGATCTGTACGCTTTCATACGACTTAGTTGCTCATGGTATTCTTAGATTAAATAATATAATAATATATATCAAATAAATGTCTGGTGTTTTCGAACAGATGTTTTTGGTTAAGTTTTATCTGACTGTTGCATGTGTAATAAAAAAGATAATTTCAATAATATATATATGCGGGTGCCAATCAATTGCGGTGTTTAATCTAAAGTATGCACATGAGATTAGCGATCATGTAGCGGAAGAGATAAGAGGCGCGGGCGCATTGGGTCGCGGCCGGGCGGCAGCGCGCCGCGCCACGCCACCCGAGACGGCGTGGCGTCGTCGCCACACAGAGCAACTACGAATTTAAATTAACCGACATCATTATTTTTAACGAGTGCCCTTTGTCCACTCCGCCGCTACTAAGAAATGCTTGCTTCAAATATGCAAGAGATTGTTACCTTAACTGCAAGTAAGATTATATGATAACGCTATTAACAGAAATCTTTTTATCTTTAATGAGACTATCATAGCTACCAGCTGCTTAGATTTTGCTGTTGCTACTCCTAAGTACGTTTTTGTTTACGATTACCGATACCAAAGTGTATTCTTAAATTCACGAATTTCTAAATTAATCTTTCTCTATTTTTGAGGATATCTACTGGTCCTCAGAATTTGGTCTGACTTGCGATTTAATCAGTTTTTTACAATATTATATCAGAATTCGAGACGCATGGTATGTCACCATGCGTCTCAAATTCTGATAAAATATTTTTAATGTAGAATTTCAGATTCAAGACGAAAAGTATTTTTTGCAAGCGCCTGTTTTAATATCTTTAGTAATAATATTAGTACCTAGGTAATAATGATACCTATCTTAACACTTTTCTGGACAGTAAACGAATATGGCCTTAATGACAATAAGGGTTCGTACCTGAGAGCCCCAGTTCCTGAGGCACCCGTTCCGGAGGGACCCGAATACGATAAATATAATTAAAATAGATTTTTATTATTTTCAACTTGTAGAGTCAACAAAAAAAGTGCAAAAATGTAGGTATGTGTTTAAGATGAAAGTAATTTTTATTTGAAATCATAATACTATTATGATTCGGCATACAATGCCGAATCATAGTTTTCATTGAGACATTTTGAATAAATACTCAATATTGTAAGTAAATGTAATGGTAATGTAAAAAGAACATAAAAATATACTTTAAATTTATTATAGACAACGATAACTAATTATTTCAAAAATTCAAACTGAAAGCGCAACTGGGCGTAAAGGGTTGCAAAAATTTACCTGAGCGAGATGAATATTACATTTTTAGTAAATATCAAACTTTATTAAACGTCTTATCTGCGTACGGTACGTTTTAGCTTAACTACTAGATAATTTCATTTATTAAGATAGAAATAAGTCGGACAAAAAAAAACGTCTATTGTGTTTACTTAACTGTCAATGAAAGGGTTAATTTCTTTAGTGAACGTAGCAAAAGCTAAGATAAGATAGGGCTTTTATATGTCATTTAAGATTTATCACAGATAATATTACACTATTAATATATTTGTAATAAGGCTACCCTACTGTATACGATGCACGATGTTCGGTTGCACTTAACTAGCTAAATTAAATGCATGTAAGTAATTTATGGCTGATGCGCGGCCGTCAATGTAATATGAATATATTACATGTTGCGTATAATAGTAAATTAGTATGCTATAGATGTTAATAAACATTTAAATTTATTACTAACTGCAGTTGGGTAACGTAAATGGTGTATTCTTTAAAGTAAGACAACTCTTAGTTATCATGCAATTGTTTTACATGCTGATTTACAAGTATTTAGTACGTTACGTAAGTAATGAGTTATTTTCACGTGTGAATGAGAGTTATTTTGCTGAAAGACATTTCAGTGATACTCTTCCTTCTTTCAGAACTAATACTTGTGAGGGTGTTAGTTTGTGTACCTTTAGTACCTAATGTATCTTTATCTATATGTTCGTATTTAAATGCACGTATTACATTCTGCCTATTTATTTGTTACCAGAGCAAGAAAATTTCTATATACATAGAACAAGACTCCTAGAGATTAAATGTAGACGATACAAACATTTTTTAATATGAAATCGCACCCGATATTGGCTGCATAGTTTTAAAGCACAAGTACATTAAGTAGGTACAGTCAGTGAATGTTGATAATATTAGTATGATACCAGCAGTCTCGCTTTTCCCAATTTAACACGCGTTGAATGTTTGTCGGCTCGTTTGATTCAAATATTTCGGTGTTGTTTATGTATTGGTGATTGCAATTTTTATGCGGTTGTATGCATACTATGCATAATGCATGGCGTTGGGGCGGGACCACCCGCCGTTACATGGTCACCGTTACGGCGATTGTATTTTGATTGGTGCCTTCCGAGAACATTCGTCCACTCGTTTGTACCGTTTACCAAACGCAACGAGCTTCCTCATTGCATTCATTACACACTGGTTTTCGGACATGCGTGCGCTAGTTACGAATTAATGGTTACGACTTGATCCACTGGCCGGCCCGCACATTGAGATGATTTAACCATTCGTATCTCGTTAATTCAAAATAACTAACTACTTACATATACCTAAATGTATAACTATTAGGTAAAGTGCTTGTTGTAATTCGTTACGTGCAGCAGTATTTAACAGTATTGCATTTGCTCAGGTGCCGCATCTTACAAAAAAGGTTTTCTTTGAAATTATCGTTAAAAAAATATATATAAATCGTTAAAATTAAAGAATGTAACAATATCATTGAGCTGTAAGTGTTGTAAAACCAGTAGTTATTATTCTATTCCATTTGTTTTAAAACTGACGTCAAAAGATTAAATACCATCATAACCTTCGTTGTAATAAAGTGTAATAACGATATTTTCTAATACATCATTATTACAAAAGTTATGAAAACTTTATTGCAGTTAACCAAATATTTTAGTAAGAACATACGTAATGTGGAGCTTGTTTCCCACAAACCTGAATATTATGAAGATAAGCAGATACAACGTTGTTACGTAATTTCCTGCGCTTGCCAGTTGCTATAGCGATTAAGAACCAATATTTTCTTTAGCCACTTGCATTAGCGTAGTTTACGTGAGTTTCTAGACGGTTGAAGATAGGTTGCTGGAAGATAGTTAAAAAATATTTAACTGCAATGGAATTCTATTTTCGATATTTTAGCTTCTATACGGATTTGCTTACGTAGTATCTATCTGTGTCGAACGTAGCGATGTATTTGTCTCAATGGTAAAAAATTTAAGATGTAAAATATCGTTTTCTTAATTATAGGCTAACGAAGGTGGTAGTAGGTTCTTATGGTAACATATTAAATTAAGTATAAAATTGGTAATATAGGCATACCTACAGCCTGCCCGATGTTAGTTGAGAAATCATATTGCTTTTAAATTAAAAGTCTAAATTTCGAAAAATTTGAAATCTTGAATCACCCGCAGTAATTCACTATTTTACTAAATGTTAGACCTATTTGCAACTAATATTACTGTTGAAAACTCTTACTAACTTAAAGCATTAAGTTATTGACGATGACAGACCGTACTTTTTTATAATTTATTACCAAACATACAAAACAAATTAGCAAAGTACGATCTGACATCGACTCGTAGACACGTAACTAAGACTGCAATAGCAATATAAATATAAGCATGTCAATGTCTGACCTCACAGCACAAAGGTAGCTAGTTAAACAGTTTGTTTTGTGATTTGAATAAATTGCTATATATATGTTTAGAATAGTCTACAAGTACTATTATTTAAAGCGAAAGAGTTTGTTTGTTTGTTTGAACGCGCTAATCTCTGGAACTATACCAGTCGGATTGGAAAAATATTTTTGCGCATTATAGCCCAGTTCTCGAGGAAGGTTATAGGTTATGTTACATCACGCTACTGGCGACGGGAGCAAAGCAGTAAGCAAAGACGCGGGTGAAACCGCGCCGCGGAAAGCTAGTAACTTATATAGTCCTAGTGGAAGCCATTTATCAGAAACTATAAAATATTATTAATTTTATTGTATCTACGTGTCAACAAACGTAATGTGTTGCTTCGACGAATTAATTGAATTAAATTGAATTGATTTTAGCTTCACTAAACACTTCACACTTCACATTGATTTTTGGTACGGTAGTAGATCCACACTGATTTCAGCATGAATGGGCCGGATCGTCCGGGGAAGTACTACCCTCTCATAGAAGATCGACTTAAGAGTAGTAGTATCCGTACTACTGCGTTTCGTTCGATGAGTGAGAGCGCCGGAGGCCCAATTTCCCCCCTTTCCTCTTTCCTCACCTCCCTCATTCCCTTCCCCTAACCCCATTCCCAGCCGCCATAGTGGAGGCCACCATACCAGCAGTTTAAGACGATGGCTTTTAGTATAGTAGCCGCCATTTCTGGATTCCACTGACTGCTTACCATCAGGCTGGGTGGAGACACTCTTTCGTAGGCTATAAGAAAAAAACTCTAAAAATAGCTTGAGTAATTTCGACTGTAATTTGCTAAAAACCCTTTTCGATCACTAATAGTCTTAGAATACTGTTTCATTTGAAAGAATATAATTACGCGTCATGACAATAAGTTTTTTATTACATAAGACTATCGTAGAAAGAAACGATATCCTCCTTTCTTTTCTGTCTTTTCGTTCGCTCCAGTATAGGCTCCGAATTTAAAAAAAAGTGAGAAAGTGCGATCTCCTTATATCTCCAAGAGATGTGAAGATATATTATGATATTCAAAGAGGTGCTAAAGACGCGTATTCACAAAAGCTAGCTAAGCTAAGGTGCAAAAAGAATGATCCGAGAAAGTCAAAACCGAAAAAAGTTTTGGCCAAAAGAGTGAAAAATTTTTTGTACAAATTTTTTATTTTGTGTCTCGATATTTTGGAAACAAAAATGATATCAAACATTTGAGAAAATCCCCTCTGGACAATTTAAGCCTAAAACAAAGACAATCAGGTTAAGGGTTTGCCCTATAGCCCAACATTTTTGAAAAGTCATAAAGTGAGAATGACATTTTCCACATCTAACATAAACGCGTGTGGAAATTTTGCAATTTGTTTATTTACAGTCGTTATATTGAGGATACTTATGTTAATCTAAGAATAAAATAATTATCATTCAACGTTGTAGTTTTATTTTGTAACCTTTTCTTTAACCCGATTTTCTTGTCGCTCTCCAACAATATTTTTGAATTCCGTAGATTCATTTCCAATGTGCTCGATAGTCGTGTGAGGCACAAAATCTGTTTTTTTGGAGATATTGTGTTTAGTAAGGATGACAGTAGGTACCTACTTTATTTTTCATAATTATTGTGTATCTACAGAATACCTTAGCACAAAGAAATATATATATTATAACTTCGTAATATACAAATATAGTTGGTATAGTTACAAAAATAGAATATTCATAAATATGCAATAACATGATATTTCGTTCGGCTATTTCGTAGCCTAGCGAGGATAACACATTGACACCAACAGTAACTTGTTGTAAAAATTGTACTTATAATGAACTTTAATAAGCATGTGAATGTAATAAATGGCTGTCGTTACAACCGCATAACTAACGATATTGTCATGTGGATTTATGTATTGTTTTGTGTTTTTTACATCAATAAAGTTATTATTATTATTCTCTTTATTTACATTATTTCATATTATCTAAATTTTTAAATACATAATTAGAAAAAGTCTAGACTAGAGTCCAAACTACCGGCGGTTAGCCTTCCAGAGATAAGAACCTCCTCACAATCAGCACTGCCTTCTGGATCTGGCTCTTGACCCATCCACCTAATGCGAGCCTCTTTAGGTGTTGGTCGAGGCTCTTTTTTATTAAGCCATTTACGGTAACAAATATCGGTATAATGACAGCTGAATTCACATCCCACATGTCGACAATTTCATGAGCTAAATCGAGATATTTTATCTGTTTGTCTTTCTTAGCTTTCACGAGATTCTCGTCATGAGAGACGGTATTGCATGGCGCTAGGAACGATCCACCATCACGATATTAGGCTTGTTTGCTATAATAGTCCTGTCTGTGATGATGGAGCGAACCCAGTAGAACCGGCTCAGGGTTATATCTGTAGTACGGCACTTCGATATCCACAAGTTTGTATCGTAAAGCAAGTTGCTGGTGGATAATCCTGGCCACTTGATTATGTCTGTGCAAATACTCTCCATTAGCAAGACGCGAACAGCCGGAAACAATATGCCTGAGAGGCTTACCGGGGCGATGACATGCCCGATATAGAAAGAAAGAAAGAAAGAAAGAACTTCCGTGGAGCTCCTTGCTTTGCCATACCATGCGGCGATCATCAACACCGAATACTACAGGCCTGCACTAGTTCTCTTTAGCCAAGGCAAGCGGGGTAAGTCCAATATCTACTGCAACTACATCACGATGCATATCCTTGCTCATCTTGAGAAAATAATCTCTAAGATTGCATATCTCGCAATTGTGGAGGCCCTTGGCATTTACTAAGCAACCTAGTCCTGAACTCTCTAGCATTAAACTATTCAGTTCAGTTCAGAGGGTTCAGTGCTAGGCAAAACCATAAGGGACTCAGACTGGAAGACACCCCGCATAATCCATAATAGTTCACCAATAGTCTGAATTCGACGACACTCCAGATAGGTAAGGACCGTTTTACATTGCCGCGTGCATGCCCCCAAGATGGTGCGTAAGATGGGATATACTTTATATAATTCCAACACCCTCGGGAGCCATGAATGCGGCAAGGAATCGAATGCCTTCTTATAATCTATCCAACATGTCACTAAATCCTTGCGGAGAACCTGCTGGTTAATGGTCATGTCGATAAGGAGGGGCTCCTTAGTACCACGGGCCCCTTTCCTACACCCATTCTTAAAGATAGAAATCACCTAATTTTTCTCAATATGTTTGGTAATTTTGATTTGTAGAATGGATGTAAGAAGTTTATAGATATATTATTTATTTTATAGTTTATATTATTATTCTCCTTTATATAAATAATTTCTCAAAAATTACATTTTTAAATATAAGTATATAAAAAACATACATTTAAAAATATAAAAATTGTAGATCCACCGGCAACGGGTACAGGGACCAAGCTACTGGCGGTTAGGGCTCCAGAGATAGAAACCTCCTCATAATGCGTGCCGTGCCGAGTAGCACTGCCTTCTGGATCTGGCCATTGACCCATCCACCTAATGCGAGCCTCTTTAGGTGTTGGTCGATATATTATTATTATTATTATATTATTCATGTTCTATTTGGTCTATCTGTGTAGTTACAACAAATCTTGCTACATATAACTTTTGTGGTTGTGTTTGTTAACTAAAAGAGTAAAAGAAATCAGAGTTCGTAAGTATGTAGATATCAGCTTAAGAATAGTAACCAATTTATATCGGGTACTATTCCAGCCTCCAGACGGCATTAGACTTTTCTTAATATGCCGACAAAAAAACGTCATTGTGATTTTTCTCTCTTCATTTTCCTTTCCAAATTCGATCGTGTTGTAATATTGTGATAATACTTACTGCTAAATGTGTGTTAAAAATTAAATTTTTGCGTTTAATTTAGTAACCTCTACATTGTTGCAAATTATTTTCAATATATAGAAGCGGTTTTATATTATGCAACGTACGAACTACGTATGCCCAATATTGCACTTGTAATTATAGAACGCTATATGGTTATAGGCTTTTGTTAAAATAATGAATGCCCAATTTGTACGTGCCCAATTTCCTTGGCCTTAATGTCGGCGCTTTTGTAGAGACCGCACTGACAGTTTGGACCCGTGTACAACGCCGTTAGCGATACGTAAATATACGCAAAAATCTATAATGACGTAAACACCAATTTGTTTAAGTTCGTAAAATGGCAACGCTTTTTTTTATCACAAGTTTAAACGTAACTGTGAAATGTGATGAATGGTTCGTGACATGGCTTGCGTTCTTATAAATACACCTGTGACAACTAGTTGCTATATTTGTATAAGCTATTATGATATTACGACAAAGTGAAAATGTTGGTTTATTGTTCCAATTTCCAAGTGAAGACACGTAACAACTAATTGTATAAAGTAGGTATAGGTCAACATAATGTCAAATCGGATTATAATTTATATTTTATAGAAACACTGGGTGGGGTTATAGAATAGAAGAACGACAAAGAGAAGATGAAAGGGATGTTAACAGAGGTAATAAAATAGTATTTATATCTAGCTGACCCGGCGAAATTTCTACTGACAGCATTCTAAATTATTAGGTATGTCTTTCATAATATATCTTACATTGTGTTGAGGAGTGTTGAGACAATACGTTGCTGATGAAGTATTGAGCGTGAAGTGTTCTCTGAATTATATTAACAAATTGAATGTTTAAAAACCAGTATAGACTAAACATGAACATTGTTATGCAACAACTGCCGTCGACGTAAAGACCCGAAGAGAGCCAAGTGCAACATAATAATATGATTTATTTTAATTACAGCAATACGTTGTATATTTTAGAAGTAGGTGAACTTTAAAGTACCTGTCAAAATATTTAAACAAAATATACGTAAGCCAGTGTTTGGATCGATTTGCTAACATGATATTGTTTATTATTATACGTTATAGGCGAATAAATCAGGCGGTACATACAGAAGACTGGCGGAGGTCTTTAACAAATTAAAAAAGAAAGAATAATCTACAGCAATATTGTTTGCTAAAAATAAGCAGTTTTTTATAAGGTTTAGGGAAAGCTTGGCCAGGCTTATCGAGATACGACGACGATGAACGAAGCGATTCATCAAACCAGTCCGTTACTAACCCACTGCAGGGAAAGGCTTTCTTCTCTTAGAGAATGCATGAGCATTGATCGCTACGCTTACTCAATGCGGATTGGCAGTGCAATTATAATCTAATAATAAGAGGAAACATTCTTATAGACAAAAATAAACATTTGGTAATTAATTTACGGTATGTGGTGGGATATCTAAAGTTGATAGTATAATTAGTAAAAAAAAATATAAAAATTTGACAATGAAATAAAGAAAATTATCTTAGTTCTTACTACAATAGATGCATACCTAATGAGCGAAGTCGCAGGTGGTACGTATACGTTAGTTTTATCTAAATTGATAGTATGATTAGTAAAAAAACATAGACAAACAGCTGTTTGAAACAACGATATAAAAACGTGTGTAATATTTGTCAATGTAAATAGAATATTTGGGTCACAGAAGTATAATAAATAAATGATGGCAGGAAACCAAAAGATATTCTAAATTAATTACATTGAAGTCGTTTTTAAATAAACAAGTGACTCGTCTTTAGTGTGCTATTTAGTAATAAAATTAATACTGAAAACTATGTATTAAATGTTGATGGCTTCTGTGTCAACGGGTCTTAACGGGACACTATTACTAAAACCATACAACTACACACCTAGAGACAAATGGCAAGTTCTCGGCACTCCGAGATCGCTCCACAAAACCTGCCAAGTCTTGGAAAACTTCTGCGCTTCTGGGCGCAGTTGTATTGAATGAAATAAGCCAACCGAACTGGACGCTTAGTGAATTAAGTAGTTTGGGTGCGGATAATAAGCCCATCAAGAAGTAACAAGTCTAATTATAAAGGATGGCTACTTATTTTAAAATTGTTATGTTGTGTCGATGGGATATTCCAAATACACAACATAACATAACTTCACGCTTTTTCCGCCGAAGGTAAGCAGAAATACACAAAAAACTTCCGCTAACTATGTTAGGTTTCATGTCACAGAGGGTGAGACTTTTGCCAATTAACAAGAAAAATAATTTATATCAAACGCCAGGCTAATACTGAAAACGCAATATCACTTTATACGGGCCGGGGATCGAACCCGAAACACTTGATTAGCAATTCGTACACAGTACGAACACGTACTTACATCTAAACCAACGAATGAAACAACTCTGCACGACAGGCAAACATAATTGGCGATTTTATTTTATAATATTTTATTCTTGTGAATAATTGCAAGCTCGAAGAGAAGCAATTAGAGACGCTAACAGTACGTCCAGGTGTCGACAATCAAATCTGAAAGTGTTCTATTTATGTTTGGTTACTCATCGTTACTGTTTACTTTGTTAACAGACATAAGCTCCTGCCATTGACCTTGTTCCTACGGTACACGGTAAAAAGTGCAAATAGTTTGCTTAGTAACTTCTAATCTCACGGCTTATTGTATTACTATATTTAGTTAAATCTAGCTGTAGTTTTTTTATATCAGCTAGTCATCTCACTGCACCTTGATCAGAGCGCTTGCTCAAGAAGGATTCAATTTTATAAATATAGGCAATCTTATAATTTTTTTATGCTAGTCTAGGTTACTTCAGCGTAAGTCACTAATATTGTATTGGACATTTACGACCTACGCAGCTACTTTCTTAAAAAGTACATAGGTATGGATTTGAATAAGTCACGTTGATACTTGTTCGGTATCGAATTTATAATTTGAAGTATCTTAACCACTGGCCATCACGAACTAATTAGCTATACCTAGTTTAGCCATTTGCAATGATGTGAGGTAGGGTGGTGTGTTAAATTAACCCCGCCTCTTCTTCTGAAGGAGTAGGCAGAGACGTATTAAGTGAATATTTCACAGTTAATGCTACGTAGTCTGAATATATGGACCATGGCCAAGAACGATGAGAGTTTGGTATGGCAGTTATGTAGAGCTTTATTTGACCACGTTAACATCGAAATGCTTGATGTCTCAGCGGTAGATGAACTATCTGTTTGCTTGATGGAATTGATAAACGCCGGTTCTGTACTTAGGTATTTCATACCAGGAGTTCAGCTAGACCTATGTCTACGGTAAAGTAAGAACACTTTAAACCCACAACATTTATACGGGTGTACTTTGTGTCCGTTAAATGTATGTTTGTAAAGTCCCCCGCGACACAGGCCTTGTTTCCTTAGTGTAAGAGTTGTTTTTTTTAATGAAAAAAAATCCAGGCGAGAATTCTGATATGTATGTGGCGTAGTCAGGTATAAGGTACGTCTTGGTCCGTTATTCATTCATGGGGCTACTAAATCATTCAAAATATTCGTGTAGTTGTATAATTATAAAAGGTATCCTTAATGTGATGCTAAGGAATGTCTGGCAAAAATTAAAGCTTGGTTACTAACATTATAAACAAAGTAGAGGTCTTGATTAATTGATTATTTCGTATCCTAATCTAATTCCTATAATTAAATTATGCAGGCATTTTACACACAAAAGAAAACAAAAGCAAGTAACAAAGATTCATACCTGCATGGAGCATCGTGTTGGCTGCAAATATCTTGCCTGGTAACAAGAATGGCAACGTCATGATGATGAGGATGAGTGTCGTCCTTAGGGTTGAGCTGGTGTTGCCAACGGCAGAAAGATGCGAGTGTTATGTCTGCGTTTGTGGTGACGTCTAACTGAGGCGCGGCGTTGATTTCTTCGACCAGGATTATTTTCACTACCACCACTTTGATGTAGTTGCCGATTGATGGGTCCATGTATAATGATGATACCTGTTTGTAAAAAACATAGCTTAGCTTTGAAAGTTATAACAATATCTCTATGTAGGTCTATCAATACTTATAAAATGTAACACTAATCAATATTAGTTTTATATTTTATTGGTCTTATTATTGTAGGTCGTGATCATTCAGATTTTGCTTGGCAGAAAAAGTTAATACTTAGATCTCTAGGATCGAAAAGACTTATGTGCAATGGATGCAATTTACAAAAAAATACTAAAAATTGCACGGGACCGGGCAATTTTTATAGATCGTGTCAAAGCTTTATTTACTCTTTCGGTACCTGTATTATTTTTAAAATTGACTATAATACAAAGATAAGACTTACCATATTCATGATAGTTAGCAGATAAGTTTGTAAATTGCGCCGGTCATGGAACTCGGACATAGACTTATCGGCAACCAATAATACTTCAACGTGACGTGGCTTGCTGACAGATCGAGTAGAACGCCTGGCTCCTTCGCTATCGTAACGAGACTGTAAAAAAACTAGTGTTATTAAATCTCAGTATGTAGATATTTTATTTTATTAGTACTTATCCGAATTTTATAATACAGTCGGCCCTAATGTATGTATATTGTATTTCCTAAGACTAAAAAGCTACATTAGCTAGAGCGCAAAAAACCATAATTAAGTTACAAAATGTTTACATAAAAATAATTTTATAAATCATATTTATATATTTCTCGTTTTTTAGCCTACCAAAGTGACTCCACTCTGCCTGATGGTAAGCAGTAAGTGGAATCCAGAAGTGGCGGACACCATTCCAAAAGACAAACTACTGGTATGGTGGCCTCCACTATGGCGGCTTAGTGAGATGCTTTTTCACTCCCCGCTTAAAAGACCCATTATCAAAATTAGATGGGAACACATGCGCTGGCAAAGAATTCCAGGCTTTAATTGAGTGACAAAAGTATGAAGTGCTGAACCGTTTGGTTCGAGACCCTTGTTTTGTTTTAAGAAACTATTTTATAGGTTAAATTTCATGAAATATTAAAACATGATATTATTAAGGCTGTACCTTATTGTCTTTGTTTAGTCGGTGGTATTCTCGCCTCTCCAAATTTTGTTTCTTCCACAGGTAGGAAGGTTGTCGTGTCGCGCAATTCTTTGACCTCCTCCTTCGTCGACGGTTCCTCACACGTCGCAGTCTCTGTTCATCACTTAAAGTTAACCTAGTTCGACTTCTTCTTCTATTCTCCATCGATGTCGAGTGGTCAGATGACCGACTATTTTCTACAGATCTACTCCTGGAGTTCTTATTCCTTCTCTCTTCCATTCGTAGTATCGCTTGGTGTTTTCGATATTCGGTAGGGTTTTGCCTCAATAACTGCATTCTCTTTCGTCTTTGTTCTAAATATTCTCTCCTTCGTTTATCAATAGCCTCTTTGTTTTCGGGGTATCGTTTTGCATTTAGTCGTTGTCGTACACTATTTTGATTATTTCTTTCACGAGCATTTCTGTTCGGTTGACTATGAGTATTTTTGTTTTCATTTTCTCTCTTGGCTCTATGGAAAGCTTTCACTTTATCAACTGCTGACCTTTTGAATATAACGTGGGGTCTTGGTGACCCATCTGTAGGTATTTGGTTGGACGGTTCGATCCAATATTCTCCTTGTTCAGTTCGTAAGAGACCCGCCTGTTGGCAAAAAAGAATAATAAGTTACTACACATAGTATAATACAATGGGTATCTATCAAAATAATTTATCTTGATTAAGGTAACAAACGTATAGCCTTTATAACCTTCGTGTTCTTATAACAGCTTATCTCATTTACGTCATGGCGATAGCGTGATGATATAATAAAGCATTATGATGATACTCTCGACGTATCAAAGAACTGTGAACTTGTCTATGAAGGTTACATTTAAATTCGGGTTTAAAGATTGACGTTGCAGCCGCATCATGTTAAATAGTGGGTAATAGACTTAATGAAGGCTAATTTATTTAAATAGATGAAAAACTCTAAGGTTACGACTATAAGGCTACATGTAAGCAACGTTGAATGGCGTGCGATCCATTCAGGGTTTCAAACCGGTCTAGCGAGTAGTGGGTCAACAAATCTGACATGTTTACTGGTAAAGCTAGATAAATTAATTGATAACGAACCAGAAGCGGCTTTGCGCGAAATTTAATGGAAACTATTTCGTCTTAATAGATATCTAGATCAGTTTAATTTACATGATTGTAGAATAATTTATATTTAAGAGAGAAACAGATGAACGATTTCCCTTGTATGATGTAGGTTGCGTTTTATAATCAGGTTCATCTGAAGTATAAATGACATTTTAATTTTGAAGTCACCGACAAAGAAAAATGTTTAACTTAAAGTTAGATATCGTATAATAAGGTGCAGCCTAATTGATAATAGCCTTTTTACGCTAGTATTTCGTATTACTAGCAAGGATGTACTGTGACCGATGACCGACGTTGGCAACAACTAAATTTACTCTCATGATGCAATACTCTTGCTCTTGCCTACAAAATTAAATATCTAAATATATTTTGTTAGATAGAGAGAGTTAGATAAATACGATTATATAGTATACAAGTTATCGAATTTAATGCATAGCCATGCTTTATAATAACGTATAATCTCCACAGGCGCGAACATAATTGCCAAGTTCATTCTTTACCTCATGATATAAATATTGGTTTATTACACGATGTACCATGATTTATAGATATTATATTTATTTAGCAACAGACCGCGTTCAATAAGTACAATTTTCACCTTTAAATACCTCTTAAACGAGGTAAGTTTGTACATACCTACGATCAACAAATACAATTCACAATACATTGTTTACTGTTATACAAATAAATTATATCTTTTAAGTAAATATTTAATTTTGGCTACATGAAAAAAGCATTAGGAGTTTATTTTCTTTCTCGACGAATAACAGCATAATTGCATGTGAATTTTCGAAAAATTCACCTTTCAAACTCTAAAGTTAGAACACTATGGGTGTACTTTACCCATAATTTGTTGAATTACATTTAGTGCTATTATTAGTTTCGTGTGATCAGTGACGCTAACGTATACTCCAAGTAATAAAACGTTGCGTTTGGACGCCTGCAACAAGTTATAAGAAATGGTAGCCTTGTTGTCCATGAACCGTTTGTGAAATATTGAAATGTGTGAAAAAACCTAATTTTAGTCTTGCAAAAAGACTACTGTTGCTCTAGGGAACAAGCCTGTCTGACACGAGAGACTAACGAGTAATGGGCATAAAGAATACAAAGACTCGATACAAATGAATAATTAAAGTTTGTGAATGATAAAAAGCCGCTCAAAGGGATAGCGTTTGTTGTTACGCTTATGTGCGAGGCGTTTTATAGTAAGTATATATACGAGTATAATCTTGCGTAGACTAGCTAGCCTAAGTGTCGCCGGCCTTGCGTCTCAGAAGGCCATCCGCGAAAGTCATGCTGCGCAATTGAACCAACTCATTAAATTGATTGATGTGAAATTTAATTTAGTAGTAGTATAATGTATATCTCTAATACAATAAGCTACAAATCAATTTGTAACGCTACAGAATTTTATATTTAAGAACATTCAAAATAAAGTTGAAGTTTCTATACTTAGCTGTGATTTGGGGTTTTAAGAATATGCCTTGGAGATACATGATATATGTATTTTGTATGTAAAGGATCAGCATTAATTCGATGCGTATAACATTATGATATACAGTTTTTGCCGATATTAATTCTAGAGTAAGTATATCATATATGTAATTCCTTGTTACTACTTGTTAGATGATTTATTAATTAATTGGTAGTGCAATTTTTTTATTAACGAAACAATTTTGTAACACTAGAGATAATGATAAGTATAGTATAGTGTGCCCTATTGTTATTATAGAGTAGGTATGTTTAAACGCTTTCATATATTATTTAAAAATTCTTTGACAGTAACACATCACTAAAATATCCGTATTGCTGACGGCGAGGTTTAACAAGTCAAATACGAAACAGAAGTAAACCGTAAAGCATGTGGTTCCTAAGCGGTGTTTGCTGCCTGGAGTGCTTTTCACAATAAATTGAATCATTACGCTTCTCCGCCAGATAAACAAATCTACGAGCAGTAATTACGTTTAATGTAATAAAATAGTGCGTGTTGATTGCAAAGCGTTTAACGCAACAAATTTTTGCGATATCAAATCATTATTTTAGCGTCCTTGTCTGTTCTTGAACCTCAGGTGATTAATTTCTTATCCAATTATTTATGTACATTTGCATGTAAACATTTGGCATTTAATTTATTATTCTAATTTCTAGTGACAGGTAGTGTGTGAATATTTTTAAACGAATAAAACCAAAATTGTGCTTGTTCATTGAAATAACCACTACAACTGGAACTCGCATTTGGCCTCCAGCGATCTCACTTTCAATTTTATTATCATCGCTATGCGATACGTAGAAAGTGAACTTGTACTGACCTAACGGATATGAACGTTAGAGATGTCCAGCTGTGTTCAAGTGGTATTCGAAGCAAGTATGTCGTCATTTTTAAAGAATTAATTTTAAGCTACGCGTACACGGTTATTTATTTATTTTAGAATAGCTATTGCCCGCAGCTTCGCCAGCGAGAATGTCGGTTTATATCTGTTTACATTCACGAATTTTCATACAAACTTTCTTCCCCTTTTTTTTTTTTTCGTGGGAAACGCATTACGCGTACGCACGGGGTTATGTCGGACTCTCCGGCCACAATAAGACAGCGGCCGGCATACCGACTAAAACCCACGGTGTTCCTCCAGACGGCCAGAGTGTCGGGGTCACGGGAGACGCTCGCGCATTCATCCGCGACCCCGACGGGCCACGGCTGATTTGGGGGGCCTAGACCCCTTCCTCCATCGAGAGGCGTTCGTGGAACACGTACGCCGCCTTCTCGGGCCTGTGCTGTTCGAGCGGCGATTGCCCAATCGCCGCCCGCAGGCATCCTCCTACGGTGGCTGGAGATCCCGGAGCGCCCCACGGTGACGTCCGGGGCGGACGCGACGGGCGGGGAGCATGGTGTTCAGCTCCCTCTCCCGCTCAGCCGCCTCCTTGGCGAGCATCACCTCCTTGCAAAAGGAGGCGACCGCTTCCCAAGCCCTCTCGCTGCGGACCATGGCCAGAACCACGGCCGGCAGCGAGAGTCGGGCCGTCGCGAGCGCCGCAACAAGGTCGCGGCGCTGAGGCCCTAGACAAGTGGCAAAGATTTCTATTCTATTCATAGAATAGATTAAAAAATGTATGGTATTGACATAAGCTAACGCCAACGCTTATGTCAATCCCATACATTTTTTAATCTATTCTATGAATAGAATAGAAATATTTGACACTTGTCTAGGGCCTCTGGTCCGCCCACGCTGGACACTCCACGAGCGTGTGGAGCGCAATGGTAAACTTTCATCCCCTATTTCAACCCCTTTTAGCCAATTTTTCGCGATAAAAGATGTTGCTTATGTTGTTCCCCGAGGTCTAATCTATTTCTATACTAAATTTTATCAAAATCGGTTCGGTGGTTTATACGTGAAAGCGTAACAGACTCTGACAGACAGACAGATAGACAGACAGAGTTACTTTCGCATTTATAATATTAGTATGGATTAACAATGAAAAAACTTGTGACTCAAAGGTATATGGTATTGGAGAGATCCTCTTGACTTGCTAATGGTTATGGTAATGTGGATAGCTTCTGACGTCTCGCGTTGGCGCTACAACTATGTGAATTTTCAAAGAAAAGACGAAAATTTTGCCCGAAAAAATACCGGTAGACTATTCAGTGTTTGTCTTGTGCTGTTTTACTCTTGGCAAAGTGGTCGTGGTCGTTGAGATGATGTGCTTCTCGTCTTGTGCTACTTATTGAACGAGTATAAATTTCATTCTGAAAACTTTTCCGATTGTGGGCGGGATTCCTACGAATGAGTCAATCGCTATTGTGTACGATCCTTTAGATGAATATATTTCTACTATGTTTGATTGCCTGAGAATAGTTGGTAACAATCTTGTGAAACTTATTGCACAAATACATTAGCTGTTAGTGATTCTTCACGTGTTACTTTAAAAATACATGTTTTTTTTCAACGTAAGTTCGACCCGTTACATACTACAATATCTATCAAATGTAAGTAAGTAGTAAATACCATATGAAGTCCATTTATATTTAGAATTTTAATGTTTTGTTTTACTTTAGGTTCACTTTAAAAAGTTTAACTTCTAAAGATAAATTTAGAAAGTAAGTTAGGTATGTATTGGATACTGTAGTCATTGAAAAGTAACATTGGCTAGATTATGTATTGTCAGTATCTCGTAAAGTCCTATGTCGTAAAAATGTCAAGATTGTCTTAGTATTTTCGTCATCAGACAAAAATAAAAAGCTGTTGTTGTGTGTTAATAAATGCAATTAATGAGCTTGAGAAAAAGCAGTTATTTTGAGAACACAGACAGACGTTTCAATTTGATTATCTTTTATTATTTAAGGATGATCCACACAGCGGGTGACACTTAAGGTTTTATGCAACCTCAATCAAATTTTTTTTTTATCTCTCAACTGCAAAAAAGTAAAATATTTCCAAGAAGGTTTATCTCAGCAAAGATATTAACTATATTATCTACATATATTATATTATATTTTAATTTTGTTTTTAGTATCTGCCTTTTTCAATTATATGAACCTTAATGTTAGTTGATAGTCTAAGTTGGTATTATCAAAATGAGGCTCAGAGCTTGATTGATTGATGAGTTAGTTAAATTCCATGCAAGGTCATGAGGTTATAGTTTGTTTTGTTTTGTTTAATTTGTAACATGTAACATTCACGTTCTTCTCATAAGGTTTTTGAAATAAATAAATGTACTATGGCAATCAACACTGTGAATAATAGCTTTATAGTATTATATATTTAAAACTCTAACCGATAAAGGTAATAGGCACCATTTTAACTATTCACGATATCAACTCGTCAAACAAATTAAAACAATATTCTTTTTTTTGTTTTTGCATAAATATGTTGGATGACAAATAAACTAACGAATGTACACTATTTTGGTTTGTGACAAGCTTTTGTATATTCTCCCTTTTAAACAGCACGACACGTAGCTAAACTTCTTTCGTCAAAAATTGCAGAAGCAGAAAATATTTTATAAAGTTTAAAATTGCCGTTTTTTGTCGTACCATCCGTTTCTAGTGAAAGAGATAAGTGGAAAGATCCATACTGAGCTGTATATTTTAATTGTAATGAATGATGAAATTTGTAAATATTTTACTTTTTGTTCTTTATTCAAAGAATATGAATAATAATAATGTTGTCTGCTTTTTAAACTGATCTTTTAACACTAGTACGAAAGACTAAGTTGCAATATATCATGCGTTTGACACGCCCTTAACTCGAGCATTCATTCAACTGTCACTTTGTTCATTATTTATAACGATTTTAAAGATTGATGTTATTTAGAAACCCACGTGAATAGGGTTAACAAAAAAGTATCATTACGCTGACCAAATCTCAATGTGGATTATGGCGGTTTTAAAAATGAATTGAGGATTTTTAACATAGTCACGCGTGTGATGCAAGTGGCTACGCTACCCTTGGCTACGGTAGCTAGTTGCCCGTAGTTCGACTATGGAAATGATGATTTTTACTGAAGAAACAAGATGGCAAGTTTAAAAGATTCTGCATCACTTTGAGCACTGATATTAATGAGTACGATAAATATGATATTCGTAATAGGCAATGGCCAGGCCGAAGAAAAACCGAGTAGCGTAGAGCAATGAAAGATAAACTTTTTTTCAAATTAAATGCATCATAAATGTTACTTTTTACCATTTTAGTACAAAACACTACACAAATTGACGTAGCAACCTTACACATAAAACACTTTATTACGACTGCGTACGATTTGTTTTGTGTGGTATCTCTTTAATCCCTAGTAACCGACATCTATTATCGATAACAGGTAGCAGAGAGCTATGAAAGATAAACTTTTGAACAAATTAAATGCGTCATAAGTATTACTTTTCACCATTTTAGTACAAAACACAGCAAAAGTTGACGTAGCAACCCTACACATAAAACACTTTATTACTACTGCGTACGATTTGTTTTGTGTGGTATCTCTATAATCCCTAGTAACCGACATCTATCATCGATAACATAGGATGGAGAGTAAAATTTATTTATAGTCTGTATGATTTGTGTTCCGTGCTTATCATTCTGTACTAGATCGTTTTACCGGACCTTGATCAAACATTATTTAAACAAGTAGGTATACTACATTTACATACAATCGATAATCGAAATACCAGTATCAATGACTTCTTCATCACTAGCTATGGTAAGGCTTTTTTATTTCTGTGGCTAGTAATATTAAATACTAGCTGACCCGGCGAACTTCGTTCCGCCTAACAGTCGATCAACATTACTTTATATTTCTAAAATAAAATATATTTTTTAAAACAAACGTAGCCTAAGTTACTCCTTATTACATCAGCTACCTGCCAATAAAAGTCCCGTCAAAATCGGTCCAGCCATTTCAGAGAACAAACAGACAGACAGACAGACAAAAATTGTAAAAAATGTTATTTTGGTACTACATGTATATATATTCATATACATGTAGTAAAAAACGGTTATTTAAATATTACAAACAGACACTTCAATTTTATTATAATTATGTATAGATAATTGTATAAATTACACATTATAATTTCTCGTAAGTATAAAATAATAAGACGTTAAATAATTTTAGTGGGTTATGGTATCAAAACTTATAATTTCATTATGCTTTGTTAAAAAAAATCAGTCAGCTGCTCCTTAGTGATAGCGTTTAATTGTAGTACCTTTTACACAGCTATTCTCAACGACGAATTAAGTTAACAAACAGAGCTAGGTACTGGATCAACAAAGATGAACAAATTAAAACATGAATAAATCAACAGAAGATGAACAGTTAAAGCAAATAATTTGCGTAAAAATTAAATACTAATAGTATTTGCACAGACAATACGCTGTAATTGGGCATTTACTTAAGATAATACAGAGACATCATGTCTAGAATATTAATAGTGACCGACAAGCGGATCACCTCGTGGTAAATGGTAACCGCAACTCATACGCCTCATAGAGCCATGATATCTATAGGACTCAGTCTATTGAAATTATTAGCATTGGTAACTACTAATCACCGATAAAAACAACTAACTAGCTAGTTTGTGTTGATATGACTACAGTATTTTCTACGGCGAGGTGGCGAGGTGTTTCGACAGCCGGGTGCTGTTGAAGTTTTAGACAAGTTCACTATAACAAATGTCTTTCAATTTTTTATTTATTTATTTTATTAGGATCTTAAAAAAATTATACGCTTCACAAGCATAATAGTAAATAATAATTAATTAATTAATGCATGTGCTTCTTTCATTACAGAAGAACCCAGTATGCAATAGTAATGAAAACAAATATCAATTAGAAAGTTATACCCAATGTCAAAGTAATTAGTAATGTACAGTGAATTAGAAATAACAATAAATTAAAATTTATAAAAAGAAACATCATTAAACGAAAATGAAATAGAAATTAAATTATAATATCGTCAGTAGTGGTAGACAGTGAAGTATCAGAACCGTTTTCACCAACTTCTGGTGTGCCCCAAGTGTGATCAAATTTAGGACCCATATTTCTCAATATAAAAAACAAACGCATTACTTTAACGCATATATGTTAATTTATTATTACTATTTAATGCATTTAATATTTTTTTTGAATACTTACTAATTTTTGAATTACTGTACCTACTCAGTTTCTTTATAATATTTTACAAATTATTAAATAACCTTTAATAAAATTTAAACAAAAACGAAAACATTAAATTAAGATCGTACCTATTGAAGTTATATTCAATAATCTTGACCAGCTTTATTAGATAGTCGCCATAAAGATATGGTGTTGAGAATTCAAAGATTTCAGAAATGTCGTTTATGAATATATTGAAAAATAAGGGTCCTAAATTTGATCACACCAGAAGTTGGTGAAAACGGTTCTGATACTTCACCATCTACCACTACTGAGGAGGATTTTCTACCTTATAGATATATGATCGATACCAGTTTAAATGATTATTTGAGATTCCTAATAGACTCATTTTTTTAATTAAAATATTTTGACCCACTTTGTCAAAGGCCTTGTAAAGATCTTGTAAAGCTGATCAAAGTTCCTTATAGCTCAGGTTTTAGATTTGTTGAGTGATAAGACCTTAATAAGATAAATTGAGGGATGCCTGTTCACTGATATGATATCAGTGAACAGGCATCCCCCAATTTTCGCCACCTTGGCCGGTCGTGACCCGCTCTCATCCATATTAATAAGATAATAACAAATAATAACAATGTTATTAGAAAGTCTAAAAAATTGCCAACTCACCTTGGAGCCTTGACTTGTAAGCTTATGCTTTCTTAAGTATGAAAATAAACATTATCCCTGTACTATCACGAATGAATATTAATTAAGTGTTAATTTTCTCACCGCTTTATAGGATATTGCGCTCAACAAGTGGCATACGTCCTTGACCGATGAGTTATCTTATTGTAAATTTATAGTAAAATGAAGTTGTATTTTAAATGTTTTAATTGTCTTCTTATTAATTATTTGACTATATATTTATTAAGAGAGGTCTCTAGCTCAGAGCAAGCTCCGCACGGTACTTACTGGATGCACTCGATAGGTTGCAGCGGCGAGCAGTCCGTATCATCGGAAGCCTGAAGGTCACTAAGACCCTTGAGCTTTTACTGCTACGAAGAGACATCGCCTCAATGGCCGTCTTCTATCGCCTTTACCACGGAGAGTGTTCTGAAGAGCTCTTTGAATTAATCCCACCCTCTCCCTTTTTATTTAAAACGACACGTGCGGGACTAAAGTGGTACCCTTTCACAGTAGAATCTAAAGGGTCTCGAACCAAACGGTTCAGTACTTCATACTTTTGTCGCTCAATTAAAGCCTGGAACTCTTTGCCAGCGCATGTGTTCTTATCTAACTTTGATCCTGGGTCTTTTAAGCGGGGCGTGAAAAAGCATCTCACTAAGCCGCCATAGTGGAGGCCACCATACCGTGGTAGTAGTAATTTGGCTTTTGGAATGGTGTCCGCCACTACTGGATTGCACTAACTGTTTAAATCGACGTGTTTAAAAGTCGAAAAGTCGACTTTTAAACGACGCGTTCAAAAGTCGAAATGTTCCAGTGGATAAGGCACGAGCTTCGTAAACACAAGGTAGTTGGGTTCGTAACCGGACAAATACTAATGTGATACTTTCTAAGTTTATCTTAAACATTTCTGACTGACGGTGAAGGAAAAACCGTGAGGAAACCTGGGCTTAAAAGTCTGAAATTGCCAATCCGCCTTGAGCAAGCGTGGTGATTAATGCTCATGCCTTCTCTATAATGAGAAGAGACCTTTACCTTTGTCCTGCTGTAGGAAAGTAAACAGGCTGGTATTATTATTGAGCGTTTGCAGTAGCATTTTAACAATTTTGGTTAATTAAGTTTAGTAGTGAGTGGTAGAAGTGTAACATTAGCCACGCGGCCACGGTACGATTTAATTGAATTATGAAATGTCAAAATTGGAGTGACAAGATGTCTTAACCCTACTCACGGCTTCACCCTTATCGTATATCGTTTTACAATCAAAATAAAAATACAAACAAGAAAAATATGTGTTAGATCAAATTTGGCAATATATTTGGCGGCATTTAATTGAATAATAATAATGGTATAAACTTGAATCCCTTGATCAAGCGTAGACCAATCGCCATGATTGCTCAAGGCGCTTAAACCTCCTTTGGTATGAAAGTATAGAGAGTATGGGGAGAGGTATATAATGCAAGGGGCTCACAGATTAGTGGAACAATAAGTCTTTATTTACATTATTATGTTAATACAAAAGAGGATTTTTTTTTTAACACCACGTATGCATAAAAATATCATCACATTTTATTAATCTCGCGACCAGACAAGCTATCTGCATTACGAGAAGGTTAAGTTTTTTAATATAACTAACGTGTACCATAAAAACAATTTGGCAACTATTTGGCTATAATGAAGCACATCCGTTGTAGAGACTATTATGTTATAAAACAAGAAAATACTTCGTCAGTTAAGTACTTATTATGTCGCAATTGTTCATATAATGTTATTAGTTGTAAAAAATAAAGTTTTAATATAAGATGTATACATTTATATACAAATAATAGATGCCAGAGGCGAGCCCCAAGAAAGGCAACTGCTTTTGAAGGGATAAGTTCTAACTTATCCCTTCAAAAGCAGTTGCCTTTCGTGGGGATCGCCTCTAAAATATGTAACAATATAGGTAGATATTGTTACATATTTTGTGATGAAGAGAATAGCCTACTCAATAATCAGGCAATTTTGTTGGCATTTCGCGCGTATACGGTTTTAACTTCGATCAAAAACATAGGTATTTGTAGATCAACCAATTGAATATATTTTAAAGATATTAGTAGAGTGTTTAAGCAGTGTAGTAATATAAACAATATAGTTTTACGACTCCTACGGGAAGGCAACGACCAAGAATATAAACCTACGCATTTTGGGCAAATTAAATAAAAATCCTATATTTTTCCTGTGCAGAAAAGCTAAAATAAGGCAACCTAATTAGATCCATAAAGGGTTATCAACATCCAATACAATCATTAAACAGCTTAAGTCTTTCCATTCAGATAGCATCTGATCAATCAAAGTTTTTTTTACCGATCTAAATAGACGTCGCATTTTTATTTTAAATTTGCTATAGAAGTTTCTATAAACAACAATATAGCAAAAATTAACCATAGGATATCTTAATACGATCACGTTACAATCCAAGCACACGCCATAATTTAAAATTGCTTATCTAGTTCGATCGCCGCGCCGCGAAGTTTTGTTTAAAAAATAAATAATTAGTAAGTAGATATTACACCCACGTGTCTAGCAAACCATTACTTTTTATTGTAATGAACCTACGTACTTGTTAAATTATAGTGGGTCTAAAATTATACATTTGGTTACCATGTGGTTTGATTTCAATTATTTGTGATATTGATTGTTAAGCCGATTAGAATTTTATTGATGTTGATGGTACCTATGTTTTGGACACGTGAGCGTATTAAGTATGTAGATACACACATAAAAAGTGTTAAAATACTAGAAAATAGTAAAATAATAAAATAAAAAACCAAGTAAAAAATGGAACCTGAACTATACTATAAATCTATTAAGAATGGTTGCTGTAATTACGAATAGAGTTACCAGGTCTAAAAAATTAGAAGAGTAAAGTACGAATCAGTTTTATTACTGTGTCAAAGCAAACGTATCTTACAGAAGAAGAAATTGATCATCACGTTTGCTCGATGCGGACTGGCAATTTAGTAAAAATAATGAAGGACGCCTGATATGATAAACTCTGAATCAATTATGATCCAATAGTGCTAACCGTATAACATTATAGGTAATGGCGTGTTAAAAATATTTATGAATTCTGTGTTTGTATATACTTATTTGAATAATTTAATCAGTTTTGATGAAGCTCCGTCCATGTGGTTTTAAATTATCATAAGGATCTCATTATTAAAATATAATAAAGAGAACAGGAGATACAATTAATAATGATATAAATAAGTGCTAGAGTAGCGAAATGAACAGTTTAATTATTTTTAGTGACTATAAGAAGCCCTATCTTATAAAGGGCAACATCACGGCCTATTTTGAGTTACTGCTTTCTTCAACCTCGTTTGAAGAAAGACAAGAGTTCGAGGAGTAAGAAAGCAGGGTCTGGCACTTTATTCCAGAGCTACACCTAAAAATTATAGAAACTTTATCCGCATAGGCAGTTGGTGTGTGGTGGTTGGTGGGTGTGGTGTTTTTTCTTCTTCTTACTAGTACCACATAAAACTCAGTGGATGCCACTTGGTTATGAAATATTCAAATATTTAGTTTCCAAACAATAAGCCTATAGAATAAGTTTATTCAACCATGATTTAATCAATAGTGAAGCCTTTTAGAATGTACTACGACTTAAAGACGCAATATGGGTCTTCGAATCGTGACGTACCTTTTACGCAAGCATGCTCCAAAGTTGACTACATCATCGTTCAACATCAGAGGTTGTGGTGAAACATAAGCATCATACAAAAAAAATACTATTTGACTATCGGAATGTATTATGACGATTTAAAAGCCTAAAGTACAGGGTATATTTAAAAAAACACTAGTTTGCAAAGGCTTCTTAAAAGAAGTCACATTTTTAATAAAGTCTTAAGATGTCAAATACTACTCTTTAACATTACACTATAGGTACCATCGAGTTTTAAAAGCTATAACTATGGGATTGTTTAATAAAGGACTAAGGCTTTTAAACAGCGGTTATAGTGATAGTAAAAAGGTTTGTAATACATATGTCGCAGGCAAATTGTAGTACTCCACCGTTTACATACTGTTTCGTCAGGTTTACGAATCATATTTGTCCTCAAACTTGTTTAAAAATCGCCAATTATTCGGTTTATTACAAAATACCCGTGCTAGTAACTGGAAGCGTTTATAAAATCACTTGACAGTATGTAAACGGTGCAATTATACAATTTTCCTGCGACATATAGACCTTACCGACCAGTAAGCAGATCAGTGAAATGTGTCTATAGGTAACTGCTTACCATTAAGCAAGCTTGATGCTTGTTTGCCACCATAGACGAGTATTATCTATACTATTATTAAAGCGAAAGAGTTTGTTTGTTTGTTTGAACGCGCTAATCTCTAGAGCTGAATAATTATTTATACATATATGATAGTCCAGTCCTTGAGAAAGGTTAAAGGCTATGTAACATCACGCTACTGGCGACGCGGACGGGAGCAGAGCAGTAAGCAAAGACGCGGGTGAAACCGCGCTGCGGGAAGCTAGTGAGTAATATATGGTTAATTAATGTCTGCAATTGCCGATAAGAAATGCTTTTATTAAAAAGAGTTCATGTTATAGGTAATACCGACTAATGAAGTATCTGGTGTTAATATCAATTTTATTCTAAAACTAGCTTTCTTTTCTTTCCTTTTTCAAGGACTGAACTATCATTTGCAAAAATAATTATTCAAATCCGACTAGTAGTTCCAGAGACTAGCGCGTTCAAACAATCAAAGAAACTAACATACAAACAAACTCTTCCGCTTTATACCTATAATAAGTAGATATAGATTCTGAACATAGAAATTTCAAAAAAAACTCTCCTTGTGTATAAATTGCATAATTTTATTCAATAATTAATAGATTGACGAACATAATGACCTATTAGATATTGATAATCACTTTTTAAATAACACATGAATCTATACTATTATCTATAGCGGAAAAGTTTGTTTGTTTGTTTAAACACGCTAATCTCTGGAACTACCACTCGAATTTGAATAATGATTTTTGCGTAGGGTAGCCCAGTTCCTGAGAAAGGTTATAGGCGATGTAACATCACGATACTGGCGACGGGAGCAAAGCAGTAAGCAAAGACGAGAATGAAACCGCGCTGCGGAAAGCTAGTACATAGTAATACTACCACTTCTTTTAGAATGTCTCCTCCTGTTTGGAATCTCTACCATCTTTATAACGGGTGGCGCAAAAGTAAAGACCCTATTTGGTTCAGCTATAACATTTTTTCTAAATTAGAAAACTAGATTTAGATTTTTTTAAATGTATATTTGTGCCATTAAATTTCGTACCATTAGGATTTAAAGATGATGTCTTTTAAATGGTGACCTCCAGAGTTGATACACATTTGAGCCCTATTTATGACATTTTGCATAACTTGCCGTAACACTTCCTGCGATATGTTCGTTATTTCTTGACGAATGTTTTCTTTTAGAGCTGCGAGAGTCTGTGGCTTGTTCACATACACCCGAGATTTCAAAAAACCCCAAAGAAAGAAGTCTGGACTGGTCAGATCGGGTGATCTTGCAGGCCAAGGCAAATCGCCAAAACGAGAGATAACTCGGCCTGGAAAAGCGTCCCTCACTAAGTCCATAGTGTCGCGCGCTGTGTGTGCCGTAGCGCCGTCTTGTTGAAACCAGATGTGCTCCAGCCCCAATTCGTCCAAACTGGGTATCAAAAACTCACGTAACATGGTTCTGTAGCGTTCTCCAGTGACAGTAATCGCATTGCCTCCAGCGTCTTCGAAAAAATAGGGTCCGATCACTCTGTCAACACAGATGCCACACCATACAGTAACTTTTAGTGGGTGTAGAGGTGTTTCTTGAATAATGCGCGGATTATCAGTGCCCCAGAACCGAGTATTCTGCTTATTGACATGCCCTGAGAGATGGAAATGGAAACGCAGGAAGTGTTACGGCAAGTTATGCAAAATGTCATAAATAGGGCTCAAATGTGTATCAACTCTGGAGGTCACCATTTAAAAGACATCATCTTTAAATCCTAATGGTACGAAATTTAATGGCACAAATATACATTTAAAAAAATCTAAATCTAGTTTTCTAATTTAGAAAAAATGTTATAGCTGAACCAAATAGGGTCTTTACTTTTGCGCCACCCGTTATATACTAAATGTCAAAATTACTTTAAGCATATAAAAATTTGAACTATAAAACTTGGCTATAAGCTTTATTTTCGCCTGACGAAGCTTAATTCAAATGTCATAAAACAATGTCAGATTTTATGAAAATTGTACCTTGTGGGTTGAGAATAAGACATGTATACAGCTAAACCTGTTTTAAATTATCCTAGTGGTGTTTAATTAGTACTAATTGTAATGTCAAAACACAAGTCTAAATGTTAGTCGCACCAAAAATAACGCCCACTTTCATTCGGTAGTGTTGTTTTCAAAATACATGTCAAATTTATGCTAATTTTTTGCAATAGTAGCTAAGTTCGATCAAGGCTTCAAATGTACCAATAAATTTTGATGTGATGAATAAATCAGTAAGCAGATATTAATAGCTTTTAAATTTATAATAGCTATGTTGTTAAGTCCCATAATAAAAATCTCTACACAATAGAAGGCAAGGGAGTACTTTTGACCATAAAATTTATTTTAATAAGGCTCGTACAAACAGTGTGTTCAATCTAAGGTTCAATGTAAGGAACAACAGTAATAATTTAATATTAAACTGTGTGTAGGATGTGGTTAAAATCAACTTATTGACAGATTTTTGTTTTTAATTTTTGATTTTTTTGATTATTGCTATTAAGAATTAGCAAATTGAATTTGAGAGCTATTTCAAGTCAAGGGTTAAGTATCGAGAGGAAACAATGTAGTAAGTAGGTACATCTCTTGGAATAACTCTGTATCTATAATATAATCATTATTAAATAAATAGCTTTCTATAATGGATTATTAATGGCGCAGAGACAAGGGTTATAAGCAGTTCGTCTGGTGTTAGCATATAATTTCATGAAAGTTAAAATATGATGTAGAAATAGCACCAGTGATGGATACTTTAAGCGCAAATTTGTAAAAATTTTGCAATTTCATCAATAGTAGTGATTGTTACAAAACAATACATATTGAAAATTGAAGTCCCTTTGTTTTTTCTACATTTCTGCTGTATTTATTGTAGGACACTGAAATTGGTTTCAATAATATTACCAACTAGCTGTGCCCGCGACTTCGTCCGCGTGGAATAGTGATTTTGGGCAGCATTTTTTGGATATATCTTTTGGTTTGTTTTGAATTATAAACATCTTCGTGTAGGTGAATAAGAAAAATCTTTACAGTAAAAGCTTCTCTATATACGATATTAGACGTATAGCCATCGGGGATCAAAGCCATACAGGCTGCTAGGATTACTTACACGTGACAAATCCACATAAAGCTGACCAAAAACAGCCAATATTTAGATCCAAACTGACAACATTTAGTGTCTAGGCTTTATTAATTGTCATCGCGAAACATAGACTCACTGGAAACTGAACTCGTTTAAAACTAAACGGGAAATTGTTTGGAATGAGAGGAATCCGAGGAATAAAAACGCTATAATGTTTTTTTAATATATTAGCTTGCCAAAGTGACTCTACTCTGCCTGATGGTAAGCAGTCAGTGGAATCCAGAAGTGGTGGACACCATTCCAAAAGCCAAACTACTGGTATGGTGGACTCCACTATAGCTGCTGGGAATGGGGTTAGGGGAGTGAGGGAAGTGAGAAAAGAGGAAAGGGGGAAATTGGGCACCCGGCACTCTCACTCACCGAACGAAACGCAGTAGTACGAATACTACTACTCTTACGTCGACCTATTCATGCTGAAACCAGCTTGGATCTACTACCGTAATACTACGGTTAGGTCTAATTGGGCCCCTGTACAATGCCGCGGGTAGCCAGCGGCAACACCGTTTATACAGGTCTCTCTGGCCGGCGGGTTGACTCACACCAACCACACAATGACTCCACGGATACACAGCTGGTCCCACACGTACTGCGAGGATTGTCATCTCTGCATCAGTTGGGCCTCTGGCTCTCGCACTTACCGAACGAAACGCAATAATATGGATACTATTACTCTTACAACGATCTTCTATGAGAGGGTAGTACTTCTCTGGTCGATCCGACCCATTCATGCTGAAATCGACTACTACTATTTCGTAATTCACTTTAATTCCACCTATTTCGTAATGAGACGTGTTAACAAACATGTTTTGTCACAAAAAATAAAAATAAAATAAGTCCAGAAAAATATAAATCTAACTTTTATTTACATTTTAATAAAGAAATAAGAGGTGTTAACCTAACTTAAAAACACTAACCTAAGCTAAATACATACCACATGTATGACGTGATTATTTAAATTGGCATCATATTATTATTTATTTTATGAACCGATTGACATGAAACAAAGACTAAATGTTAAGTGAAGCTTACCACAATGTATCAGTGAAAACCATATTTAAATCGGATAAGCCGTTTTTGAGATTAGCGTAAACAAACGCACAGACAAACAGACAAACAGACAAACAGACAAAAATTGTAACAATCGTTGTTTTGGGTTCTATTTGCGTTGATAAAGATCCCAATAACATTTTTTCTAAAATATCTTCAATGTACAGACAGCGACCGGCTACATTTTTATTATATGTATTGATAGATTATACATATAAACTCCCAGACCAATGCAAATAGACATGTTCATGCTACAAATATTTGCACTGAGCGGGAATCGAACCCGCGACCTCACAGTCCATACACAGTACCACCGAAATACAGAGGCAGTCGATTTCCCCCTGACTTTCCCCTCCCTTTCCCCTGACTTCTCCCTCACTACCCCCGCACTTTCCCCTCACTTCTCCCTTCCTTTCCTCTTCCTCCCCCTCCCTTCCCCCTCCCTCCAAATTTCAAGTCACCAACTTCAAAAGCAAAGATTTTTCCATACAATATTTCATCTCTTATTTCACTCCTATAAATCCACCCCAGTAAAAAAAAAATTATGAGCGTATTTTTTATTTAAATAAAAGTATTCCAAAACAAAATTTCAAAGCTGTAACTTATAAAATGAAGACGTTTCATACAATCGATTTCATCCCTTTTCATACACTTAAGGGTGGAATTTTTAATAACCCTTTCTTCGTACACTTCTAGACATTAAGACAAACACACCCTCCAAATTTCAAGTCGCTACGACCAGCGGTTTAGACTTTACGTTGTCTGTCAGTCAGTCAGTCAGTCAGGACAAAGCCTTTTATAATATGTATGGATGTATGGATTAGACGTATAGCCATCAGGGATCAAAGCATACAGGCTGCTAGTAATGCTAACACGTGATAGAGCCACATAAGGCTGACCGAAAAACAGCTAATACTTAGATCCACACCCACAACTTTTAGTGTCTTACCTTTACTTTAATTACTTAATTAATTAATTACTTTAATTAGTCATCGCAAAACATAAGCTCACTGGATACTGGACTCGTTTAAAACTAAATGAAAGACTGTTTAGAATGACAGGAATCCGAGGAATAAAAACACTATCAGCTATTCCGCAACCTGTTAAAATATCTGCTTCTATAAGATTTCATAGTAAATTAACGAATGTTCGATGTGATTCTTTAATTTGGCATAACTTTTTTATTTATGAACCGATTGACATGAAACAAACACTAAATGTTAAGTGAAGCTTACCACAATATATTAGTGAAAACCATATTTAAATCGGATAAGCCGTTTCTGAGATTAGCGTGCACAAACGCACAGACAAACAGACAAACAGACAAAAATTTTAAAATCATTGTTTTGGGTTCTATTTGCGTTGATATAGGTCCCAATAGTATTTTTTCTCATATATCTTCCATGTACAGACAGCGATCGGTTACATTTTTATTATATGTATAGATATAGATAAAAACTTTTTTTTTGCACCAGTGATGGACAGATAATACTGAAAAAACAATTAATTAGTTTTATCTAGATTACATTTTGAAAACCCGGTCCACATTTTCTAAAATTATTTTTTTATTTACGACATATTCTGGTAGCTCTCTGTAAATGAAGTACAAAATAATGTGACGATAATTTAGCTTTACTAACAGCCGTGAGCCTAATGAGCAATTAGCTAACTTAGAAAAAATAATGTTGAATGAAATGCTCGAAGACGGTTGATGACACCTACTATTAATATTATTAGTTGTTCGGTCATCGACATGTTATATGTGTGCCAGGGGCGACAGCCGGCGTCCAGTCAGCCAGGTGTGCGATTAAGCATGTCACTATTGATGAACGATACTAATATTTATTTCAATTATTTTAACTTGGCACAATTTTGCCCACGACTTCGTTCACGTGATATTTTCTTTTCCTGACTGATAGGGTTGCCAAATGTCAGGTGTGAAATTAACTATTTCGGACAAAACTGTTTAACGTTAAATTAAAAGCTCTATTGAATGCAAGACATAATGCTATTATTATTAGTTTAATCTTTATCAATAAGTAAATGATTATAAAAAAAAATATTCTGTGTAATCGCTATGAAAACTTTTAATAGTTAGTATTTATTGAGTACGTTAGCACCTACTTAATAAATTATTGTCTATCGGTAAGTAAGAAGAAGAAGTACAAAATTACATAATTTCACCACGTAGGTGCTAACAGAATGTTGCAGTACCTACACTCACAGATAAAACTATTGAGATTCAATCGACTTGACATTTTGACATCAATTTATGGATACATTGGTGTTGCAATACTAAAGTGTGTTTGTTTGTTTGTCTTTCTTTGACGTCACAAAGAAGATAGTTTTATAGTCAGTGATTTTGAAAAGATTAGCAAATTTATTTACAACTGATTATTTATGTAATTGTGTACTGTTTATGTAAACGAATTCCATATACTTATATTTTAATCAATAAGCAATTTATGTCATCATCAACAACGAAAAATATTAGAAAAAAGCGACTAACATAGTCTGGACAAAGAAGAGTTGAGTGAGACATATAAGGTGAGGAGTTAAAATAAGACATATAAACCGAGTTATGAATAAAGGTCAAGATAGTGAGATAAAAAAAAAAGATGAGTACCTTGCTTATAAAACGTTAGGTACCTACGACTAGTAAGAAAATGAATGCCGAGATGACAGACATAAGGGAAAAAGCACATTGTTAGGATATAAGAAGAAGAAAGATGATGAACCTAGACATATACTTTACGTTGTCCTTATATATATTAGCCTACCAAAGTGACTCCACCCCGCCTGATGGTAAACAGTCAGTGGAATCCAGAAGTGGTGGCCACCATACCAAAAGCTATCGTCTTAAACTGCTGGTATGGTGGCATCCAATATGGCGGCTGGGAATGGGGTTAGGGGAAGGGAATGAGGGAGGTGTGGAAAGGGGAAAGGGGAGAAATTGGGCCTCCGGCACTCTCACTTCCCGAACGAAACGCAGTAGTAAGGATATTACTACTCTTAAGTCGATCTTCTATGAGAGGGTAGTACTTCCACGGACGATCCGGCCCATTCATCCTGAAACCAGCGTGGATCTACTACCGTCAACCAGCGTGGATCTACTACCGTCGTCCTTAGCTACGAAAACAATTTTAATATGCACAGGGTGATAAAATCCTTTCTCTGTTTTAATGATGATTGAAATTGCATTCAAAACTATTACCAACTACTACTTAGGTACATATTTTAATAATCTTATAGGTATCAAAATTAATTAAGTAAATACGAGTTTTATGTTTCTACTATGAACATCACTAAATCATCGTCGCACTTTCCATCATCATTTCATTATAGTCAATTGGAAAGTTATCATACAACTTTATTACCAAGAAAAGCTTACATCTAATACTTTATTAATTTACTCGTATTATATACAATTCATAAGAAATTAATTAACTATATATTATGTGTTTTGCAAGTGGGACGTATGTGGAGATATTCTCTCTTCATACATTTCTACTTAGCCGTCAAATATTGCCCTTCGACATCCGTCATATCTGCTAGATATAGTGCGAATCAGATATTCAAAATCAAGTTTATTAAAATTGACAGAAATTAAAAAAAGTTTATTCTTAAGAATTTTCAAAGGAATATTTCTCATAGCCAGGGATATTTTTGCCAGGGGACAACAGTTTCGCCGCGTGTTATTACTATTATGTTATTATTGTTGTTACCTTATTTTTCGAAGCACGATTGAGTTACTACTTTGTTTTAGTAAGAATTACATACTTCAATGAACAGGGTATCAACAGAATTGCTTAAACATATAAGTAAGGAAATATGTGATCTATTTCATTATTAAATCAGCTTTAAAATATACTAAGAGCTAAAATCTATTATAGTGATAAAGATCACCGCATCATAATCATTTAGTTTACATATTTAACTAATCTTCAGTGCCTATATAAGTTAGTTATTATAGCAGTTAAGTAACAATTTACACACATTTAATTATTTGCGACGTTTTACAGCACTAAAGTAACATTATAAAATAAATATAAGATGATTTGTATACAATTTAAATGTTAAAACATCCTGTATGTTAATTTATACAACTTAATAAAACTAATGTTGTGGTCTAGAAATCTACATATCTAGCAAAAAATTGTTTGACCACTTGGGGTAAAAAATTTGCAAAAACAACATTTTATTTTATTGTTTTGATAGCACGAATATTATCGCTATATGCACTTAATAATAGAATCAATGAATTAGTATATTTTGTATTTCTACTAGTAAAATCCTAAAGCTTATATTATGGCAATTATTGCAAATAAAGTTATTGAAACTTGAGGTTTATTAATTATTAACTAGTGTTGTAGCCGTCGTCGAATATTTCAGTTGTTGGTAGTAGCGTAGATACTGGTAGTAGTTTTGCTAGTAAGTAAAAACTTATAATGGCCGAACCTTTACCGACATAAACTTCTTTCAATTCTATATTGTATATACTAAATTCGGTACTTAACTCGGCACAACAGTACCATAGACAAAGATCTTCCTAACAAATACATTTTCTTCGCCTAATAACGCTAAATCATTAACCTAACATGGCCTTATATTTTTTATAAGTATCGTATATTTAAGAAGTTTCTTTATGTATTAATTATGTATTATATTCGTATAGTTTAGTCATTATAAATAAACATCGATAAAAATACACGTCCATCAAATAATAAATCAATCGAAATGTGCGCCTGCTGTGCTTATCAAAAAGAAGACAAGATTACTATTAAGTAATTGGATTTCCGGTGTATTTAAAATAAATTGAATCTGTTATATTCGATATATCGTGAGATTGGCTGATCAAGTATCTTTAATTTTTTTAGGGCAAACTCCAATGGTCAAAAACTGGGAATCGCGGAGTTTTAAATATAGGTAACTACACATAACGGATACAAACTACACTCAGATTCAGGTAAATTATACTTACGTCTTTGTGTTCCGTGTGTTCGCGGATAGCTTCGTCGTTTATGCACTGATTTTTATAATTCTTTTTCTGTTGGAAAGAAGATTTCCCAAGGGTGGTATTATGATAAGGAAACTAGAATCTGATGATGGCATCCCAGAGAAATCGAGGGGATCTTTCGAAAATCGTATTGGCGACTAGTGTATTTGTTATTTTTTTCTTTAAGTATTTTAAGGCACTACTATTTAGTGAAGGTTTGTAGTCGATCTGATGATGGAGCCGAAAGACAGTCGAGGGAACTCAACAACGATTTACAGCAGTTACTTGGTGTTTGGACTTAATTTATTTCTAATGAAGAGAACTTTCCATTCATATGGGTTATAAGTGCCATTACAGGTGACCATAGACAGTCGAGGGAGTTCCTCAATAGCAGTCAAGTCAGGCTTACTACATGCCGTTCAATATCAAAATGTTTAGTTTGTACAAGAATAATACCTACGCAAGATTCAGGTCTACCCATCACTGAAAATCGGAAAAAAAAAATTTAAACAAAAAAAAACCGACTTCAAACAGGAAAGAAACTAAAAAGTTAAAAATTCAGTCTGTGTGTTTACTATGTATTCTAAGTATGTATTTAAAAAAAATAATTAAAAAATAGTATTTTGATTTAGTTAATCAGAAATGATTCAAAAAGTATTTTATTATATATAATCAATATTATTTTGAAGTTGGTGCTAAGTAAATACTACAATAGCAAATTAAGATTGATAATACCTATAGGTACCTAGTTATTGTTTTACTTGGCACGAATTTCACAGTCTCAAAATGTATTTGGCTGAGCATTAGTCGTTGCTATATCTATCGATATATATCGGAATGACATTACTAAAAGGCACTTAGTAAATATATCATCTTTGTTATGTTACTGTGATGTACTTCAAACAGAGTAATAATAATAATAATGTACAATTGTAAAGCTCAGTCAATGCCCGTATTATTTCGTTTATTTCACCAGTCTAACCTGACTGCTGAAATGTTAAGTGGGCTTTTAAAACAATGGAGATGAAAGCGCTCAATTGAAAGAAGAAAATTATTTTAAAGAAATATAATATAGGTGAACGAACTTCAGCAGACAAAGAGGTTCCTATTTTTTTTATGAAAAAAATGGTTTCCTTCTTTTCAACAGATTTATTTTAAGAAAGTAATGTAATGTTTTATTGCGAGTTTCGAACTCTGTGTCTGTAACAATACTGGCTTCCACATTTTTATTGGCATAAATGAAGGCTAGTGGAAGTGTAGCTCTATTTAAGTATCCGAAAACAAAACCTTTTTTTTTATACAGTGCCAGTAATTTCTAACACAATACAAATAAAAAGCAGTACTTAACAGGGAAAAATCAACACTGATTATGGTGGCACATCCATACCATTGCAGTGTGGAGGCATTATGTATACCTATTGAATTTTTTTATGGCCATTGCTAAATGGTGAATTTTATCGCCACATATAAATAAGCTGGCTGTAAAATAAATCACGGTGCAGCTTGCAACTCGCAATAAAACATATTTGATACAGTCCGAACAATACTGGGAATCAGTCAAGTTAATCAGTTAACATGATATCTTTTTTACTTTTTGCATGCAATGTCGTTATGCAGTGTTGGCTCGCTTTTCGTTAATTAATTTGTGAAGTGTAAAAAGTCTGAATTCGAAATGGTACTTGGTTCTACAACTTAAGTGGCTGTGCACTAATACACTGCTCTACAAGATAAACTTAAGACATCGACTTTATCTACTGTTAAAGTTTGTTTTCTTAATAATTGCAAATCTATCTGTGGCGAGAAGTGGCTTTTGCCAATTTTATTTTTAAATTTTCATCATCATCATCATCATCATAACAGCCAAAAGACGTTCACTGCTGCTGGACATAGGCTTTTCGCCACCGTGGCCGGTCATTCGAAGCCCTCATCTATCGGTTGCCCGCCACCCTAAAAAGGGTGTCGGCCCACCTTGTGTGGGGTCGTCTCACGCTGCGTCATTCGGTTCGTGGTCGCTACTCTAGAACCTCTGTCTTCTGTCCCAACGGCCGTCAGTTTTGCGAGCTATTATGTGTCCTGCCCATTGCCACTTCAGAGAGGAAACTCTGCGAGCCACGTCAGTTACTTTGGTTCGCTTGCGGGTTTTTTCTTTTCTCAAACGATCGTGCAGGGAGACGCCTAACATAGCCCGCTTCTTCGGCCTCTGAGCGACTTTGAGCCTTCTGACAAGACCTATAGTTTGCTTGCGACCAAGTTTTTAATTTTATCTAGAAATTATTTAGTGCCATATAATAAAAAGTTATTCTAAATTATTTAGAATAACTTTTTATTATATCTATTATTCTATGGTTGTTCAACTCGCCAAGTACTAATAAGTAATCCCTTTTGATCTAATCTTGATAAAAATAATTAACAAGTTGACCTTTGCAAAAAAGGCCTAGCTCTGTAGTCACACTTTTTTAATCTTTAATATAATGAGCCACCTGAATGGCTATCAATTCCAGGTAACCTTGCGATTGTTTTATTTGAACAATTTAGATATTTTGGTGTGATATCGAATAACGAAGACGCTGTAGCCTTGTTTTAGAGAACTAACAAGGAAATTCTTTGTATCTTGTTTCAATTTTGATACAAGGTTTATAACCATTGTATTAGTTTTATGGTTAAGGATAATTTTTATATATCATAACAATGATTTTAAACAGTTTAAAAATATTTGGTAGTATGTATGAAAACGTAATTAGTAATTTGCAAATCGTAATGTTGATTCATGTCGGGTGTCGTCAAGATTATGTAAGATAAGCTTCGAAAACTATAGCAGGACGATTTTATTTTGGCCTCTGCTCAGCAATAAGATAGATCAAATAGGTCTTTTTTGCGAGTTATGTTACATCTCATGAAAAAAGGAAGAAATTTTGCATTGCATGTCTAACAATAAAAATAATTGGAGTAAAAGAAAACTCGTAGAGGCTATTATTGTTCGGGATAGGGACAGAATAGGCTAATAATCAATTATAATTATAAGGAGATTTTCTTTTATTTAACTAAGCCTACAAAGTAAACTAAGAATAAAATATTACATTGTTTAAACTGTATCATCACGACATCAAAGTTCAATGAGAACCTATTCTACACGTGTGACTGATCTATTTTTACACGTAAACATTAAGTTATACACTGTTTAGTAATACACAGTGCTATTAATAGAACGATAAGGAAGTAATTATAGGACAATGCACTAGAGTGCAACGAGATGTCACTAACTGTCGCGCGTTAAGCTGGTTAGGCGTTATTGTCTTTGAAGGAATGCATCAATAGATTATATTGGTATACCTAGGCTGGGGTTGTTCTCACGGGGTCAAAGCATTACCACCCTTTAGCACTTCTGTTTAACTTATCACCCAAGCTCTTAAGCGTGCTAATAGCACCCGTGGATCTGTTATATATTATGATCGCGAGTGTTATTATGACCTTATTAGGAGTATTCCTGAAGTTTCCTGATTCTTGTCTTATAATAGTGGCTATCACGATATGAATGTAGTTATGTTATGCTCTTTACGAAAATAATAATTGATAAACATTTTGTTATTGTTATTAGTAGTCTCTAAATAATATAAAGCAAAGTCACATAAACCAAACCACGTAACGCAACGAAATTTAAATTAGATTTTCATTAACCTTTAGAAAAAGTCTTCCGAAAGCTTTTTTATATGTTAGAACATACATTACATACATTGTAGGTGACTCGCTAGTTAACAATAGATTCGAGCGATACCCAGTAATAAAAAACACAAAACATTAGTCTAATATATAAATATAGGTCTACTCACAAGTCCATCACAAGCAGACAACGCTATACTGGATCCAGGTTGTCCTCGTACCGTGCCCGTATAGTGGCACGCAGTCGCGTCAGGATGCGGCCTGTCCCGGGTCCGTCCGCCGGCGTGATGTCGCTCCACCACCATCCCTGGCGTTATAAACGTCACTGATGGCCTGGCGACAAACATGACAAGTTTTATTAATCATTAGGAATGCTGAGGAAAGGAAAGATAATATAATGCTTCGAGGAGGCTTATGTCCAGCATTAGAAGACTTTTGACTGAAATGGTGATGATGATGACGATGACGATGATTATGATTACCCAGGACGAACCATGGAAAATACATTAAATATCAGCAACTACAGTGGATTGTTTGTCTTTGCTATTGTAGTCTAATGCAGTAGGAAAACGATAACACCTGTTTGAACTTCTTTTTGTGTTTGCTTTAATCCAATTGTTAAATGAGATACTTGTAAGAGGTTTATAGTCAAATGTCGATAACAAAGTGTTTACCAGTCTTTCTATACTATCGTTCATAGAGTATCTTTATCAATATTATATAATTATGTATATAATATGTTCACGATTAATATACTTTATTTTCAATATCAAACCGCTAACGCCCTATATGAAAAAGCCTCCTGCTTAAAGGACAACGGTTTTTTTATACATAACAGAATTAATTTTATGTGAATTATTTCTATTAAACCTTATATATTAGAATGATGTTTATCCTCATAGTACGTACGTTACCTATGTATTGCGTACATAATTGGGATTCTTGGTCGAAAGACGTGCCTTATTGGACGAGGTCTAAGCACTGAGCAGATTACTCCCAGCTCACAACACCGCAAGTCTGAAATACTTACGCGTGTTAACGTAATTTAGTTATATTGGCGTAGTAAAGGATACTGTATATTTCAAATTATCTCTATCTATACTAATTTCATAGAAAATATTAGTTTTTTTTGTATGTTTGTTTGCATGATTCAATACGACACTATTGCTACCATATTTTCCGTAGGAGTTTGTTGTCAGATCGAATCTAGTCTTTGATAAATAGAGATGGTGAACGTTATTGAGTCTATGTTTTGTTATTTATAATATTCGTATTCTATATTGTAATCCAATTGTTTGGATATAATTCAATTTTAATATGGAATAAGAAATTCAGTTAGAAGTCAGACATCACAAATTTCTGACTATACGAAACGAAGAAAAAGTAACAGTTTTTCTCGTATTACAAAAAATACATTTTGTACAAAAGCACATTAATAAGATTACGTGTGAGCTTTGTGCTAGTTCAAAGCTCAAAATGTGAAATATATGCGGCTTATACAATGACGCTTTTCATTTATATCTCTATTTGGTTGGTGCGTAAAAATGCGAGTAAGTATTCCGTAAATAAAATAAGAATAAATTAGTATGTCTGACTATACTTAGACTACAGATGACTCTGGATTGTTTATGAAGCTAAGTAGAGTGATTAACATTCCTACACAGCGCCAGTATTTAGTTATTTTTGTAGTCTCCATTAAATGCAGGTTTTTGTTCGTTTGTTCCCGTGACGTAAAAAAAATTCATTTTCTCAATTCTAGCTATTTAAAACAGGAAATCGCAGAAAAATCAACTTAAAAATACTTATATACTATGGTGTGGTAACTTATTGTTTTCTGGCTGTTTGTGGTTCCTGTATCATATTATGTCAAAATTTGTTACTTTTTCTTAAATGTGTGTCGCAAAATATTTTAAAGAATTGCTGAAGATTCCTTGATTCATTTTTCAATGTCATTGTTCGAAAAAAACCACTACTAACTACTCCTAAAAGATGTGCGGTCTACCAGTGGTTAAATCGAATGTACCTATGTTAGATAACTGAAAAACCGTAAGTGATCCTTCATAAATCTCAAAGTTAGTTATCCAACGCATAGCTGGTGATTTGGTAGCATCTGATCACCAACCCGATCTGTTAGCTATACTTGATTGCCGTCTTAATAAAAAAACATACCCAGACTTACCGATGAAAGATCTAAGGTATTCAATAAGTTCAAGCGAACAGTCAATAGCAATAAATTCAAACTGTGGTTTAATCGGCCATGGGATCTGTCCACTATGGCGACGATCACGACCATAAAAAGTAGATTTCGCACCGCACCGTCAAGATTTATCGGACAATATGGTCCGGCCTTAGACACGGCCAGAATGCTGCTATTGTGGAATGCAACGATATATTATCTGCAGAAAAAGGAAAAGGATAATGGCATACTGCTCATTCCATTTCTAGCTAGCCGACCTTTGCGTAAAACGTAATATGACGATGTATCATATAGGTATTGTTACAGTGTATTCCATCCATACAGAGTGAAAATACCTACATTTATATAATTTATTCAGGCTATGTGACCTACCTGACTCTGATTTAAAAAAAAAAATTGTCTTTCGTACTAAAGAAAATTTTTTACCCATGTAATATTCTACTAGACCTACACTTGACTATACTTAAAAGATTTTCCTAAGTAATTTTTATTTTCTAGGTGAGTTTATTGGTTGCCAAATAAATATAACTTCTAAATATTGTTTTAAAAATATCCTGCACTTAAACCACTTTTTGTATTCGAGAGCGTTTTCCTTCCACCTAACAAAGGTATTCATCAATCGGGCGCCACTTAACTAACACACGTTTACTGTTGTTTTTACTGGTTGTGGACATTATCAGGCTTGGGCTGGCGAGCTGTCGATCAGCAGGCAAACACATCGAGTGGCTAAGGTACAGCACACAGATTACGCTCATTACGGCAATTAGTAGAGGTAAACACTGTCGCCCCAGATACGTGGTGAGCCGTGTTGACACACATGTCTGTGTGTCTGTGTCTGTGCATACAACCTAAAGTGATATACCTTGTCGTATTAACGATTGATTGTTTTGAATTAAGTGTAATGTTTACACGGAATATAAGTGCTTTTACAAGCTTCGCTGTGATCCCGAATTGGGAAACGTAGAATCCGATTCTGACTATATGAAGCTGAAAAATAGAAAGTCGTAGTTAAAAAGACAATACGTGCGCTAGGTAACAAGTATTGTGTGATGGGGTAACTACTTTACACAAACGTACAGTTATCAAACAGATAGTACTTATAGCTGTAGTACAAAAATAAATATTTATGAATTATGCCAGCTTCAGTTTAAAAAAAGTCTTACGCACTCCTACTGCACCTACCTCCTACCACCTGTGGCAATCATCAGTGTTATGGTTAATTAAAAATTGCACAGGAAATTTTATTAGAAAGAACGGCGTTTGAATCACTTTATTAGTACTACTATAAATGAAAACGAGTTGGTTAACTACCAATATTGGCGGTGTTGATAAAATTTACATATCTCAGCTCATAAATCGAATAAACGGACCAATGTTATAGATTAAATGTTGATAAAAAAGCAACATTACACAATATATCAGTAGCTCTAACATAAGATAATATACTTTTGTTAAAATGACGACTCCTGAAGCGTAAAATATTTGTTTGAAAAATCAACAGCGCCACTGGTATTTACTTTGAAAACTAAATTTTCTCGATGTCATCGTCCATGAAAATGTACTGAGGCCCTAGACAATTGTCAAACATTTCTATTCTATTCATAGAATAGATAAAAAAATGTATGAGATTGACATAAGCGTTGGCGTTAGCTTATGTCAATCCAATACATTTCTTAATCTATTCTATGAATAGAATAGAAATTTTTACCACTTGTCTAGGGCCTCTGGTAACTTAGTGGCGATCTATTAATTACTAAATAGGCCTTGGTAGATAATAATACTAGGCCATGATATAATTGAACATGAATAAAATTTATGTTGAAATTTTAATTGATTCTCTGATCCAACCATTATTGTAATACAAAGTACCCTTGCCCTTCGATTTAATGTGTACACAGTGTTAGTGTTTATTTTAAAACCCATTTACACCGACCTTTGAACATTATTACGTGGTAAAGATCCATTTACTTACGAAATCTTAAGAAATGTACTGTTAAATGTTTAGCGTTATTTTTACTTGGGACAGAAGCAGGAGAGGCATAATATTTAATTCTGCTCCTGTGTGTCTAAGGTTTATAAGCAAGCTTTGATTAATAATTAGGTAAGCCAAAGACAAATTCATTTAGATCATTATACGGGATATTTATAAACACAAAATAGGTGTCAATAAATTTTTGTGAATATATACTGTATAATTTTTGCCACAAGTAAAGCAAAGGTGTAGGTAGATACTTTATTCCAGTTAATGTATCAATAAAGCGACTGATTTCATAAAAACAAATGAGAAAACTGTTTATTTACAAAAGACAATAATCTGTATACAATCATTATTTGTATCTGACTGTACACACTACATTTATTTTCTCTTCATTCACTAAAACAACCGGAAAATAAAACCATAAAAGTAAGTAAATGTCATTATTATATCTTATCTTGTTTGAAAAAACATTGGCGCTAAAATAATCGTAGCATTTAAAAACAGGTTTAAATTATATCTATTATACCCGTTGCTTGTTAAGTAGACTATTATATCCTTATATCGCACCTAAACAGGCGTAATACCAAATACGTGTTAGGGTAATTTTCATCTTATCTCAATTAGCACAAGGTGAAATATTGCTAAATAATGTGTATCAATTTGCGATAATTTCACATTGAAGATGCTGAGAGGGCGACGACAGACCGAGTGATAGAATAGCGCTTTATATTCGACTATAACGGACAATAAACATCACCGGTATGCACTCATTAATATTCGATATTACACATATATCAGCTATTATTGTTAAACTTTCACCTACACGTAATCGCTGTTGTTTTGTACAGTCAAAGTTTAAGACAAATATTAAGAGAATACATGAATTAGAGCGTCGACGATTGAAGTTCTGATTTGATTTTGATGAAATGGAGCTTCGTTACGATTATTTTTAATTATTATAATATTGTATAATAAACTTTGTACTGTCCGAAGTAAAAGTGTAAAACAATAGACTACAGTTTGGTTAGAGACGACGAAGGTAGTAACCGATTACGTTGATAATAAAACAGATAAGTACCAAAATTAGCCGCTGTCCAAACAAACATGCATTTATTACGCACACTACCTCAAAATATTGAAACTGTAACTTGGATCTAGGTTTCTTTAAGATATATTTTCCTTCAACATAAACTTAATATGTACTGTATATGACGATGAATATTAATATGACTCTGAAAAACTTTGTACATAATCAGAACGGTAAGTGCACATACGACTTAGCCCAGTTTCTTACTTATAGTAGTAGTGTAGTATAATGAATAAAATAGTTAATATTAGAATCCAAATTATAAACACGATCAAAGCGAATTTTAACGATCGATTCCAAAATAAAAGTTTAGGTAAAGTCTAAGAATTGCAATGAATCAATATTGTTTATCTATTTATAACATTTTATGATCAACATGACTCTTATCACAGCGTATAATAACAATAATAACAAAACAGTAGAAGAGTAAAGTCACATAACGGACGAGATGCTTTATGCCATCGATTTCCAGAGGTCGATTGGAAGCAGTCTGCATTGAGCGTCTTTAACATTTGTCTGTCTATCTCGCTGGTGAATGTCCTCCCTTACATTTTCCTGTTCGTGGTCTTCTCTCAAAAACGTTTCGATCTCATCGAAGATCGTTCTATTTGCGAGGATACAGAATACTGCTACTTCAACTTGCTGATCCGATGAGCTATATCGGTAACTTTTGTTCCTTTTATTCTGAGACCTATTTTATGAGTTCAGTATGACAAACATTGTAAGTCCCGTATAATGTCAGCGATAAGCTATTGTACATATGTTTATTTTAAAGGATATTTCAGTACCTAAAGCATAATTTGTTTCAATAAGTTCAGACATATAAAATAAAGGCTTAAAGTAAAAGCGTATTGTTTTGACTTGGTGTTGGTTTCATATAGTATCAGGTATCGCACAATGTACAATATCTTAGTGCCCTGTGGTTTCGGCGCCCTGTCGTGCGAACCTTTATTTTATTGCAGCCTCTTACGAGGTCCTTGCACTTGAACTTGCACCGACGTTTATACAGTACTATTAGGAAATACAATGTACGGTAAAACTGTCGAACAGTAGATTTTTATGCTTTGTCCTTTATTCTCACACAAATTCACTAAAATAGCTTCTATTTTAGTGAAATTTACTGATATGAGTCTCATTAGAGAAGTATTGTAATAGTTAGCTAGATCATTATTTTTATGCATTCCTGACTTATTAAATTACGTTTAGGTACTGACTTTTTATAAAGATTCCTATATACTTGTACTAGTAGTAAGAAAAATTTATTCATGTACCTAATCAATAACAAGTTGTTCCTAATAAGGTGAGATATAAAGGTCTACGCTGAGAGCAATTACACAAATACCTACAAATTGTTATGCAAATCACTTTGAACATATCGACTTTGAATGACACGCAAACTTGTTCGTTGCATCGAAGATACCAGAGAGAAAATTTATAATCGATATCCCCAATTTACGAACCACCGAGTGAAATTTACAGCAATCATTACACCACTTTAGTAAAATTATTTTACCAATTTTGCACGATAAAATATTAAATTCAGATCGACAAACGATAGCAGAGTAATCTTCAAAGTTTCGCAATAAACTTTCAAAATTTACAGGCTACTACTAAGCGATAAAATTCTTGAAAAGGCATTTATTATTTGTATGTGATCAAATTACCCGAAAATTCTATACGTGTAAAATACAGTGAATAGCTGTAACAAATTTACGCCCAACGATTCTTTACTGGTAATTTTGACAATGATAGAAATATGTGAAAGAAATACTCATATATATGTGCCTATTTGTAGCCTAATATTACAGATTACTAGGAAATCTGTAAAAGGATTAGATTAATATAAAAATTAATTAAGCACTTCATACATTTGTTGCTTAATTGAAGCCTAGAATTTTTTGGATTCCACTAATTGCTTACCATCAGGTAAAGTGAAATCACTTTGGTAGGCTAATATAAAAAAAACCTTTAATTGTGCGGCACATTGTTTATACGGTAGTAGATCCACGCTGGTTTCAGCATGAATGGGTCGGATCGTCCGGGGAAGTACTACCTTCTCATAGAAGATCGACGTAAGAGTAGTAGTATTCGTACTACTGCGTTTCATTCGGTGAGTGGGAGTGCCGGAGGCCTAATTTCCCCCCTTTTCCTCTTTCCTCACCTCCCTCACTACCTTCCCCTAACCCCATTCCCAGCCGCCATAGTGGAGGCCACCATACCTGCAGTTTAAGCTTTTAGTATGGTGGCTACCTCTTCTGGATTTCACTGACTGCTTACCATCGTACAGGGTGGAGTCACTTTGTTAGGCTACTATAAAAAAGAAACGTTAAATAGATATGAGATAAAAAGCGAACTTAATTTTGAGGTTGTTTGAAATTGAATTTTGCGTTAAAGCGCTAATATATAACTTGCATGGCTTGCTAAACGCTCAAAATCGCACAAAGATAACTGAGTGCTGTGATTGTTAGCCCCGTCTATTGCGTAAGGTTGTTTATTTTAATGTATCGTTATACGTTTTACTTTTTAATAGTGTTAAATCTACCTAATTTTGTAATATATTCTTTGCCGCAAGTATTTGTCAATACAAATTAATATCTATGAAACGCTAGCTTATTGAACTACATATCAATTTGAAATTACGAAAATTGTTTCTTACTAATAGTCTGAAGGGTGAAAGGATCGAAGCTTAGCCAAGATATAACGAACGAATTACGAAATGCTCAATCTTGTTATACATACTCGTAAATATTAAAAATATAAGTATATTTAGCATACAAAAAGATATATAATCTTAAAATAATACAAATTCCAACTAGACTAATTAATCTCAATAATGTTGAATCATCCACAAGATTTGTTCCACGCGAGTGTACTTGCTTAGTAATCGCATAGATTTGTGTAACAGTAAGTATTTCTATGATGTATACAAAAATATTTCTGGCTGTAGGTAGCTGAATATATAAACAATGTTCAACCTTGGCCTTACGCATTTTATTAAGCGGTTAAAGAGTATCGACGTCATTTAAAACCAACGGTTTTAGCGATGGTTAAGAAGCGTAACGCCTATTTTAGTAAAATAGCGAAAACGTTAATTTTAAGTTACATCTTTGATATGATTTGGGCTGTTAACATTAATGTTGCATCAATTAACAACATTTCAACTCCAAGACTTATTGAGCTGTGTTTATGATAGGCCAGAGTCGACGGGTATTTCTGAACTGCATGTTAGTAATGTTCAGGATAAACTTGTAATTTGCAATAGGTACGAGTATGTAGGTACCTAGGTACTTAAGTGATCTCAGTTTCTTGCGACTTCTTATACTTTACTCTTGACAGCAAAATAGCGGCAACTGGGTAAAATAAAATGTTTAAGATTTTTTTGAAGTTATACTTCTTTTGGCGCGATTGGGAAAAATGATGAGAGTTAATTTTTACGATGCGCGCGCACACCGACAGAATAAAGCAACACCCTGAAGTTAGTTGCGAACCTTTTACATCCTGAAGTTAATTGCGAACCTTTGTGTGTTGTATCAGTACAAATAATCATCAGTGTAAATAAATAAAAAATATATTGGCGTTTATATCAATTCAATTATATTTATGACGGTGATAGATATTTTTTATTGATCATTTATCAGTAAAAATATTTATTTTGAATATTAGTGGTAAAAGTGGTTTTAATATACTGTTTTAAGTGCATTTATAGATTTGAGGTTAACTGTCGGTATGTATAATTTATTTACATTGCAAATTATAAATTATTACATTATTATCTAATAAATATTTTTATTTGTTTTATTTTATTTTAATTATATTTTATGATTTTTCATTATTGTTGCATGCTATTTATGTATATTTATGTATGTATGCGTTGTGTTATTATTTGGTATTTTTGGATTGTTACGCCAAAGAAGTATAACTTTTTACGTGCGTACATGAGTACACACACTCTTTTTTTTTGAATTTTCTTTTATGTATGTAACTTAATTTATTAACATTTCACGACTGAAAACCCAATAAAATTTTATTTGAAGACCGAATCCAAGGCTTTAATGACAATTATTGTAAAGCCCCACCGAAATAGTCAATTGAAATTCTATATATTCAAGATTATAAGAAGCGATTACATGACTGATATGCATTTATTCATATGTATTCAGAATGTATAATTGGCAAGAATATCTCTTTCAAATTATTTTTTATTCATTTGGACAATACTATATCGGTGCACGGTCGGTCTCCCTACGAAGGGTCACGTTGCGCAATCCTTGCAATATTCATCGTTCATTGTATTACAATAATTGCCACATAAATATGTATGAATTGAACTTCGGAGACATTACACCAACTTTCAAACTGTCAAGTTTTTGTTCCCAGCACATTAAAAATGCATGAGTAAAGCGTCCCAGTTGGTGCATAAAAAGAAATTCGTCGAGGTCAAATAGTCCTTGCCCTCAAATTTGACGGTTTGCACGCCCCAAGAATTAAGATGATAAGGTTGATTTTTTATTGTTAAAATGATCCTGAAAATGAGGAACGAGTTAGTGATTTTGTCGCTAAGACATCGCGAAAAAATGCGCTATGGATAATTTTATGTAGCTGTCAAAATCATATAGCTGTTGAAATACTGCGTGTGGTTGTCATCGATTTTTTTACATACAACTTTGGTGGCAAAATTGATATACGAAATTCGATTATTACGAGAATATAGACCGCTTTGATTACCAGACTGTGAACTGATACTGATCAATTTCCACACAAAAACGCGATACAACTTTTTAATTTTGCTATGCTGACGCCAGTTACTGATAAATACGGTGTTTTTCATGATTAATTTAGAAAGTGTCAGCGTGTTAAGGTAGGCCGCAATCTGCAATGTAGTTGTGCGTAGGTACAAAAAGTGCACGAACAGCTTCTTGCTAGTGTTGCGTTCACACGAGTGCTAATGATAGCGACGCGACTTCCGCGAAGCTATCGCGAGGCGAAAACGCACCGATATGCTATGCGCATATTAAATTGTTGTCATAAAAGACGACTAAGAGGATAGCAGATAGGTACCTACAGCAGTTTAACTTTCATAATAAATATCAGCATATTGCGGTCACCAACCTGCCTGCTTGGCGAGGTGACAGTAGAAAACCTTTTAGTAAAAGTCTACATCCAACAGGAGACGTTTTCAGGCTGAAGATGATCAGCTCACTTGAATTTTCGATATTTTTTAACTGCACTGGCAAGAAATTATTCTAATATTTCATTTTGAACAACTACTATAACTACTTTACGGTTAGTAATAAACTTAAGTACCTCTTATATCAATGAATCAACTAAATAGTATATGTAATGTAAATTACACTGTTAATTTAAGTTGTCTGTAAAGTACAAGATACAGAAATGAATCAATAATAGCTCACATTTATCAAACTCTATAGTTATTAAATTAATAATTATATGTGCCTTATCGGTCACAGATGATTAATTAAGTACTTAATTAATACCCTTTGACAGTTGGAAAACTTCATATATGGGCGAATAAATTGATTTGATTGATTGAATTGAGTAGATTGAACGCTTATATTTGGATGTAAATTTTGACGTTGAACGAAAGACTATTTTTATATAGTATGGTATGAAATTATTCACATTACATCATAAATAAACAAAAATGTATTAAATATAAATAAAAGCCGGTGTTAAAATAAATAATACTAATAAAGTAGCATTAATAAAAGAACACATAAATTGCATCCACAAGAAACATTCTTAAAGATACCGCATGTATTTTTCTACTGTAACTAAAGTCATAGTGGTTTAAAAATAAGCATTGACATTAATTTGTTTGTTCACTATAAAACTAACTATCAGGCAAAGTAATACTATTATTATTTTGTTAGGTTTTTATAAGATACATTAAATGGCTTATACTAACTATCAGGCAAAGTAATACAATAATGTTACCATATTCCGACAAAGTTTAAGTACCTAAGGACCTATGATTAATTAATACTGTTATCTACTTAAAAAGTACTTTTAACAAATTAGAACTGATTATTCTTTTCAGAACTGTACCCTTTAATCAATATCATGACTAGCAATACGTTGGTGTAACAAATGACAGCTTAAATTTAGTTTTCGGAGTGAATACCAAGAGCGCTGTTCATCTTTCAAACAAATATTGCTAACTCATCGGCGAACTCATGGTAGAGTTACATTTGGAACTTTGGGACTTATTTGTATTTAGGTACTTGTAATTATTACTAGCTAGTAATGTTATTTATCGTCTTCTAGCACTAGTAAGCAGAGGTTTACTATTTCGAAAGATTTAATGAGCGTAACATATCTGATCCAATGTGCATAAACCAAGTTTTGAAACGCGTTACTCGATGGCGACATTACTTGCCTTTGCTCTATTGCATCACGATGTTAAATTGATAGTACTTACTCTATAAATTATATTAGGTACTAGCTGTTGCCCGCAGCTCCGCCCGCGTGAATGTCGGCATTTTCCATAAAAACTTTCATATCCTATTTCAACCTCTTCAAACCATTTTTCCCATGTTCTTCTCCAAGGTCTATTCTATCTCTATACCAAATTCCATCAAAATCGAGATTCGAGAGCTTTGCATATTTGGACCCAGGGAAAAATTATTACCTGCATCATAATACCTATTTTTTGTGAATTCGTGAGTTTATTTTAAACCACGGCTTAATATTCTTCTAGAAGTTATTTCTTGAAGATAGTTCAAGACATTTCTCCTAACACAATAAGGTATTATGGACAAGAACATACTGCAAAGTTTCTCAAACGCTGCTCAACGGAGTTGGATTCAAAGTTGCTTCCTAATTGAACTATTTGTTTTAAGTACACGTAGAGGCATAAATTGTTAATTAATATGGGATGTTTAGTTGGGAACCATTATAATAAATCTATGTGAAAATTAGATTGATGCTTGTTTGTCAGTCTAGTCGAAACAATAATAACAATATAATAAGTAGTAAATACTTGAAGTCGTTTGCTACTGGCAAATAATTGCAATAATCACTTGCTTGCTACATATTTAGAAATACAATTAGGTTTATTAACTACCTATCGTTTCATAAATTATGAACATGGATAGTATTTGGCCAGGAATGCTGTTATAACTTCCAGATTAGGAATTCATTATATCTAACTTAAGATAAAACAGGCTCTCGATTAGGAATATTGTAAGCATTATTTTGTGTTGGCAACATTAGCAACAGCATTTAATTATTTATGATAGCAACACTATCTTTCCAAGTAATCATTGTTAAGATTATGTTAGGTAATTTACTCCTATATGACTTTACTTTGTTATTTGGCATTTCAACTAACAAAATATTTACTCAAAACACGTTTTAAACTGCAATTTTTTTTATGGTCTAGCGGTTAAGGTGATCACTTTTACACTATCACCCAAAACTTTTGATTTTATTCTCAACTAAGACAAATATAGAACGTAATATCAGGTGAGTTTAGACCAGTTGTTCCCTACCGTGAGATTAGGTATCTATTTTGATTGATAAAGTACAATCTATAGCTTTAGAAAAACAACACTCTATATAGTTCGTTCCAAAGATTACACCTCTACATAGGAAATAAACACTGAAAGCAAACTGATTTTTCCAAATTTTCTTAAAACTTCCAAAAATTATTTTCAATAAAACTTTATTTACATTTATTAGGTTACCTAGATCCATCCTAGCTCTGACAGTTTTCTAAAAACTAGTTAATCCTTTATCCGATACGCTTTGTGTCATAAACTGTAACATTTTTACGTATAGTAAGAATCTTAGTCAATGTTTGGGATACTAGTTGTACTGTAAAAATTTACGAAAATAGACGAGGAAATTTATTAGTTTGAAGTAAGTAGTGCATACGGTCAGTTAGGCGCGAGGCCAACAGCACGTCTGAATTAATATCTTGTATCTAACACCATTGCTCTATCACCTAATTAAATGCTCTTTTTAAGCTTCTTCAGATTTTTGAATAATAAAAATGTAGGTACGTATGTTTTGGTTTGACGATTGCACTACTAAACATTAGTGCTTTATTTGTGTAGGGTGTCGTACAAGAAAAAAAATACATCTAATGTCGCGTAAATTAAACGACCATCAAGAGTAGCCTCTACCGTAGCTGTGTTTTCTTCCATGGCCATGGTGCGCTCCCGGTTCCAGCGCGTTCCGCCGTACCCAACACGTCCACACTGGCGCTACACGCTCACGGCGCGGCACGACCTTTTGTGTTATCGGCGAAAAAAATTGTATTCGTAAGTCAGTACGCGGCATAAGATCATCGTTATCCGAAGGTCATTCTGTCTCTCAAGATTCGAATCAAATATGTTTATAAAACTGAACAATCTACCTAAGCTACAAATTAGGTACTACTTTTTTCAAAGATGGAAATGATCAAAAACACAATTAAGTAAATTTTATATGGCATTGTTAAATTATCTATATTTAAAACTTTTAAATAGGATTCATTTTGATGTACCTTAATTTAAAAAAGCTGCTTTTATAACTAGATGTTGTTAATGATTAAATAAAGGAGTAATATTATAAACAGAGCTATTTGTAACAAAATGTGAGCGAATCTGTCGCCAGTAGCGACAACAGTATAAATGCTACGTCAAAACGAACAGCAGGCAGATTTACTAAGATTTATGTACATATTTCACGGAAACGGGCTCACCGAATGTCCCAAGGCTGACGGCAGGACAGTTATTAAAATCAACTATATTACTGTCACAATGGTTGTAGTAAACGTTACTTATTGTTCTGTAGAAATATTTGTAGGAAAAATTAATTCAACCAATGTTGAAATGGCATGAGTTTTATTAATGACTATTATAAGGCAGAATGGTGGCTTGTGTAGTCGTTATAAATCTGATTAAATAAAAGATTAATTACTAATTTTGTCAAACTAAAATATTTGAGAAGTTGGTTCATTTGAATACATATATTAGTCTTTTTGTGATAATTCACTTATTGATAGTTATTAATTTGTGTGTAAAGTTCCTTTCAAAATAGCTCTCGTTTCGGCTAATTGTTTAAAAATGGACAGAAGGTAGAAAATATAGTCCGTTTATTAAAGCCGGTTAAATATTTCTAGACAATGCATCAGTAACACGATAGACATTTGTATATACATTAAACACAACACTATTGTATTGTATTTGTATAGTAAAAATGGGTCAGACTATAGCAAAAGTACCATAGAAAATAAATCAGTAGTCGAAAACGTGAGCATGACTAATCATGGTGTATTTTTAAAAATGTGGTGGTCAAAAGGATAAATTTAAATAAAAAGAAATGAAAAGAAATATAACATTGATAAAGATAATAACATGACATTAGTGGTTTCTGAGGCAGATAAAGTCGTAGAAGTTAACCGCCCGATGCGATAGCCGAGCAAGTTCAAATATTTAAGAAGGTCGATTAGCGATAGGCAAAAAATATCCTATGTATGTATGTCAGTCGGCAACAGAGAGCCGCGCGCGCGCACGTCTGTGCGCTATCTATTGTCTGACGCCCAATTTCACATGGCCCAGGTTATCGTAAACCAGATAAATGTTCCTATCTACTCATGTAACTATAATTACATATGTAGCGATCAATGTACTATCGGTACTATTGTGTCCGTGTCCGTGAACTTTTATATACCTATTTTAGATACTAATTACATTTGTTTTTATCTATTTCACAAATATAAACTTTATGTACGAAAATACCGATTGTTTTAAATATCAGGGCACCTTTTAAATTCACATGACACAATCCTATTATTAATGCGAAAGTTTGTATGTGTGTGTGTGTGTGTGTGTGTGTGTGTGTGTGTGTGTGTGTGTGTGTGTGTGTGTGTGTGTGTGTGTGTGTGTGTGTGTGTGTGTGTGTGTGTGTTTGTTACCACTCAGTGCCTAAACGGCTGAACCGATTTCGAGAAAAACGGTCTGGTTCCCGAGGAATACAAAAAACATATTTAACGCGCGGGCGAAGCCTTGGAGGGCAGCTAGTTAATTATATATCTTCTGATGTACGTTGATATAAAAAATATTCATGGAGTTTCACATAAAAATATTAAATCAACTCATGAATAATGATGTTCTACTTAAAGGGTAATTTTAAAACTAAAATTAAATTTAAGCACTTAAATTGGGCATCTTCCAAAAATTGCATCGATTCGACCATGGTGACATATTGGAATAATTACAAGGTTCAGCCAATACAAAAGGCAAAAAAGAATATAAATGAAAAATTGATTTTATATTTCTAGAAGTATGATTGCGTCTTAAACTTTAACGTACAGTTGGAACCTTTTTCTGCTACTCAAAATCTCATTGTCTTAAAAGAAAAATATATCGCGTCGAACATGACACCATTTTGGTGTTTTACTTAGTACATTGAACTTATAATTAATTTGACTGTTGAAAACTACGATCCGTAAGATAAAATGTATGTACTCTATTGATCAAAAGAGTTATTTGGGTAAATCGTATTAGTAAGAAATTTGTAGAATATTCATAAACATAAATTAGAAAAGCTAAAGTCTTGGAGAGAGCTAGTAGCTTTCAGATGAAATGACGATGGGTGTGAAATTATGGAGCAAAGGTATTTGAATTAATAGGTTACCAAAAAGATATTAATAGTTTTAGAGGCGTGCATTATTAATTAAAGGTATTAAAATTTACCTTAGGTCCAGCCTAAGGTCCTTTCCTTCGACAGTGAGGTTATAGTGCAGCATATGAGGCTGCATGTGTTCTGTATGGTGCAGATCTCGCCTCGCTCGGGAATGTCCATGCTCGTGCGAGTGGTCTACCGCATGCGAGACCAGCTTGCCACTGTGGGAGACCTTCACGGGGTGAATGACTTGCACGAGGGCAGGATCCAGGTTTCGGTCGGAGTAGATACCTGCGGAAGGATATTAAATGAATAAAGAATTGTGTATACTTAAGTTAGCGAAAAATAAAATAATAATAATATTAGACTGTAGTTTGAAAAAAGAAATTGCTTACGTAAACGAAAACTTTTCGCCAAGTATATCGATCGACCTCAAAAGCCAAGTTCGCTCCGACAGGACAATTATGTAGGACTAAGTATAGTTATATTGTTATTATAAGCGTGAAACTAATCGCATCCCGGAAGAGATTTGTAATTGGTCTATTTTTTTCATAGATTAAGAATATAATTCTAAACACTTTTTGGATTGTTAATGGCGACAAGTAAATTTAAGAAGTGCGTATACTTTTCTGGCAGAATTAAACAGTCAATTCGATTCACATTTTATATTTATCCCACATTGATATAACTTATTTTCTAGTGATGGAATTTAATAAGAAGGACTTCTATGTCATGCAAAAAAAGTGTTAGCGTCAATGTGCTCGATAGCTAGATTTTAGGTGCTACTCTACTTAGCGGTTTTTATTACACCTACATAGTTTCTAAATAAATAACAGTAGCATTTTATATGTCGTGCAATAGATAAAAGGTCAGATATTTTCTAGAATGTAATATTTTATTGGTTATATTGTACACTTTAATATAATAATGTTAACATTCTTGCATAATTATTAAGCTTTTGTCTGTATTGAAATCGTCCAAATTAATTTCAATTATTATATTTTATTTATTTTGTTCACCTCTAAAGGTAAGACGATTCGTTTACATATAAAGTAGTAAGATAAACTTTCTTGTTACTAACCAATGCAAAAAGGTAAACTCTGTATTTCTATTTAGAGACAAGTTTATGTGAAAGCCCTATTAGTTGATATAGAGCTTTCATATATACTTTGTCGTACTAGCATTTTAACTTTTCAAAAGCCATCCTAGAGAGCGTGACGTATATAAGGTATAATATTTTACCATTTTATACTAACGACGGCGTTCCTTTTATAAATTATTTTTACATTTGATTAATTGTTATCTGTTTACTCTTTTTTTTTATTTTCTGGATAAAGTTTCTACTGCAATATAACATTTGACTGGCCCCAGTCCCGATAATATTTGAAAAAAAGCATGCAGTCGTAACAACTTTTCGTTGGTAATTTATAAAATTATCCACCAAAAAATGTATATCGTCCTACATATCAGTGTGGGGCGAACCCTCTTGCTAGGCGGACCTATGTTGCGTTGTGCAAGCATATAATCTAGATTCTAATATAATATTAAGTATTAACATATTATTATAAATGGTAAACACGACGACCTGTCACAGTGCACGCATCTATGTCACAGAGTAGTGAATGAAGCTCAGAGTCAACGTCAAAAAGCCCTCTTCCGAAAATGCTATAAAACATGCAGGCGTAACAACTTTTAGTCAGTAATTTATGAAATTCTTCACCAAAAAAATATATGCATAAAATCCATAGGATATGAGTCGGAGACTGGTTGAGCCAGAATTTTCTACTAACATATAATGAGAACAAACACCACAAAGAGAACTCCAAATCGTTTAAATAAGACTATTTTATTCCTTCAATATAAATAAAAAGGTATAAAAAAATTATATGTACTTCTTCCAAATAAGACGCTCGTGGTATGGTTGTCTTTCTTTTTAAAAAAATACATTTATTTTTGGAGAAACCAACGTGTTTGTTTGTGTGATTGCTGATGAATTTATCAAGACGAACAACTACCGGAAATATATCGTGAGAGAGGGCGCTATCGACATATTATTATGTTGGGCATGTAATCGGCCTGATGAGGCTCTCGGGCATATTGTTTACAGCAGTTCACGTTTTGCTAACAGAGAGTACTTGCACAGACATAACCAAGTGGCCAGAATCATCCACCAGCAACTTGCTTTGCTGTACAAACTTGTGGACGAAGTGCCGTACTACACGTATAATCCTGAGCCGATTCTCGAGAATGGTGGCGTGACATTGTACTGGGACCGATCTATCATCACTGACAGGACTATTGTTGTATTAACTATGCCTAATATATATTCGTCACCATCCCTCATGATGATCTTGATCTGAGATGAATCTTGTGAAAGCTGAAAAAGACAAACAGATCAAGTATCTGCATTTAGCTCATGAGGTTGGCGATCATTGTTCTGATAGTGGTTACAGTGAATAGACTTATTGCTAGAGCCTCAACCAACGTCTTAAGAGGCTTGCGTTAACTGGTTGGATCAAGGGTCCGATACAGACTGCAGTGCTGCTTGACACAGCCCGCATTGTAAAGAGATTCCTATCTCTGGAGCTCTAACCATCATAGGTATAGCTTGATCCCTGAACCTTAACGGGATAAGGTTTCCATATTTCATATTTTTAAATGTACTTATGTTTTTTATAAACATATATTCAAAAATTTAATTTTATGTGTTTAATAGTTAATTAAGAGAATTATAATAATATCACAACAACTACACACACAATCACTGTGTTTGTAAGAGAATAATATGTTTGGTAGTTAAATAGCACTTCCAAGTACATACTACCTAAATACGAAGCCTGAAAAGTTTTGTGAATTTGATTTGTATATTAGGATAAAAAAATTCTGCGATCCACATTTAGTAGTTTTACAACGGAGACAAACGCCTTTATCTCCATTGTTATATTTGTAAATTACGTCTAGAAACGGAGATACGGTTTTTGAGTTGAATACAAAATAATGTCAAATTTTACTAAGTTACTCTGGATTAATATTACTCTGTAGCCAACGTGTCTTGCGGAACGGTCAGCGACTACGTGAGCCATCACTTCTTTTCATGTAGCGCGTAGCGCAGGAAAACAAAGAAAGCTCCACCTATTCGCTTAAGGTAATTGGCGATATCAGTAGGTTTACTGTACCATGCAGGTATTGATCGGTGCTACTGATGCGACCTTCGTAGCTGAGTTCTGGTCTGACTAATTGAAATTGCCGTCGACAAGCTAAGAAGAAGAAATTTATGGTGTATTTTATTTCAATGACAGTAAATTGTCTTTGTTATATATCAAATGTTACATGGACTTCCTAGTTTTTAAACTGTAATTATATGTTAATTAGATAATAAACAGTCGGCGCCAGTAAGCATGCTGTGTTGATTACCGTGTAACCTAATCCTTAGACATACAAGCCTGCCACGTTCCTAGTCGTGGAATTCTCAGTAGCATATAATTTTCATAGATAATCACAATTCCTAGTTTATCACTTATCGTATGAACAATTCGTATGAAGTGGGAGTGCGCAGTCAGCACGCGGTGGCTGGCGCTAGTCACTTGATACTTGCTACACAGTACTCGTTACCAGCGCACTAAGGCCACACAGGTTCTACTTGTAACTTGTGTTTTTCTCACTCCATATTAGTCTTCCAGCCTCATACATAAATGAATTTAATTAAGGTAAAAACTGCGATTGTTTAAGCCTTACCGGGTTTAACTGCTCACCCAGACGATAAATGGATTAATAGAGCAATAATTTTCTCAGAAACGCCTTGAGTTAGCGTCTATCTTAAATAGCGTACGTTTTTATTGAGAAACGATTGTCATATATATGTATGAAGGCTCCGGGGACAAAGAAATACCGGTATGTTTTAGAAAACGGATTGCCATCCACGGACTGGATGAGTCAAGAAGTTTAACTTTACCAGATCTATTGATCTACTGCGTAGGTAATGTGTCATTTAATATTTTACGCGTTAGTAGTTTAATACGCTCGTTTCTTTTCTTTTGGATACCATTGCATATTCTCGTACTCACTTATGTCAGTTTCATTAAGACGCTCAATTATAAAATGATTTTGAGCAACAGATTAATAAAAAGATAGTCATTAATACTTATCACAACATTTATTGGCTCTTCTATTTTTATTATCGAAGTCTTTTAGTCTTTGTAATTGTTTCTATTTGGCGCGCTAATATAGTGGACATTAAGCTTAATGCTACAATGTTGTAATGAAGAACTTAGGTTGATTATTTGAACCTCAGTAGTGCTGTGTCTGTGGTATAATTACGAGCAATTATTGTGCGTAGGTCTCGCCCTCCTGCCGGTTCGGGTACGTAAGATAAAATGCCTGGCATCAATTTATACGATCAGTGGGAGGAATTTTTAATGGCCATCTTATTGTGTAATTATTCTCTTACTATAAACTTTACTATAATTTCTAATTTAATTGTCTTGTTTTGTTACTATCCTACACATTTCAGTTCATGACCTGATAATGTTCGTGCACACGAACTATCAAAAGGGCAAGTGTTGACTAATTCTATGCGAAATAGATGTCTGTTGCATTTGACGTTTAAAGATATTGTTGCAGAAAGATCAAATATTGCGAAAGATGTTTGTTTAAACACACTAATCTGTCCTGAATCCTAAAAATCAAACTACAAGTTTGGTTATTGGGTTATCCTCTCTTAGATCTTTATTCCTCGTGATCAGTAAAGGCTTGATTGTTTTCTCAGCAATGCGAGGATGCTACTTATGTTTATCAGCAACGCTAAACGCTCCATCATTTTTGTAAGATATCTATAATTACTTCGTTTTTGTTAACAGCAGTGATGCAATAACCGGTCAATGAATTCTGTAAAAGAAATATCATGTCCTATCTTTCTTTTTGTTTACATTTATCTCACATTGAATTCGGACCTCGTGTTTCTAATGACTATAATTAACATTCATGTAAGTATATTGTAAACGTCACAAGAATTTATTGTATGTCCGTTTCTCATAAATAAGGTTATTCGTCATTTTCATCATTCCAGTTATTTCGTTCATAATAAAATTTGATAAATTTAATATATTAAATTCGAAGGTATTTATTCGATCGCTTATGTAAACTAATGTTAAGTAATTTATTATTGAGAAGTCAGGCAGCTTAGATGCTAAGTAAGAATTTGAGTTTCTATGGGTATTTAGGAATCTCATTATTTTACGAACTGAATTTGACCTGAATTGAATTTGATTATTTTCTTGCACCCATTATCTTACTCAGTTGAAAGATTTCCACTGTTGGCAAAAGGGAGGCTTTGAACAATCCATCTTCACGTTTAATGGGTAGAAGTTTAATGTAACTGGTAACGCTACTGTCTCTTTGCTGGTATTCCAATCAGAGCTTACGATCTTCTTGAATCAGTATGAAACATACCTTAATATTATACCCGTCCCAAATATCTGCCTACTGGTCTATTTTTTAATTGGGTTGTAAAAGATATTAGTCTTAGAAAAACACTGATATTTAGAAGACCTTAATATACATAGATGCTATAATGGTGCGAAGAATGATGCAATCTTTGTCACCGAACTTCCCCCCTATGGTTGTAATAAGTATGTAATATAATAAAATTAATTATTCATCGTTTATAATACCGGATAGGAACCAGTCTCAATAATTTCGTGATATCTTCGTCTAAGAATTGATTCTATATTGTTCTAATCTTCATTATTTCTGTTTCTCAAGGACTCGTAATTTTAATAATTGACATTCGATTTTATTATTAATATGAATATCAAATGGGTAAAGTTGTACTGATCTAATATGAGTGGTTGTATGTTTGTCTTACCGAATGACAACGTTAAATATTTGAATGGAAAGTGTATAGCGCCTCTAGTGTTTACTCTAAAAACTAATTAAAAAAAAAAATTACGTAGGACTGACACACGTGACACGGTGAGACAAACGCTCGTAAACCGATGGCAGAACTACAAAGATTGGATGAACAGCCAAACTAAATTAGCACAAAGCGATAAAATACTATTACATCACGGTTAATTGTTCATAATCAGAGTATGCTAACAAAGGTATTAACTCTAGATATGACAAGCACAAACCTTTTAATTATAATTTCCTGTAAAAAATAAAACGTGTGTAACTATTTACTTCATGACTACACAACTCTAATTTTAAATAAGATAGTTATTATACGACTTTGACTAGCTGTTGTGGTGTACATTAGTGGCGCAGTGTTAATGATTTATCTGCAAACACACTTCTCCGGTTTAGATTTTGGGTTGGGTAAATTGGCAGCTACCGAGATTTGGATTAAGTCAGCACTGAAATTGTGCCTGGCAGGTACATCCCGATTCAGCCTAGATTAAATGTAATAGCTGTTTTTAGTATAGTCGCCAATTTATATCTAGCAACGGACAGACGAGGTTGCTGTTCAAAACGGTTCAATACTTACACGACATAAATCTCTCTGAGAATTTTATTCCAAGTCTAGAACTTTTTTGAGTCCCTTAATTGTGTATTAAATTGTATTTCATCTGCAACGCAGAACTTGGTTGCGCGAAGTATATTCGGCGTGAAAAGACCCTAATACTATCATCAGGCGACACACGCTGTAGTTTGATGACGCTTTACGTCATCACATACGTCATCAAGATCAACAGATTCGCGCCTTTTCTGCACCTTACTGATAAGATTTGGTAAACAAATATTGAACTTAATAGATAAGTGTATTAGGATCGTTATACTTTGCACTTTCCTGTGATAAAAATTAGTTATAATAAAGTACTTTTATGACATGATAATAATCAAACCTTAGCCTGATAGAGTATTAACTTTATCTACGTAAAACGTTATCGTCCTTGGATAAGTCATTTGCCTTTAGCTTTACTTATAAGAGGGGGCATGAACCTTCTATGCCCTGCAGGGGAATAATAATATAATAGATTGGTATTGTAATTAGTACAAAATGATGTTCTACATTTTATTATAACGAATAGGCACTCTGTTGTAGCCACTTTGAAAAATAAAAATAAAACTGTGAGGTGTATTCGTTTAAAAGGTCGTCGGTAAGGGTTTGAGTTATTTATTATACTTTTAAAATAAAAAGACCGCATAATTATTACGAAACAAATAACTGAAGAGCACAACACTAGGTCTGTTTTAATTAACTTTTCAAAAAATTGTCTGCATTGGTGAAAATTTACGTACAGGCGTAATTGAGATTCCAGAAATGTCAATTTTAGATAGAAAAGCACCTTTGATCCGTGTACAAATTTATCATAAAAGTTCAATGACCGTGTCGTGGCCAGTAACAGCTTTGTTTTATAAATCCCGCCATCGATTGCAGCTTTACGGTTATTGGTTTGATTACGTTTATGCTTCATTTCGAAGCTTTCAGTTCAACTCACTTCACGTTATCCACGGGTTATTTTTGAAATGTTCTTAACTCTGCAAATAGAATTTCATGGTGCGTTTTAGTACTTTTGCTAACGCATGTACTATCAGCTCACTTACTGCCGGTTTTAGATACACTTAAGTTCAATTCAGTCCTATATTCGTACGGTGGTTTGAATAATAGTAGGACAGTTTAATTAATTATATAGAAATTTTCAAAACCAAAAGAGATATGATTTTTGATTACAGTATTATATTTAATTAAAAGGTCGTTTTGTAAACTGTAAGCGCCACAGTGTCTATCAAGCAAATGCATACACAGCAGTTACGTCACTGTGTTGCAAATCTCATCAAAATATTGCACAAATATCGTATGATTTTAAAAATAGCATCGTAAGTAATTTCATTTTGTTGCGTTCGTTTTTATTATGACTCCTATGATAAATAAAAATGATTGTAAAATAAAGTTACAAATAAAAAATCAAAACATACTCTTCTGTTCAAGAGAGCCGTAAGTTACTTTTTGCTGCCCACTGTGGAAAGCGATTAAGTTGATAGTTTCAGCTGTTTGGTAAACTCTATTTAGGTACTGCTTTGCCAAGCTCATTAATAGAGAACTTTTCCCCTTACGCACAACATTAAATTGACTATTCAATAGTTCATTTATAATTTCACTCATACATGACAACATGTTTTAAGTTTATGATGACTGCTAACCATCAACACGTATGTATATTAGTCACAAATGTCTCTTGTCATTTCTTTAATTAATTAATAATGCCCCTAAACTTAAAGAAAATAAAAGGACAAATAACAAATCTCTGGAGTAGGTATGTCGGTAAGCTGCGAGCATGTGTGGCCGGTTCGTCAGGGGCATGGTAACACAATACTGAGAAGTACCATACTTTAGGGTTTTATTTTGTGTCTTTTTAACCTTATATGGAAGCTTGAAAAGTATAGGTATTTTAGAATTCAGTAGTTATATACATAATTATACATACATAGCTTAAGGCAGTCCATCGAAAGCATCTATCTGTATGAAATCGCTAATCTCGAGAACCACCTAATGAATTTTAGGTGCAGTTTTCACTGTTATATTGTGCGTTTCTCGAGGAAGGTTTTTATATAATATAATTATTGACATGTAATCTATAGATGATTATATAACTTTTAACTTGATATCGATGCGAATCGAGGGCGGGTCGCTAGATTTTAATAAGACTAATAGTAGCCCATTAATAACCTACTGCATAGCACAAGCCTCTAGTGGTTTACATAGAGAAGGCACGTATTGGTTACCACATTTACTCAAGACAAGGCCACTTGACTTATATTAATTATAATATTCAAGTTTCCTCTCGATGTTTTCCTTCATGGTACCTACTTTATCAACTCCAAAATGTTCGAGCAACTGCTTGTATGGTCTTACCATAAAGGAAAATTGTAATTATAATAATTATACGTTTATAGTTGTTTGTCTTACTTAATATTACTGTATACCTTTTATAATAATAAAATAAATACCTACCTATTTTGTAAGTATTTCATTGACTACACTCACAATAAATAGTACCTATCTACAGCAAGTATTACGACAAAAACTGTGTACAACGTCAATATTGCCGTACGTGTATTCTAATGGCTCAGTAGCCACACAGAGAAACACACAGTTGTGTTCCCAAATATGTTGCAGTCGGGTTCTTGTCTGACTGGTTACGGCTGAATATCAGTATATTAAGTATCTGTATAAGTATTCGGGTCTTCACGAACAAATTAATAAGCAGCATATTCAAGACTGATTAAGGTGACGAAAATTAGATGAGGCCTATGTCTAACAGTGGATGTCTTTCGGCTGATATGTGACCAATAAGACCAATAGAAAAAACAAAGCCGATGTGCACACTTGTTCTTAGTACCGTAATTGACTACCAACCAGCTTAGAAATAAATAATATGAAACATATGTAAATTACTATATTGAAAAATAATTATAGTTATTAAAAATATTGAGTATCAAATTCAAATATAATATCTTCTCTATAATTAACTATAGAAGCTAAAAGATGTCATGCATTTTGTTAAAAATACGTTAGTTGAAAACTGTCAAATGGTGATTTTAAGTCGTAAGTAATTGAATGCAGGGTAAAAATTGGCGTACTATGGATATTAATTTTTAGGTTGCGTAATACGTCTGCTATACTGACCCTCAGTTTCTGAAAGGCTGATCAACGAAAAATTAACTAATCACCTGTTAAATCTTGGAGCTTGGTCGGCTTGATTGTGTTTTTTAAACATTATTACTTTTGCAATACTTGAAAAATACAGCCATCTCTCACATACTATCAGGTCGTATGCTTGTTTCCACCAAAGTTTTAAAAAAGAAAGGAAATACTGAAGTATCTTTACAACTGTTCTATATTTAGCATCCAAAACTTAACTGACCTCATTTGACCTCCAGAATCGAATGGGCAACACGGATTCGATGAATAGACTATGAATCAGACTTCGTCAACTTTTCACCCATCACAATTATCATAAATATAGAGCGACTATACATGCTATCTGACTCGCAAAGGAGTCCCGATGTATCCCGAATGGTCACAACATAGGCTTTGTTCCCCAGTTCACTTTGTGTATGACAATACCCTATTATTAGAGTAAGGTTATCAAAAACTATAAATAGGAAGAAAGGGCCGTTTAAAAATACGATAGAAATTAACAGTAAGCTTAATTAAATAACTAGTATTTTTATTGGCAATGATAGCAGATGTTTTTACGGTCCCACTGATGGAAAGTGCTACTCATTTATTTCGAATACCTCACGACGACTGTGGCTTAAGGGACAGAACCAACTGTGTGGCTGTGTACACGTAGAAAAAGAATATATATATATATTATACTGCTCATACATAAGACAAAGACTGTAATCATTTTTTAGTTTATGAGAGAAAAATCTATTTCATAAATCATTTCACTCAGATAGAATGCATATACCCTTGTTTGTTTCAAAAATAAATGTATCATGTATTATGTATACTATGTTTATGCGAAATTTAAAGTAGATTGGACCAAGGAATCACATTGTCCCATACAAACTTTGCTCCTGTTTTTTACTCTCCTATGGATCGAATTTCTCAAAATCCTTAATAGTTTACCACCAAACCAAACAAACAGACCGAATAGATATACCGCCAGTGCGGGCATAACTCCTTGCTAAAATGGTTATGCTATTTTTAACTGTTTGATTGAAACATACGTTATTTTATTTACATTCTCATGTTTATACAAATAAAAGCTAAGGTGCAGGATTGTTAAAAAAATTACACCTACAAAAAAAAAAATTGGAAGAGGCCTTCTAACAGTAGTCCTGAAAAATAGGTTAAAGTTTAAATTAAGTTTTGTTCTAATAAAGTTAAAGTATAGATAAACCGACATGAGATCACCAATCCATAGAACCAACCCATCTCTTCTCTCGGGTATCGTAAGAGGCGACTACAAAAATATCAGATAACGGGCAGCAGCAAACTAAAACCTTACTGCAGTCACGAACCTATTTGCCAAGTTATCAGCAGTCTTAAGTTAGTGCAATTTGTCTAACTTTTTGAATCTACAAATGTGCACAAATCAAGATTCAAATTTGATGTTAAAATATATTTTAATTTAAAATTACGAGAAACTCTGAACTTTATGACATGAATATGATTTGCTGTTCTACATTTTACGTTGAAACATTAAATATTTGATTTGATTCTATTCCACGAAGCGATAAAGCTTGTATTAATATTTATTATAATTTTGGAGAGACATCGTACAAGGCATATCAGTTGATATCAAAGTTTCTATTTTTACTACTACTCTCCGTCTGTCGGTTTGTTTGTCTACGTGTATCTCAGAGATATATGGATCATTATTGTTTGTTGATGAAACCTTATCATTACAACATTAAAGTGAGTATTATACATTTGTTTTACTTCCTCACTAAAAACCCATTTAATTGACTACCTACCTGGTTACAAAAATTTGAATGAAAATTATCACAATCTAATCTATCGAGCACACGGATACTCGTAGCACGTTAAGCCGGAATATCATATTAGTTTGTGGCAGTTGCGAAGGAGAGTTAAAAACATAAAGAAGAGGGAGTGAGAGCACCGACTTGCCCGAAATTGAATTGAGTTGAGAAAATATTGATATTTTTCCTATACTGGTCAAACTAAAAGTCAACTGTAATGACATGAGATGCGAAGGGATCATATATGAACGCTTAGGTAAATCTAATCTATTAACCTGAAGATGTCTACTGCTGGACATATGCTTCTTCCAAAAGGTATAATATATATGCAAGTAGTGTTAAGTCGCTTGTGTTCCCTTAGCAGCATCATAGGACACCCACGGAAAGATAATAAAATGGAGTATTTCTCTATTCTAGATATTTATTAGGTAACACGTACGCCAGACTCTGCGTTGATAATTTCTCTACAAGCAAATCTTGTAGGAATCTTTGTCAGACTTGGAATCGAATGCATGACAACATGACGGCATACGCACTACAATGATGCCATTGATACAGTTGCGTATTTTTTAACATAGAAGTACTTTTACAACCTGATTCCTATTTAATAAATAAAATCTAAGTGCGCAAAGTGCATCATCAAACATTTAAACTTAACCGTTACGTAGATCGTTGAATCTAAATTTTAACTAAATGTCTATTATAATTAAATTATAACTTTTAAATATTTTATATTAATAACTTACCAGTATGAATGTTCCTAATGGTTTCCTGGACTTGATCCTCATACTGAAGCTCTTTCGACAAATTTATCGTGATATGCTTCGCCCCGCACCACGCTACTAACATGTGAAACAACAGCAGTTTAAACAATGAACACCGCACATCCATCTTTCTAAGCACCCGACAATTGGTGACACGCATTATGAGTCCACGTTTTATTATAATAATTAGTTTTATTTCACTGTACTGTCACCACACTACTACCGATACAACGATTGACTTAATTGATGATGGCACATTTAGACGGCTTTATGCTTGTAGTTGGATATTGATAATGTACTCATCAATCGTCTCCTGAGATTGTTTCTCATCATACACTACCTGTGAACAAAATAAAAATAAATTAATAAAATTTAAATAAAAATTTATATAAAACAAATTTTTATTTTACAGACCTAATTTTTTGTAGCAATATTTGGTAAACCAACTAATAAAATAAAGATAAATTATTATTTAAAATCTTTAAAATTTATTTTAATATTTAAAATTTTTATTAGTATAAATAATTAAGTTTGCTATAAATTATATTCGACCACATTGTTAGATGTGAACAGAGTGTATACATGTAGCGCCGTGAGTACGCGGCCGCTGACTAAGATTACTATCTGTATCTGAGTGTCGACCCGTACGTTACATAATTATTCTAAATTACGTTTATCTCCTCTGTTCACGACTTTATTACAATTCGGCGGTACGTCCCGGAGATCAATGTAATCTTTTTATAAAACCCATTTACTAAAACAATAAACTTGTGCCAAGAGATTACTCTCATAGTAAAGTTGTAAAATAACAAAAAATATTATTTTACAAATTGACGCTTCTTTAACGGTATCTTGCTAATGAAGTGACAATATAATATATTAACATAATAATATGTGTGAAACAGATGTGTTGAGATTAAGATGTTATATTGTTTTCATTTATATGTCAAAAATCAGGGTGCATTGTAAGCTTTTTATAGCCAAAATATACCGCTTCACTTTAGAAAGTGAGGCTCTCTTTATTGGGTACAGAAGACGAATGATTGTAAAACTGCTAAATTAATGATAATTTCAAACTATAAACTCAACTTAAACTAAAACGGTGTTTGCAGCTAACTTATGAATACATATAATATGATATATTATTAACGGAATTTAATATGGTCGTAAAGTGTTTACTAGGTAAGTAAGTAGGTACATACTTACCTTAATAGTAACGGTTTAAACAACTATGCTACGACAAAATGAAACAATAGCCAAGTTGAGACTGATATGCTTTTCTATGAAAAGACGGGAATGTGTTCTAGGAATAAAGAATGAAAGGGCGATCTTAGGGCCCACGTGTCGTACGATAAGAAGGCGCCAGAGAGCTACCTTTCTGTCTTTGTTTTTGTTTGTTTCTTAGAGCGAGGAGACGCGAGTGGTAGGCGCCACCGCACTCGCCATACCAGCGCCATCGGGCCAGCGCCATGACGGTTGAACATGATTGTTAAAAATGTTTACTTAGTCGCTTTATGGGTTCGTAATTAACATTATACGAGTGGGAACAAAGCTTTACTTGACTTTATCTCATGCTACAAGGGAACGTAGTTTCTTCTTTGCTTATGGCATTTAAAACAATGGTACTCAATGAATGAAACTGCCACAAAACAAAAGCAGTCTACAGAAATTATGCCGAGTTTATTATGATGTTGCATCAAAGAAGCTAGGTAGGTATAATATTAGTAACGTAAGACCTTAGGTTTCATTTTCAACAGATTTTCATTTCGTGCGTGTCACTATTTTTGTTAATATTTCATTAGCTTTAGTGAGTATATTATGCCTCGTGCCAACAAATCTCACCTGTACGTTTCAAACATTAGGTAGGTATATAATTTTAATAGCGACGTGTTATATTACAGCTGTGTAAATTTTCATCAATACAGTAACAATGAAATCGGCTTAGTAACTAAAGGTTGGCTCTTAGATCTTAATGAAATTCATGAAATACGGTTTATCGAGGTTCTTTGTAACTTCATTGGGCATGACTTTCAATTGATACTTCTATCGGGTAATTAATATGCGCATAATGTATAATGGTAGGTAATTATATTTATATATGCGTTGCTTTAGAGTCAAAGTGATAGGGCGCACAATTAGTCAGTAATAAATTAATTGCAAATATCTCGCTTCAGAAGGACCGACCTATTCCGGAATTTTGCGACTAATTTCGACTGTTCGAGATATAATCAGATATTCGCTAGGTACTATGGTTTTCGAGGTACAGAGGAGGCTATGCCAACTTGAGCGCTCAGTTTGGCACAGCTACCATAGCCCCCTATAACTTTTGAACGGCGGGCTGTAGAATCCTGAAATGTTGTGTGTAATGTCAACTAATTACTGACTAATTGTAGGTATCATCAGATTTTTGCTAGGTGCTACGGTTTTCGAAATATGAGGTGGCTGTGCCCACCTGAGCGCTTATGTTGGCACAGTCATTAATACCCCCTTATAACTTTTTAATGATGGACCGACTAATACTGGTATTTTGCGACCAATTTCGACTAATTACTGACTAATTCGTCATGTTATTAGATTGTCAGTTTGTGATGGTGGCTGTACCAAGATGAGCCATACCATTGGGGGCAGTATTTGGATGTCTAAGGGTAAATAAGGCCACTCAATATTATCTGGGCAAATATTAAGCATTGTATATAAATATACAGTGGGTTATCATAACATGGAATTGAATATTGCTGGCAAAACGTACGAGTAGTTATAACGCCTCAACCTACCCCTTCCGCGATACATGACGTGATGTATGTATAACAAGTGAACCTGTTGTAATGACACCACACTATACAACAAACAATATAATCTTTACAACTCTTATTTCCCCGTATCACGTAGTATGACTGTTATCAGTAAAGATAATAACATCTCTGTGTGTACTTCTAATCTTAGCGCTGACCTGAATCTTGTCTAGGCTAATAATGACGTATGACCTGGACTCAATCTCTTCCACTGTCTATTACAAACACCAGATAAAGGAGATTTAGATGTCGCTAATGAGGACATAGAGACAAAAAGTTATATAATTTTACTAGCGGCTTGCCTCGGCTTCGCACGTGGATACTTTTATACTATTTGTGCGTGGTTACTGATCGCTCTCTCTCTCTCTCTCTTTAAAGCCCACCGCAGTAAAGGACCGAGAAAGATCACCGACCAGACCCTCGAACTTATGGACGAAAGGCGCAGGATGGTACTGCGATCCCCAGAGGAAGCGAGTGACTATCGGCGGCTCAACAGACGGATCTCCAAGTCTTTGACTCGCGACCTTCGCCAATTTAACACACAACGTGTTAAAGAGGCTATAGAGCGCAACAAAGGCTTGAAAGTGTTCGCACGAGATCGGTCTGTTGGGCAGAGCCGACTTGTCAAGCTGAAGACTGGGGACGGCAGGCTCATCTCGTCTAAGCCAGAGGTTTTAGAGGAGGTCGAGAGGTTCTACGGACAGTTATACACGACACAACATGCACCTGTTAGCTCCCTAGCATCAGATCCTAGAGCTAGGTTAACTCGACATTACACCGAAGATATCCCGGACGTCAGCCTGTCCGAGATTGGTATGGCCCTCAGACAGCTCAAGAACAACAAGGCGCCGGGTGAGGATGGAATCACAGCCGAGCTACTGAAGGCAGGCGGAAATCCTGTCCTGAAGGCCCTTCAGAGGCTCTTTAGTGCCATCCTCCTCGAGGGTAAAACGCCGCAGGCATGGCACAAGGGTGTGGTGGAGCTGTTCTTCAAGAAGGGCGATAAAACTCTTCTGAAGAATTACAGACCTATCACACTCCTGAGTCACGTCTATAAGCTGTTCTCGAGAGTCATCACTAATCGTCTCGCAAACAGGTTCGACGACTTCCAGCCTCCCGAACAAGCCGGTTTCCGAAAAGGTTTTAGTACCATAGACCACATACACACGCTGCGGCAGGTTATACATAAGTCCACAGAGTATAACCGGCCCCTATGCTTAGCGTTTGTGGACTATGAGAAAGCCTTTGATTCGATCGAGACCTGGGCTGTGCTGCAGTCCCTCCAACGGTGCCATATTGACTATCGATATATCGAAGTGCTGAAGTGTTTGTATGAAAACGCCACCATGTCAGTACGAATTAATGGTCAGAGCTCAAGACCTATCCAGTTGCAGCGAGGAGTACGACAGGGAGATGTTATATCTCCGAAACTGTTCACCGCTGCACTGGAGGATATGTTTAAGCTTCTGACCTGGAATGGACTTGGCATCAACATAAACGGCGAGTACATCACTCACCTTCGATTCGCGGACGATATCGTGGTCATGGCTGAGACCGTGGAGGACCTCAGTGCAATGCTCGATGACCTCAGTAGAGTCTCTCGACAAGTGGGCCTAAAAATGAACATGGACAAGACTAAAGTCATGACCAATGTCCATGTTACACCCACTCCTATCACGGTCGGAGGCTCGATGCTCGAATTCGTTGACGAGTACATATACCTGGGACAAACAGTCCGATTAGGTAAGTCCGATTTCGAGAAAGAGGTCACTCGTCGAATCCAGCTCGGCTGGGCAGCGTTCGGGAAGCTACAACATATCTTCACGTCCGCACTACCGCAGTGTCTCAAGACTAAGGTCTTTGACCAGTGTGTGTTGCCAGTGATGACATACGGAGCAGAGACGTGGTCGCTGACTATGGGTCTTATCCGAAGGCTCAAAGTCGCTCAGAGGTCGATGGAGCGGGCTATGTTAGGCGTCTCCCTGCGCGATCGTTTGAGAAACGAAGAAATCCGCAGGCGAACCAAAGTAGCCGACGTAGCTCGCAGAATTGCTTCTCTGAAGTGGCAATGGGCAGGACACATAGCTCGCAGAACTGACGGCCGCTGGGGCAGAAAGGTTCTAGAGTGGCGACCACGAACCGGAAGACGCAGCGTGGGCAGACCCCTCACAAGGTGGACCGACGACCTTATAAGGGTGGCGGGCAACCGATGGATGAGGGCGGCGAACGACCGACAACGGTGGCGAAAATTTGGGGAGGCCTATGTCCAGCAGTGGACGTCTTGTGGCTGATATGATGATGATGACTGATCGCTAAAATTCTTGGTTTTCTCTACTATAATATGCATGTATAATACTTTCAAGCCTTTGGAAAAAATTATACAATCGACAGTAAAAACCGTTTCAAAATCCGAAGAAGAAATTAGCGGATAAACAGACAGAAGAAAAATCAGCGACTTTGCTTTAAACTGTTCAAAGATTAAAGTTTTCAAAGCCTCGTCAATATTTATTTCATAGCATACACATCATTTCCAGTGACTGACATATCGAGGTCATTGACATTGCTATTCTTATTTGAGCCGTTTAACAATAACCCCGTTGTCTTCTTTGGCGGGTTATCAAATGAAATAAAATAATAAATGAATGTAAATAATAATAAAATATACCGCGTGACATAATTATTAGATAATTAGGTTAATAGTTATAAAACTAAAATTAAATTATTATTCATAACTAATTAAAGAAATTATCATGAATAGACTAAAATATGAACGTAGAGAGTTTACAGATATATGACTTATGAGAAAGGAGAAAAACGGAGTTAAAAACTGGATGAAGATCAACATTGATAATCCGCCTAAAAAGATTATAGAGAGCCCGATACCGCCAGACCTACCTCATAGTACAAAGGCTGAAAATTTCTGTGCAAGTACCCTGACTCTTGGTCTATTAGGCAGCGCATCGATCGGTCAAGTCGGTACTGTTATGGTTAAGAAACCATAACATCAAAGAGATTTGAATTGAAATCACCAACGTTGTAAAAAGTAGGTACATAGCATAGGTACAAATTACTACAAATAGATAGTGCATAGATAACGACTGAGGTCCGGGTTCAATCTACAGGTCGGGTAAATTGGTAATAGTGGTTTTCCCTAAAAAAATCTCAAAGCTGTACTAGGGATACCTATTATAATTGACTAAAAAAATCATAATAAAACGCAATTAAAGACAACCTATACTGCAATCATATAGCTCGTGCTTTAGAAATAACCGCTATTCATTGTGCTTTAGAGCACAATGAATAGTTGCGGGAATTTTCAGGTTTTAGGTTATTTTAACAAAATATCAAAACTATACTTGTAAAAAACTATTATTTGTATGCTCCAGTTGCTTGAGTATCATTCAATGTGTGTGGGATTCTATTTGAAGACATTATAATCTCTCATTAAAAAGTTTAAAGTGGATCGCTTAAGTCCGATGCGTAGGGTGGATCATTAAAATTATTGCCATGGGTTAGAAATCGATCAAATACGTCTACTGGCAATAATTCCAAATAAGCAACAAATAAGTGAATTTAAATTACAGCTTGTAAGAATGCTCAATATAGATAATGCGTCTGTCTGGACAACAAAAAGTTGTTGGGACGGCAATGTGGCGCCGCAATCGAAGGACAGAGATAGGATTCTGACGAGCTCAGAATTATAAAGAATTTTTGAGTTTTTTCTTTATTCAAAGAAAACGGTTTACCTATTTTTTATTGTAAACTTGCTTTTGTTTGTGGCTTTGCTCAAATGGTCAGCGGCGTCAGTAAAAAATGTAATTATTAATTACAAGAAAAAGCTATGCACACTTGCACAGCCCAATTATATGGTCATTTTACTAGATATGGAAACAAATCAAGTCTTATAATTGTATGTTTTAGAAGGAATTTAAATTAAATTATTATCGCATAACATAATATGTACTGATATTTATGTGTTGATTTTTACTTCAATGTGGACATCTAACAGTGTCAAACGGCTGGGTGCTATCCAACGTATTGTTCCATCCGTAACAGACTACGCACAAGATTGATATAAGTAGTGCATATTTCGATATATTTAGTTCCTTTAGTATTGTTTCAAACAAGTATCTCGCAACCTTGGAGTATTTACTTGTCAATTTCTAGATATACCTACACTCATTATCAGCTGGGCTGTTGGCTCGTCTGCCACTGTAGGCAATAAAAAAATTTTTAAACCCATTATATGCAACAAAAGTTAGAAAGGAAAAGAAATGGGAATATATTTTGAAGTCATTGAACTTACTAGGTCTATCGTTCAGCAGACGTCTTAGTCTGAGATTATGAACATAAAATTGCAGTGTAACTCATAATATTCCAACTAGAACTTAATAGATCAAATGTCTGTATAATAATCAATATAAACAAGAAGCTAAATAAATATTGTCGATGCATCCAGATCCTGATGTGATGGTAGTTGAACAATGCGCGTGCGCCGCCGGTGGCGTCCGTCATCGTCTCGCGCCTGCCTTTGTCTCGACCCATTGTGCGGGCAGACCGGTAGCGCCGGTTGTGCTCGTCTCGAAATATTGCCCTTTATGAATTGACTGGCCTGCCTCTTGGCTCCTACAAAAATATAAATATGCATAGCGATGCCTTTTGTTTTTAATGTGCATTCCTGCGTGGGAGGGTAAATAACAAATAAATGTTTGTACTATGAATGACCTCTGTTACTATAGGCTTTATGCTTTTAACGGCTTACTATTTGGCAGTTCATACACTAAACTCCTAAGTTTTGTTACGAAGAAAAATTGTTAATGTAGATATTATGTTTGATTTCAGACACTGCTTGAATAAATTTTAAGATGCTAAATTGAAAGAAAAACGTAAAGAAAAGAAAATAATATGTATAAATTTTATCTACATCAATTCTGTTTTATGAGAAAATTGCTTGTTTCAACAAATATTTCAAAATGCCGCAGTTCTGATACTGCTGATAGGTTTAAATGATATAACCACTAATATTAAGGCAACTTAGACGTCTTATTCTTCTTAACTTAGAGGCGATTAAAAACTTGTATTAAAAATTACTAATTCAAACATAAACAATAATTTTAAGTCTAGAATCAGAAACATTGAAGTAGATTATTTGGAAAAAACTTGTATTGTGTGCACATTTTGCAATTTATACATACGACGTTTACCTGCGTTACTTGCAAAACTAAAATTAAAATGGATTAAGATACAGACTAAACAATAAATCAGAATTGCACTTTTGCTTGACAATATTATCTTTGATGCAACATTCAAGATATTCGCTATCAAAAAATGCAGGTTCATTCACTTTGACACATTTTGAAATCATACTATCATATGACTTTGATCGCGGATATAGATAGTCGTACTTCACGATAGTAGCCACGGAACAGGACTCAAATAGCGGGCGTAATTTAAAATAATAATAATAATATCCGAGAATAGAACAATATCTATACTTACTTGCTTTTTAAAGTTGGCCTCAAAATCGCTCGTCAAACTATGGTGAGAATAAGAAGAATTACGAAAGACGACATGGTTCAGAACATAAGTTAGTTAAAGGCAAGTGGCGGACTACTATAGTGTCAAAACCGGTAACTGAAAGGTTGTGGAGTAGCCACCATACACTGAAAAATGCAGTGTCGTTTTCACAATGTGCTTTGATAAACTAATCAAGATAGAAATAAACTGTTGGATGCAGATCGATTAGTTTGAGATTGATCTTTGCACAAGACCTTGCAGGAAATCAATGTTCAGCAGTGTACGTTGCGTCGTCAGGCTGATAATTGAATACAATAATAGATAACAAATAAGTAGATGCACATGCGAATGAACACACATTTTGCTGACTGTATAATAGGTCCCATATAGTAAAAGTCGAATCTATTCCAAGGGCAAAACTCCAAACTTCGGTCAACTTTCTATTAAAACTCCCGCACTAAGGAACAAGTCCTGTATGTGTAGGTTAGGCAGGTACTATATTGCATCCAGGCTCGCTACAATTTATAAATCACATAGGGTATATATAGGTAGGTCCCTTGTCTAGTCTTGTGCACCTTATCACACGCACCTTGTCAGACGCACTCCTACTTTGTAACAGAGGCGGTCAAGTCAACAGCCAACTATAATTGACGATAGTAAAATCCAACAAACGCCATAGTGTTAGTTAAAATTTCAGTAGGACGATATTCTGTGTTAAAAAATGACATTGACTAATCAAAAGTCTTTGGTATGGAGATAAACGTATCTAACAAGCTTAATTGATGCAGAGGTCAGGTTTAAACAATATTGATAGTTCAATTTATCCATTATGCGAAACACCAGCCTACACGTTATCTGTCATCCTAGTTGAGTTTGATTGATATTCATTCCTGTGTGGCAATTATTGGAGAAGTTCATAATGCGTTCACAAAATATGTAATACAGTTGTTACCCACAAGGTAATATCACTAACATAATATACCTTAAATCTAAAACTAAGTACAATGATTTTTGGTGAAGAATGTTCTACGACCTTAGAAATTAGACTTGGTATCTTTTTTTTTTATACGACTAAGGTAACAAACAAGCATACAGCCTGCCTGATGGTAAGCAGTTACCGTTGCCTATGGACGCTTGTAACACCAGGAGAATCATTAGCGCACTTCTGTGCAAGAACTAGCTACTCGTGTCGATCACGAATACGTAAGTGTAGTAAGTTTATCAATAGTCTCTTGTTACATTAATAGATAGTCTTCCATTATTATCACACCCAATTAAATAATGTTTAGTTTTTTTTAATATTTTTATTACATAATTGACTTTGACTAAAACCCTATTCAAGTAATTTTCTCAAATGTCGCTCGGATGGGCGTTGCGACGTTTTTTAGTCGCCTATTGTCTCACAGTTGGCGTCAGACAACGGACAAATGACGGCTATTGGCGTCAGATACCTAGCGTGCGTCGTTTGAAGTCTCACTCGCAGAAGTTAGCTGTTATGTTTATAACAATATAATCATAAATAAATTGTAATTATTTATAATATCTACCTATTTTATTATTTGCTTGGTCGCAGAGGAGAGGCTTTAAGACAGAAGTGAACACTATATATTTACATATCAAAGCTTTAAAGAGCACGTGAAAGCCTCTTAATCTTGCGTCTGTGATCTCGTCGAGATAGTGACGAATTGATTTAAGAGTAAGTGTCTGTATTGGTGCATACACTGGTACACTATATTATATTGGACTGCGCAGTGGATCTGTAGCTGAAAGTCTATCATGCGGGCCTAAGTAGCAATGAACGTTTTTAAGCTGCCAATCATATAAAATCATTGCCTTTATCAGCTTCCTTTTACTCAGCCGTATTGTGTGACTTACTCATAACTCTTATAAAAGTATATTTTACTATCTACGTATATTTACTATCTTATCTTTAAACAAAATCTTCTACGTCACGTTTGTCTGTTGAACTTTGGCTCAATTCTGCTAACTGCTGTATCGAATAACCTTGTTCATCATATTAATCTTTTATCATACGTAATATGTATACCTAGTCGTGACTGCATTGTGGTTTTTTTTTTTTTTGTGATTTGCATTTTAAGCATGAAATTTGGAATTAGAATACGGGCCAGTATAAATAGGACTTTCATATCCATGTCTTACATAAGACATTACTATCGAATATAATAAAAATATAAGATAGAAGGGATCTAGGTATATAACTAACTAGCATTCCGCGGCTCGGTTTCACCCATGTTTTTGCTTACTGCTCTGCTCCCGTCGCCAGTAGCGTGATGTTACATAACCGATAACCTCCCTCAAGAACTATGCTATCATATGCAAAAATATTTTTTGAAATCCGACTGGTAGTTTCAAATATTAGCGCATTCAAACAAGCAAAATCTTTCGCTTTATATAATAGTATAGATTAGAGCCTGAAATATCCAATCCGCTTTGAGTAGGCGTGCAAGCTTACAGATGAACAATAAGGAAAATACTTGACTTTTATTAATCTATTAGTCCGAAGACATACACTGCAGGATAGATATATTTTCCAAAAGAAGAAGTTGCCTAAGTCACCACACTTGATGGCCGCAGTAATATTCAATAAGTAACAAAGCGACCTATGACTACACGGCCATACCACGGTCATACTCTTATACTTACTTATATACTCGTATTATTAAATCACATTTTAGACAATGTTATCTTCGCTTTATCAGATCAAACGTTACTAAAATCTGAACGTATTAATCATTGGCCCAGGTATTAATGTATTGTTTGATTCAGCGCCGGAGGTTGTTGACATGCATCAGTCAATCGGCAGATGTTCACTGCCGAAAATATGATGTATCAAGGAATCAATACATTGTGATTTAATATTTATGAAATTGTAAACCTTGCGGAACATACAATTTAAACTACAGTTCGTTATTATTTTGACACGACTTAAACTTTTAAATGAAGAAGAAGAAGTCATTTAGCAGAGGCGTAATTTAATACCTACGATGTTAGACACCCACGGGCCAGGACCCGGAAATGGAAACTGTAATCACTGCACAAGAAGACTTGATGCATACGTGGTCCTAAGTCCAAAACTTTTTGCCCCCCCCTGCGTCAATTTAGAGGCGACCGAATTCATATCTTTTCTAATGTAAGTATTCTCTAGTATATTTTTTACTAGCTGTTTGTTTATATTTATAGCGGTCTTAGCGGTCTGAGACACTTATGAGTCAAAGGGGAGGTTCGTCACTAGGCCGACGCTGATACTATCATTGTCTGTGAGCCATCATGAATAATTCAGACGGCATTGTTTGTAAAAGTAAGCTTCAAGTGTGAATATATAATAAAAATAGGACGCGTGTGTTCTCATTAGATTTGTTTGATAAAGGTATCTTAAAATCACACGCTGTCATCGATGAACACTTTCAATATATTTTTTTAGTCAAATTCAGATTCAGGTCAATAATAACTATGATTACTAATCATATTACCTTCTATTTGATGAAAGAACTTCTCTATTTATGAAAGAAGTACAACAACAGTACCTACTATTTAATTTCGGAAGTGTTTTCTTTCCACCCATACTTTAACATGGATTTTACTGTAAAATCCAAGTTAAAGTTGACCCAAGTTACATGCGCCAAAACTTATTGATCTAAGTACACTTGACTCAATACTACTTCATTAACTCTGTCCCGTTGGTTATTGTTTCAAACGTACCACTGACCCGCTGTCGTAATTATCGCTAGTAAAGTTAAACGGCTTATACCTGAAACTGGTTATTTATTCCAATATATCTAAAGATTCGTAGACAAACTTGTATTAACCTGGTCAGATTAAATTAATTTAATTAATTGCATACAAATTAAAAATACATCATTTGACTTTACGATTTTAGGTACATAAGTGAAATTGACTATTTGCCTTAAGTAACGGCGCGATCAAAGCTCATGCCTAATGAAGGTCTCTACTCATAGATAGAACTGTATCAAATGAGATCTCCACCCTAGAGTGGGTCTTCAATATAGCAAGGTAAATAATAATAGCTAATCTGATTATGCTAGAGACCAAATTTAAAGGGACACCGAAGGTATAAAGTGGTCAAGACCTAAGTTCTTTTAATGTCTCTGAAAACGATGCATTTAAGCGAAGAAGACAGGGTGTTATTTTTACCATGGAACCACTTTACCTTACGGCTGTGAGTTCCGTGCTTATGACATCCTAAGAATAGTTTCTCGGCCTAAATCACGATTGAGTTGATTGAGACGAGTTGTCAGTGATCGAGTTCCATCTTAAAGTGCGTTTTTTAATACTTTTGCCAATGTTAAAGTCATAATATTCGCAACTAATCAAACAAGTATATTTATTATGAATGAAACTCGAGCCATGAAGGCGTTTGATGATATTGCCTCTCATCATTTACATTGACAACCGACAGTTTCGTAGAATAACGCTTTAGGAGCCCATGCACACATTTCAAAGGCGTCGGCCGAGATTTATCGAAATACCTAACGTGTAATGTACTATTGTATTCACGTGGTACCGATATAAATCTGCTCTATCCAAGTTACAAAGTGTTTAAAATGATAAGTTTTTGTTTCTCAGAAGGTAGTTTTTTTATACATATTCCATTCATTTCACCAGGAAATTGACAGAATAAGTTTTATATCTGAAGAATGTGGGTGTAATAACACCTCTGCCACTTCTGTTACAAAGGCGTGACGATGTAAAATCATTTTTTCGCCCAGAAGCGCAGAAGTTTTAAAGACGTAGTGACCTCAGGGTGCCGAAAATTTTTGTTCATCGTATCGTCACTACCGAGCAATCAAGGACCGTGTGAGTTGATGATAGATGATGACCACATAGAACAGTTTGATTTGATTTGATTTTGTATATTCCTATAAACCAGTTTTAATAGAAAGAATGTTAATAGGTTAGCAAAATGATGTAGGTTGTACATTGTTGTACGCGGATTGTGTGTCAATTTGTACTAGGTACGTGTTTTACATAAACCAACATTAGCTAATATGTACCTACTACGTTTTGAATATAATACATGTCAGAAAGATGTTGTACGTCACTTAAAACTTTTTGGGATCTATAGAAAACGTTCATACGGTTATGGTACTACTGTTGGGTTTTATTGTTCATATTTACAGTATACAGGCATATAGTACGATGCAGTATCGTATAGTATAGTAGTACCACAGTATTGAATCATATGAATTCATATTACATATATCTTTTATTTAAAAAATTAAAACTGATTGAGCATGTATCTACCTACTGCTAAATTAAATAGTTAATTAATTTATTACTTAGAAGTAACTAGAAGTACTAGAGCACAGCAATTGAGACGGTCTTAATATCACAAAAATTTCTATATTCTATCAAACAAAAAACTATCTCCAATTATCACGTTTTTTGACAAATAAGACATTATTGACAGCCTTACCGACGACACTCGACCCAATGACAGCGGCGTGGCGGTATTACCTGGCCTTCAACTGTGTAGCATAAAGGCTGAGGGAATAAGCACGCGGTAGAGATGCTAATTAGTTTGTCAACTACGTAAGATTTGCATGTTTTGCGTGCAATCGTCGCGCGTCAGTCGTCTTGCATATAATAACGTCCTGTCACACGACTATTCGCAGCTGACGACAGAAAGGTCGACCACTAGTGTTGTATCCCGTTACAATTTACAATTACAATGCTTCTTGTCGATTGTATTCTCATATATTTATTGAAATTATTTTTGCTTTGTGCTTGTATGTTGCTATTAAATTGAGGCTTACAACAATAAAAGATATATTATTTTTAAATATTTACTGTGCAATGTTACGAAATGATGATCTCAAGAACACCTAAATGTTTTTGAAAATCATACTTAAACTTTATTTTAAATGTAAAATGAAGAGCAAGTTTGCTCGAGATTGTTTGTTGTAAGCTATAGTCGAATTGAATACATTCTCACATTTTACGAGCAATATAATTGATGACTAAGTACCACCACTAATTCGAGTAATGTATAACTTTTTCAAAAATATCAAGTTTTGGTAATTTTCTTTACTTATATAATTTTTTACTTGGCTTTTTGTTATTGTTATCTTGTACCTAGGTACCTAGTTTGAAGCCGGATAAGTATGAATACCTACTAGTCTAAGTAATAGACTAAATTGGACTGTTTATATTGCGTACTAATTTAGATTAGAGGTCAGATGGCAGTCGCTTTATGTAAAATATCCATATTCAGTCGTAACCAGTTGGATGGAAAGTCGACCAAAACGTAGCTGAAAAAAGACAGGTAGAGCCGAAGCAAATGAATTTAATTTCTTGTGCCTGGTTTATAGTTAAAGAGAAAAAAACATAACAACTGACGATATGTTACATTTATTGAATTTGTCGATATCGATTTATTAAAAACAAAAAGAAAATGTATTTTAATTTTAAAAAATACTTAAAGAAACTTAGGTACGTAGTTGACAAAACGGGCCTTATAATTACTGAAACATCTACTATTTTTGCATCCAAACCGCTTTATTATGTAAATTAACGAAATATACAAAAACTTATCTACAAATATTATTTTTAGCACGGTTCAATACAATTTAAATGCAAATAAAAAGCAAACAAAGTAAGTAGAAAACACTTGAGGTGTCTGCTTGCGACTGTGTCCGCTACGGTGACAGCGTGTGGTGTTTCACCCACTCGTAGATAGTCCCAGCTATGTAAATATTTGTTTGTCTTCTATATTAAACTTGCAACTAAGTAACCTTTCAAGTTTTACGATCAATTTAAGAGGAAAGAGATAGAGAGCCTATTTATTTAACGCGTTTTCGGTTGCGAGAGATGTTATTGTGAATTGATTAAAATTATTAGGGAGTGTGACTAAATAAAATTATTGGTAACATTTAAAAGTGTTTTTTTTGCAGCTGTCGTGTTATACCTAAGTTAATAAAGGCAATTCGTATAGAATACATACTGCGGGGCGTGTATGACTCTATCTAGTAGTAGTAGCGTTCAAATTGTTCACTGCTGTTTCAGTTTGAAGAGTAGGTAATATAGTTATTGAAATTGGTACATTGAACTATTTATTTATGTACAAAATTGATAAAATAATCGTATACCTACTAATTTATAACTAAAAAAATGAAAAATATTTTAGATTTTCTATAAGTAGGTACCTACTTATAGAAAAATCGAAAATGGGGAACTACAATTCATTTATTTGCAACAAAGATAGGGAAAACAGTAGCATCATTCGGTAAGTAACATTTTGATCCGTGTTTCAAAATATCCAATAATGGAATTACAATCTAACGAAAATAAATTTAAAATTGCAATATGGAAGTTTATGTCCTGGTTCGAACTTACTGGTATTATTTAAATGTAAGTATAGGAAAAATGAAAACTTGTTTAAAACATATTTTATTGAGCGTATGCATTTGATTGATAGACAGGCAAAACCAAACAATACATTATTCCAGTCTTTTATTTTTAGAATAAGATGCATCTACATAAAAAGATCTAGCAATGTGGGCTGTGAAATGGAACTATAAATCTGTTCCTGATTGTTGAGAGAAAACCGTGGAACGAAACGTGCTGGTCCTGCATAAGGCATGGCTTGAAACATTGTGGGCGGATGAAATTATTTATCTCTTTTAAGCGTAACTTGATAATAAATATTTAGCGTAGGTATTGTTAGAGAAACTTAATCCATAAGCTTTATGCGTTACTAGGAAATAAATATATTCTGGCGCTACAATTAATTTTAGAACTGAATTTCTTGACTTTTCTCTTCTAGGTATAATATGCGGATCCAATTGACTAAAGAGATTTGATTATTGCATATTTTTATATTATAGATACTTATATAGGTATATGTAAATCTTTGTGAAAAATTATGTAAACGGATTATTAAGAAGTTAGTGGTAAAATAGAAACAGCGACTATGTTTTATACTATTTTAAGATTGGCTAAAGCTGCCTGGATAAATACCAGAAATATGAGGACAAAAACCCACATTGACGAAACATTAGAAAAATAAATATTTTTGAAAGAAAATTTTCAATTAAATGAAAGCTAATTTATTTGACCATTCAGTTCATTCTGCAGGTTTTATTACATTCTGTGATTTAAATACTCGTTAATGTTTCATCGCTGATTTTATAATATCCTAAAAATCTCGAAATGAATTTCTCGAATATTCAAGAATATAAAAATATATTTTATAGTCTCGTTATAGTGATAACATGTCTTAAGCTATATAACACTTCCGCCTTTCTTTTCACAAGAATCGTGAAGATAAGCTGTTATGTTTTTATATTTCATGATAGTGTAATGGAAACCAGTGATAATGGTTTAGGATAGTTTGAAGCTTAATAAGTCTGACTACTGGTCTAATGGTACATATATAAGTGGTACATCGACGTTTGACCTGTAATTGGGTTGTGGACAACAATACAACAACCGCTACATACCCCGAAAATCGTTTAAAACAATTTGAGAATGAGGATATATGTATACACAAATTTGATGACATTATTTAATTAGAGATTATAATTGCTTGTTTCTTCGTAGGTATAACTTCCCACTGCCGCCAACTTGTTTAATTTGTTTATTTGCGGATTACACCCTGGCAACAAAATACTGGAGACACTAAATTGTTAACGACCCCTGCACGTACACATATCTGAGCTAACTTGATAAAACTGTTTACGACTTGCGATTATTACTACACTGCTCTGTGGTGCGAGTACACCAATAAACACACACTTCCGAATTTCATTTTGTTTCGAGTTGCTTGGTATAAAACGGCTCGTCTATTTAAAAGCTGATAGCATATTGCACATAAGTTTTAGTCATTTATACTACCGAGCCATTTATATCCGAGCGCTGAGTAGCTGAGCAAGCATGAGGATTCAATAATGCACTGGTAGTTAGAATATGTTGAGTCTTGCTGCAAGTAAGTATATAGTTTTGCTCATATCCTTATATCGTGGTACCTAGACTCTAGCTCTATCTCTGTCTTTGGTTTATAAGGTTCATAAGTAGCGGCTTGTACCTACGCTATTAATCAGAATAAATATAGGCTTAGTAGAAAGTAAAGTCATTGTATCGAGTAAATCCGTCAGTTCGCTACTAATTAAGATTGATAATTTTCTTCTGTCTGCAACGTTTTATGTGACAACACACAACATTAGCAAATATTTGTTAAGCAGGTAAACGATCCTCTTAGAGCCGCCGTCAGCGTGTTGCGATGGTTGCCTTTCGTCTTGACAGAAAATTTGGAAGCAGTGTGTTTTCAAGGAAAGCGTGGTTGTGAATTTAACGTTGTATACAAATATTTATTTAAAAATGCACGTGATCCCACGCTATTAAACGTATAAAGTTATGCTCTATAAAAAAGGATAAAATAAAAGTAGGCGGAGTTTTATAGTACGATGGAAGTCAGTACAGTCTCATTACCACGAATCTATGATAATTACTTATGTATAAATAAAATCTTATCAATGACTAAATGTATTTTCTGAATGAATCATACATAACCTCGCTGTTATTATACAAGATAACCTTTAACGTACGTTGATTTCAAATGCTTAGGTACATTATTATATAATATCTAGTATATGTATTTAAGTAACAAGTAATGTAACCCTCTTGAGAATAATATATAAAAAGAAGCCGATTGACTGTTTAACTAAAATATTGAACCAACCCAAATACATAACTTCCTTTGAATCCTTCGTTTAGTCCGCATCGAACGGACCGCTTATGCACATCACAATGTAATTCTCGATAAACTCAATGCCGATAATTCTAAACTTCTGTAGAGTTAGTAAGATATATGCAAATAATAATTATACTGTAATTATAGTCAGATCCGCTGTAGTATTCTCAGTAATATTGTCAATAATAACTTTTTCGAAAGTAGGTACTCATATTTATAGTTGTCATTACGACCACAAGGGACACATTGACACGTTCTACTACACCATTTGATGCAAATGATGCGATCCGTCTGATCCGTGTAATGCGGATATGTGTAGGTACGTCTACCTTAGTCTTAATATATTAAACATGGGAAAGGAAAAATGTTTAAAACATGTGTCAGTTGAAGCGCATAGTAACGATTATTTGTCTACAAGAAACTTGTTTCACGGAACCACACACGGATTTCTCTGAGCGATAAATTAACAAAATTAAATTATATGTATTCCACTCCACTAATGATGTCGGTATATTCAAATTAAACGATTTGATGAACACCATGCGCGGTTTATTTGAATAGCAATGTAAATAGTGAATATAGCGGTCCAGGAGTAAGTTAAAAATGTCGTATTTGGAGTGTCGTCAGATGGTGTGATGTTGCAAGGTGGACTAAGTGGAATATTTATAGACTCAGAGAGACGCCTTACTATTTGTGTTTTAGATATCTCATTACAAAAGCTTTTATTAAAATGATTAGCATGGATTACAATAAAATTAAGAATATTTAACACGTCGTTATTTGCCTTAGTTACTTGTCTGTATGTTAATTACGATAAATTTTGAATGTTATTTTAAACTGTACATAAGTAGATATTTAGGATGCAGAAGAATATAATATCGAATATATAAAGAAACCGCAAGTAACCGCAATTTTATTATATACTAGCTGTTGCCCGCGACTTCGTTCGCGTGAAAATTCAGATGGGTGCCTCTATGAGAATATTGCGTGCCTGATTTTATGGCAATCGTACGTATCAGTAATAAAATATCAGTATTATCCGTCTCTATGGCGAATCCAGTTTAAACCCGCTACCGCTAAAACTGACAAACCACTTTCACACAAACTTGCGACTCTTATTTGCCCACTTAATAAGGGTGGTTTCTGAATATAAAAAAAGAGTATTTTCTAGTAATTTTGTAATCCTACTATAAAAACTATAGAAGTTTCATACAAACTTTGCCACCCCTTTATACCCCCTTAGGGGATGGATTTCGCAAAATTCCGTTTAAGTGAGCACCTATGTCCTAACAGGAATGACCATGCAAAGTTTGAGATTCCTAGCACTTGTTGTTTCTGAGATTTCGTGATGAGTGAGTGAGTGACCTTTTGCTTTTATGTATATAGATAGCTTTTGCCCGCGGCTTCGCTCGCGTGAATATCGTTTTTTCCAATAGACATTTTTATATTGTTTAAATAATGTTTTTCATACTATTTTTAATCTCCCATTCATACAAATCCTCTTTCACCTACCTAAAGAGAGGGAAAAGCGAGGGCTTTCCCCGCCCTCCCCCTTTCTTCTCCTTCCTTTTCCTCCTTTCCTCTACCTTCTTATCGCTTCCTATCCCTCCTCCCCCCTTTTTTCACCATTCGAGAACTCCTTTCTTTCCTCGTCCCTTTCCCCTCCCTTCCTCTCCCGTCTCCTTCACTTCCCTTCACTTTCCTCTCACTTTCCCCTCATTCACCCCTCACTTCTCCCTCACTCTCCCCTCACTCCCCCCTCACTTCCCTCTCACTTCCCCCTCACTACCCCCTCACTTCCCTTTCACTTCCCTCTCACTTCCCTCTCACTACCCTCTCACTTCCCCTCACTTTTCCCTCACTTCTCCCTTACTACTCCCTGGCTTTCCCCTGACTTCCTCCTGACTTCTCCCTGACTTTCCCTTCACTTCTCCCGCATTTCCCCCACACTTCCTCTTCACTTCCCCCTCACTTCCCCATCACTTTTCTCTTACTTCCCCATCCCTTCCCTCTCACTTTCCCCTCCCTTCCTCCTTTCCCTCAATTCCTCCTTTTCCTCCCTCCTTTCCCTCCCTCCCCCTCCCTTCGCTGGCTTAAAAAGCTAAAGATCTTTAATTTCACCCCTCTAAATCCACCCCTGTTAAAATAAAATTATAAGGATATTTTTTATTTAAATAGAAGTATTCCAAAACAAAATTTCAAAACTGTAAGTTAAAAAATGAAGAAGATTCATACAATCGTTAATCCCTTTTCACACACTTAGGCATTAAATTTAAAAAAACCTTTTCTTAGTACAACCTCTAGACATTTAGACAAACACACCCTCCAAATTTCAAGTCACTACGACCAGCAGTTTAGGCTGTGCGTTGTCTGTTAGTCAGTCAGTTAGGACAAAGCCTTATAATTATAATATGTATGGGTGTATGGATGTATGGATTAGACGTATAGGAATATAGGAATGCTAACACGTGATAGAGCCACATAAAGCTGACCGTGCGAAAAACATCTAATCCACATAACCTGTTAAAGTCTCTGTTTCTATCAGGTTTCGTAGTAAATTAACAAATGTTCGACGTGATTCTTTAAATTGGCATAACTTTTTTATTTATGAACCGATTGACATGAAACAAACACTAAATGTTAAGTGAAGCTTAACACAGTGTATTAGTGAAAACCATATCTAAATCGGATAAGCCGTTTCTGAGATTAGCGTGAACAAACGCACAGACAAACAGACAAACAGACAAACAGACTTACAGACAAACAGACAAAAATTGTAACAATCATTGTTTTGGGTTCTATTTGCGTTGATAAAGGTCCCAATAATTTTTTTTCTCATATATCTTCCATGTACAGACAGCGATCGGTTACATTTTTATTATATGTATAGATCTTTGTGATCAACTGACGTAGATGCCCTAAAAAATAGGAAGTGCGTATTTCCGTTTGAACAGGGAAATGTGCTCCTAATCTGATTTTTATTTAATCTATTTAGAGTAATTCGATAAAAATGTTCTGCATTAGAATGCTAGCTTTAATTTTTGTTTAACTATTCGATAATAACTAATTCCTAAAGCACTGTAGAAACAATGCTAAGAAAACACAATTATGTCGTTGCTAATAGTGTAGGGAGAAGGAGACGAGGAAGGAAAAGAGAATTTCCTAATTCTCTATAACAAATATTTTTCGGACCGCACTGGAAGGTTGAAGACCAGAATGATCCAAATTTTATATGCCCAGATCGCAACATAATTGAAAAACATAGTCTCGTGATAAATATCTGTAAACGGTCCGTTATATTTTCATTTTTATTATTATAATGTGTGAATGGGGCCGAACTGCTATCACATGTTTGCATACGCTTGTACTTTATACAACTTTCTGTTAGTTAATTGATAAGATACCGTATCCACGAACAAGATAACTAAACAGGTTGGATAGATTTGTTTTAGAAAACTTATCAAAATAGGTTTATGTAATCAAAATCACAGCAACGTTATGTTTTATATTATTTTCTTTTGTTAACCTACATTTTTTGATCGTCTGCGTTAATTGTACGAATTTTGTCCTTCGAAGTTACTTTTACGGATCTAAATAATCATCAAACATTCGTCACTACTTAAATTTAGGAGTAGGGTCTGAGATAGTATAATCAGTACTTGCCTTGGCTGAACTTTAATCCCGAGATACGTATAAAACAATTTCTTCATCGGGATTATCCTTATTGTTTAAATAATTGAAATAAAATGGTATTTGCTACCTCTGACGTAATGTAATAGCTGGGAGTTAATACTGTCTAAATTTATTAGGAGAAAAGCGTAAAACTTGTACATTAAATAGAATATATTATACAAACCAGTGTGGTTAAATAATACGTGGCATGTTTATTGCATATTATTTTGTAAACCTTTGCGTAGTTTATTTATTACTAGCTATCCGCGGCGCTGTTTCACCCGCGTCTTTGGTTACTGCTCTACCCCCGTCGCCAGTAGCGTGATGTTACATAGCTTATAACCTTCCTCAGAAACTGGGCTATCATACGCAGAATTATTTAAATCCGACTGTGGTACTGAGTAGTTCTAGAGATTAGCGCGTTCAAACAAACGAACAAACTCTTCCGCTTTATATAATAGGTAGTATAGATTATTTGAATTCCCTGAAATTATTATCATCATCATATTGATACTGTAAATTGTAATTGTAACTACTATGTACAATTACAATTTACTGTAATTGTATTTATGTGCAAACAAACTACCCTATTTTTCTTGTAAATAGGTACAATATGTAACAATTAACGTAAGTAACTAAGCACAAAACAAATAGTAACTACTTTTAGTGTTTTCATCTTCGAAATATTACGAATAATTTCAATGTCTTTTTTATTTCTTAGAAATCGTAATAAAAACGCCGTTAATTATTTTAATGTTTTCCTGAGAAATAGTATTATACCTACCTATACTTTATTCTTGCAGAAAAAATTATATCTAATTACATACAAACTATAAAAAGAAACGCAAACACACCCGCAGCTGTAGGTACAGAGTGATTAGAAGTTTTGGAACACAAGTTGCGATAACTCTTATCTCATGATTTCCATGGTAATGACCCCGCAAGGCCACCTGTCCAATATTATCTGTTATTTATTTCACAAGCGTGATAACTCGAACCGCCGCTATATCATGCATTATAACGTCTGTAGTTAAAATAGATACGTGTTACGTCAGATGAAGCTTTCATTGAGTATCGATTTAATGAGTGGCAAAACGTCCGTCCGTCACGCGGGAGAGGCAAATAGTGGAAGCCCTACTGAAGAAGTATCTATTTTTTGACGTCGACTCTAGGAGTCGAGTCAACATTGAGGCGGCTACTTGGTGTTGCATGGTGTTAGGACCATAATAGGTAAAGTTAAGTTGGTGTTGTGTTCTTTCTAGTCAGTAATGGTTCTGTATCACTACAGCAAATTTTTCTAAGGAGGCTTTTTGCATGCATAAATTAGAGATGATTTTTTAAAGACTATGTTATATTAAACCACTTCCACTTTAGCAAAGATAATGTATGTTAGTGATTCCTTCTTTGGGTGGTGGTAGTGAAACACACAGAATTAAAATACTCATAGTTTTTTTTTCAAAACCTAAATGTGTACTGGATTATTGTAGTTTGATTTTTTGGTAGAACTAGCTTTCCGTGGCGCGGTTTCACCCGCGTCTTTGCTTACTGCTTTGCTCCCGTCACCAGTAGCGTAATGTTTATAACTTTACTTGAGAACTGGGCTAATTTTCAAATCCAAGTAGTAGTTCCAGAGATTAGCGCGTTTAAACAAACAAACCAACTCTTCCTCTTTGCATACCTAATAGTATAGATAATATTGCTGGGAATAAAACTACTGAAATGTAATTCAAAACTAACACTATTACAATTATGTGTCCTAGAAAAAAATGCGTTTACGCAATTCTATTTCGTAAATACTTAATAATCATTTTATTAATTATTCTATTAATCTAGTTTATCTAGGCTTGTTTGATGTTATTAATGTAGGCTAGCTTAATTTGCTTGCAATGCTTTTATTTATGAACAATAAAGTAAATCATGTATGTTTACACAAGGTACTCATTACGTTTACGTGTAAATGGAGGTAATTATATTACTTATTTGCTTCTTAGTGACAAAATGGTGCATGTTGGTAGTCGCTTTTTAAGCATTTTTGATAGGCTGTGTGCCAGTATCATATATTCGTGGCTTGCCATCTAAACACCAAGTCATCGAAACGCCCTTAAGAAATATTATACAAAATTGGAAACATCACTCACACAGTCCTTCGCTCACTTATTTCGAAAACTACTCCATTAACGAAACTAAAATTTATTTAGACTTCAACTGAGAATGCGGATTTCGGCGAAAGAACCCTAGCAGGGCGAAACCGGAGCCGGACCGCTAGTTAGTAATAAAATCAATGTACCGATATATTGTATGGTTTAGTACTAAACGTACGACCCGCCACGACTTGGCTAGTGTATTTACGTAAAAGTACACACATATATATTAAACTTTCGGAAGAAATTCTCACGTAGTTGAAAAGCAGTTAGTGGAGATACAAAAGAAAGCAGCAATTCGCTTTTTATCTCTAAATAGTATATATTTCATTTCATTATCAATTGTAAATTGCTATCGTTATTGTTACGTCTCTACAAAATTGTATTCATGTTTGCTAATTTCACCACAATGACTCGTCTAATAGGGTTTGCTAGTAAATACCGTTTACCTTAAAGCTTCGTTTGAATGGCCAGTATAGCCACAACACGTAGGAAACACAGCAACTGGTCATTATTTTTAAAGTTTAAACGTTCGTTGAAGAAATAAAGTTTCAGAAGCGAACTGTACCTACTGGACTAGATCGTGTATATGTAATATATGTAAAATAGGTGTGTTAATAATTGTGTCACTTATAATATAATTATCCATTATTACGACTTTTTGGGTAGCTACTACATATCTTCTCGTCCGCACTACCGCAGTGTCTCAAGACAATTGTCTTTGACCAATGTATGTTGCCAGTGATGACATACGGAGTAGAGACGTGGTCGCTAAGTATGGGCTCAAAGTCGCTCAGAGGGCGATGGAGCGGGCAATGTTAGGCGTCTCCCTGCGTGATCGTTTGCGAAACGAAAAAATCCGCAGGCGAACCAAAGTAACTGACGTAGCTCGTAGAGTTGCTTCGCTGAAGTGGCAATGGGCAAGACACATAGCTCGCAGAACTGACGGCCACTTGGGCAGAAAGGTTCTAGAGTGGCGACCACGAACCGGAAGACGCAGCGTGGTCAGACCCCTCACAAGGTGGAACGACGACCTTATAAGGGTGGCAACCGATGGATGACGGCGGCGAACGACCGGCCAAGGTGGCAAAAATTTGGGGAGGCCTATGTCCAGCAGTGGACGTCTTTTGGCTGATATGATGATGATGATGACGACTTTTTGATACTACACCCTTTATAATAAATAACGAAAAAATCGTGTAGGTACCTAGAGCAACAAGGCCATAACTGTGGTCATCTATCTATACTATTATATAAAGTAGAAGAGTTTGTTTGTTCGAACGCGCTAATCTCTAGAACTAACAGTCTGATTTGAATAATTCTTTTTGCGTATGATAACCTAATTTCTGAGGAAACCTATAGGCTATGTAACATCACGCTACTGGCGACGAGAGCAGAGCAGTAACCAAAGACGCGGACGCGTTAAAAATATATAAAGCGCGGTTTTAGAATGTTCATGAACTAAAATGAATACTATATTTTTTTTAATTGACCAATATTATAATAAATTAAAAGACAGTTACATCTTAAAATAATAAACATGCGATCTTTGAGGTCAAATAGTTAGCGTATCTTATATTAGTAACATCCCGCAATTGTAAAGCGAGCGACACAAATAAGTACAAAAATAGCTATTTTATTGATAAAATAACTAATTATTTACATAGTCGGTATCTTTATAATTACCTAATTATGTGACCGTTGGATAAAGGCTAGTTAATGAACATACTCGTGGTTTAGGTCGCGCGGTCGTCGTAACGACGACGGCGGCGCGGCGCCAGAGTTATCACTGCTCCGTCATAATCAGAAACAAATCACTTTATTTGAATAATGTTTTATACTAATAATATGTCCAAGTTATTATTGAGAAGCCAATTTGATTGTATTCATATCAGCTACAATACAAATGGTTTCTGAACTGCGTCGTATCCGAATTGAGTGTTTATGTACCAAAAAGTAGATAGGTAAAACAAAGTATTGACTTAAACTATACAAAGATGAGCGTCTACTTCCCCTAATTTAATCCTTCAGAATAATGATGATTACAGTTACATAATGCATATTAACGGGTGTATCACCTTAAAAACTGGCGGTCATGGTTTAAAGTCAGCTTCCTAGATCAAACATGGAACTGGCATAATTTTTCAAATGCTACGACGCTCATTTGTGATTACTATCTTAATGTATCTCCTAGGTTAGTTCGGAACTTGATTTTCTTTTTAAACAAATACTAGTAGTGGCTTGCATAGTGTTCTAAAATGAGTATATTTTGGGTATTGGTCAATTGATCATCACTAATTAATGCAATAGTGGGTATTAGATTAAATTTATTATTATCATCATGCAATACGAAGATAACGTTACGAGTGCACATGTATAATTATAGAACTATGATCAAATAAATTTGAAATATATAATATGTTTCTGTGCCTGTTTCAAATTATTAAATATATAAACTGGCACAACATGTTTTATATCTTTCATTTAAATCAATTTACTAGTCAATATAAATGCAATGAATCCAAATGGCCTTGCAAAACGGTGTTAACACAACTGAAAGTTTAGTTATCAGCCTCTCACGTCAAAAGTTAGATTATGATAACACTAAATTACATCACTTAGTCTTATCAATCTTATCTGGTTTCTCTTAGCAACCGTGCGGAGTGAGAGCATTTTCAATTTTAGTGCAATATCCGGCTTTTACATGTTGCAGTTGATTTTCGATAGCGATAAGTCGTTGACGTCAGTTGTAGACTTCAGTGACGTATTTATTCATGATTTTACTCAAAGATTTACTGAGACTTTATAAGGTCATTGTGCAATGTACTGAAAAACTTTTTAGTTATAAGATTTCTGATTGTTCTTATGCTTTCTTTATAATTTTCCATATTTTTATATTATTTGTAATCTAGAAATTCAGACATATTTTTGTTTTCAATGTTGTATCATACTGTGGTTACATTCTATTTAGATTAGACAATTCAAACTTAAAAAATCATCTAGGCATGACCGACAATGCTAATAGAAGAGCATCATCTAATTTGTTTATTTAGAAATAGCCTGACTAATCAGTCAAAGGCTAAACTTTGGGCTACCAGATTTATCTGCAGTCGGTTTCTTTTACCAAAGTAGAGTCATGATAAGAACTACAAGTACATATATATATATTATATTCCTGTTAATTACAATTTGGAAAGTATAAACAAGACGAAACCTAAATATCACATAGAAAATGACTTACAGAAACCATCAAAAAACAGAAATACTATGTTTGATCCGCTCAGATAAAATCTAGTATTTAATTTATTTGGCACAAGACTTTCTTTCGACGTGCTAATAAATCAAATTTTGCGGTAACTAGTTTTTTATTTGGCACAAACCAAATAGCAAAGCTCGTGGTGCATACGTTTGGTACTAAAAGTTTAACGATGGTAATGATAAGCCGATCCTGCTCCCCGGCTAAAATTCGTCTCTTTTTTTGCACATATTTTGACGAAAGGCAACATAGGTACATTGGCAAAATCAAGAAATTTGTTAACATACAACTTTGCAGAGTAGGTATTCAGCAAACACCAGGTTTCAAATACAAAACTGAGAACTGGTAACAGTTAAAAAATAAAGAGGGTCATAGAAAATACAAATGGAATGATGAACAGACATGATGATGACTGACATGTTACAGTTATCGTCACAAAAACATCATTTACATTTCTGATTGTGTCACCACTTACTTACGCACACGACTAGCAACCGACTGAAACTAAATTAAAATAAAACAGAATAAAAAATGTCTAGAAGCATGAGAAGTGCTGAATTTACCTTTCAAATTACAATATATATAGCAAATAGACGTATGAATCTGCGATCTATTTCTGTAGCACCGGATCGCGTCGGTTCGTCCGCGTGCAAGTTCAGGGAAAACGGCCGAGGAAATGTTTTATTGAACTGTAAAAATTAGGCCAATATGCTAGCTCACTATCTATACCAGCGTTAGAAATCTGTTGGAGAAACTTTAATGTTCCAGTCATACGATATGACAGCTATTTATGTCTTAACCAATATAGGCCGCCCGAAATTTACTAGATCTTTAATGGTTCAAAATTATTAGAGTAATTGAGGTCGGTTAGACGGGTCCTAACAAATTTAGAGTGAAACTAGTTTAGTTTCGGATATTATCACGTACGACCCAAATCTAGACTAACATTGTTGCGCACTACAAATTATACGCGACATTTGGTTCAAGAATTTTAAAAGAAAATGTTACAAAGAATAATATTTCAAACTTAGATATATTATTATACCTATTTTATGCTGCAGAAATATATTTTCGAATACAATAGTGAAGATGTAATTCGACTATTACTACTCTATGTTATTAAATTATATATATCGACCTATTTCTGATTGCCATAGTCACAACACGACGTTGGGCAGGCGCATTGCTGATCGCAGTAAGGTGATATTTAATTGAAAAACTGATTGACTGAATTGTCTAATGAATAAATTAAATCACTGAAAAAGGTTAACAATTCACAATGATTCTTAAATATTACAGACAGACGTCTCTTAAGAAAACATTATACACAATGTTGACATGTAACTAAGTAACAAATGAAGTGGCATATGGCATAGTAATTTTGAAATTTGAAATATTGATCTATTAGACAGATTTTTTCTAAAATGACATGTATTTTTAAATATTAGTTATATAGAAAGCAGGTTCAATTAACTACACGTGAGTTTTATCATTTAGTCATACCTGCTTATATAGCAGGTATAATCTGATGACACAAACGTGTGATACCTTAGTTCTTTCATCAAAACAACCTGTATTTGGATGTACTATGAGATAAGTGTATTACAAGTGAATCACCTGAACTTCCTCTTCCATTCTAGGTTTATTTACGGTAGTATTTGTCATACAAGCCATAGAATAAATTCATAGATATCTTATTTAGAGATGAGAATGTGCAGCACGTGAATGTATATATACCTACACCTACTATCATTATAGTAGTAGATAAAGTCAGTACTTGTTCGAACGCTACAATAAACATACACGATGTATATAGAATATTTGCATGACATAATACAATATGCCGTATGCTTGTTTGTCACATTAGTAGTATAAAAAAAAAATACAAATGTAAAGTAGTCAAATAGGTATATAACGATCTAGAACGAGGTGTTAAAAAAATAAGGATGACTAACTTTCAGCTCTCTTTTGTTATTTAAAATAAGGTCCCGTACGGTTATTTTAAATTTTTATATAAATTAAATGATTTGTTTTCAAAAATTCGTTCCATTGGATCTAATTGTACGATTTGCGATTGAAAGTAACTTCGTGATTCTTGTGATTATAATAGACACCTACATAAAAAACATATTTTTAATTTTTTATGATATCGTATTGGGTTTTTTATCTGTAATGATATTGTAAATACTTTTTCAATAAATAAATAAATAAAATGCGTTTATTCAAGCAATGTTTATATGACAAAAGACAAAATGTTAATTTAATAAATGCACTTTGTACATTTCAAATATATTTATTTGCATTGCATCATTGCGAATTTAAAGTTAAATAATGTTGAAACTCATAGCTACAAAATGGAAGAAACAATAACCATTTTAACCAACCAAAATTTACCAATTTTCGTTTGAACACTAGAAACAATAAAATATCTAGGTGTCATCTACTTTATCTTTACTTCGAAAAAAGTATTTTCTGTATTTCTAAATGAATATATTACAGAGCTATGACCCGCTTGACTTATCGCTCGTAAATACAGATTTTAACGTCCTCTATTAGTGGTATCACGGACATAAATAGGTATGTTTAATTTAGAAATGATAATTTTTAATTTAAACATTATAATTAACTAAATAGGTACTATTTTTTACTTGTTTAATTTGTAGATATAAAATTATTTACATCATAAAATATTCACAACTATAGAAGAATAGGTAGATATATCACAATTGACGATGAAAAAGCTCTGACATTTTTCGTTTAACTATGGAGTTATCACTTACAAAGAAGAAGGAGAAAAATAAATCATTCCGCAAATATTTGGCAGAAATTTATTTGAAAAGTGTTTAATATGGTCGCCAGTTTACCATAGTGATGATATGAATTGACCTCCATAATATGTTTGCGATCAGTGGTCACAACACAATCTTACTACGTGTTTTAACTCAATAATTAACTTTAAATTCAAGATTATTTGTAATTTATACGACATCAAAGAGGAAAATTCTAATATACCATGATTTAAATTTAATTCCTGTCAATTTTGATACGTTGACTTTATTAAGAAATATTGACTGGAATAATTATATTAAATGTAATTTATATCCAATTATGGAAATTTAATTAAATTGATACCAACGCCTACCTATATTTTATACATATTGATTTAATCTCGAATCTTTTTAATCAATTGCTTCAGTTTAAAAGCGATTAGTTAATTACTACAGTCATTTCAAAAGAAGAAAATATTATGATACCGATTTGTTTAATGTTATTTGTAGAGGTAGGTATAAAAAATCAAACAACTTTATAGGTAAAAGTAGAGAAATAATTTTGAAAAAGGTTGTTCTTAATATTAAAGCATATAGCAAACGCTTTCACCATTAGGTATCAAAGTTAACAGCTACATACAGTTCGCTAGTTTAACTAAAAAGTAACTACTTACGTACCTAAACGAAGACCCCAAAAAAAGTCTTAACACACAATTAGCCTGATTTTTTTTAGTTTTGCAATCGTTACTTTATAAACTTAAGTTGTACCTTGTAACTTACGAGTATAACTCAAATTTGAGAATGAACCAAAAATATTGACTCAACAATAGCTCGTATTATAACAATAAGAGCTCGAAGGCCGCGGCGCGGCGTCAAGTTCACGGAGTGTTCGTTCAACGACCGCTTGCTCTTATCATTACAATTCAATGCGATGCTCCGTCTCATTACTGACAACCCGTATTCGTATCTCACTCGAACATTGTCTTATAAATTATTTTTTGTCAGTGAGCTTGTCGGACTTGAAAAATTTCGTCTTCTGGCGTTAGATTATGGCTGGTTATTAGTTTATAAATTTCAGTTGTGTTTACTATAGTCTAGTCATAATCTTTCCTTATTTTCTTCTTTCCCTATTTTCGCCTGTCACTGTATTCTATCCAATCTTGAGAAGAGAATATCACATTATAAATCGTTTGTTTTTATTTGACTTCTTATTAAAAATTTTAATATACTTTATTAGTTATTCAGTAAAAATCTATTATTTTAACAATCAATTTAATAAATTCAGGTTAAGGTGCATTTAGACCGAGTTTCGCACGATACAATGCATTTCTCACGGCCCATTTACAGATTCATTTACCTTATAAATATAAATGGTTAAGGGTTTTCTCAATTGGTATTTCACGATGCCTCAGAAATTACCTTAGTGAGAATGTAGAAATTCACTGTTCACTCAAAATCTTTATTCACGAAATTAGACGTTACAGTCACAATTAATATTTAAAAATACTCAATTATACGAGTTTTTGTTGCTCGTAAAAGTAGTAATAAAATGAGAATAATAGCAAAGAGCATGAGGCAAGAACTTGAAATTAAGTGTATAATGAAAAAATTAAAATTGCAGTGTATAGCTAGACTTACTTACTTTTTCCATTCCTCGATCAACATTCAAATTGTTTGACAAATAAAAAAAGAAATGCTTGTATAGTATGCATATGTTCTGTAATAAGTGTAGTCTAGTGTTAGTGGCAGTAGATCCACGCTGGTTCAGCATGAATGGGCCTCTCCAGCTACCGTAGGAGGATGCCTGCGGGCGGCGATTGGGCAATCGCCGCTCGAACAGCACAGGCCCGAGAAGGCGGCGTACGTGTTCCACGAACGCCTCTCGATGGAGGAAGGGGGCTAGGCCCCCCAAATCAGACGGGGCCCGCTCACGTTGAGCGGGCCGTGGCCCGTCGGGGTCGCGGATGAATGCGCGAGCGTCTCCCGTGACCCCGACACTCGGCCGTCTGGAGGAACACCGTGGGTTTTAGTCGGTATGCCGGCCGCTGTCTCATTGTGGCCGGAGAGTCCGACATAACCCCCGCCTCGCCCAGGCGGGTGCGTACGCGTAATGCGTTTCCCACAAAAAAAAAAAAAAAAAAAAGCATGAATGGGCCGGATCGACCGGGAAGTACTACTCTCTTATAGAAGATCGACATATGAGTAATAGCATCCATACTATTGCGTTTCGTTCGGTGAGTGAGAGTGCCGGGGGCCCAATTTCCTCCTTTTCCCTTTTTTCTCATCTTCCACAATCCTTTCACCTACTTCATTCTTTTTACAGTAGGCAGCAGCTTCGCACAGTCCCTGGCATTGCAGGAGCAATGCTGTGGACTCTAAGTCGTCCATGAACAACATACCACTTACCATCACAATAAAAAAAAAGAAATTTTGAATTTTATTAAGTATTATTTTAGTTTTATTTATTGTGTGTTTTAATGTAATTTTACGTTAGAAAAGTTACTGTTTCAACATTTTTTGTGTTATGATATTTTCAACTAAAACAGGGCATTGGTACCACTTGGTAGGTACGTCTTATTCAATATTTACAAAGCATGGTCTTCTGCTGTTACGACGTGGCCTTCAGCGAGGCCGCTCGTCACGAGTTCACGGCTAGGGCTACTTTTATTGCCAGTACATTTAACCTATTTCATTGACGTAATCCAGCCGACGGCGACGCTTTTATCGCTGCTTCGGTTGCTGGCGTGTTCGACGATATGAAACATCGCAGAACACTGGTTACATCTAGGGTTACCAGTAGTAGTACCATGAGTTGCCCCATTTCCCACTTATGACATTACAATAAATTTAGTTCTAAGGTTGAGTGCCAGGGGTCCTGTTCTTTTTCTTATACATATATTTTACACTATCACCTGTAAAACAACCGCTGGTAAACACTTGGTACAAGATTGGAAATGCCTGACAATAAGTATTATTTTTATAAAAAAAGATTTATTCTCTCTGTCAGAATGGGAAAGGTGATACACCAATTCTTGCTCTGAAATTAATGAATGCTTTTAGTACCTATATTGCTACTTTTTGTTGTGGCAAGAATTTAGAACCAGTCGGCTATGCCTGCGCGACCTTGCCTGCTACTACCACCATATATTTGAGAATCGGAAGTTTCTGGTAACCCTAGTTACCGCAAATAAACCCATTTCTAAATCTGCATAAATTATATCTCAGTACGTTGTATCTCGGTCAGCGCTGTTTAGATTTAAAAAAAACATTTGTTGTTGCGCCCGAACTGTTACATACTTGTATATTTAATCTACATTTAAATATTGTGCACATTGATGTATTCTGGGTATCCAACAGTTCAAAACGATTTATGACCATTCATCAGTATAATAAATAAAATTTCGTTTCCCAACGGGTCCATAAGGTTATTTGACTACATTATTTAAATTATATTTTGTAGATCTTAGTTTTGTTTTTGTACCTCAAAAGCGCTAAAAGTATCTGCAGTTGACTGTATTTCTGCCTTTCTTTAGAAGCAGTTACTGCTCTGCTGCTTTTACAGAACTATTACAAGTATATTTAATTAACAAAAAAATAAAAAAAGTTGCAATAAATCTGGGTTTACATTGTATCTCAGCTGTATTATGTTTGTTACGTACAGTTTTGCATAACTACTATTGTTTTCTAATTCGAGATCTTAACATATAAATATTATAAAACTAATATTAGTGCCTTATTACTGTTAGGAAGCGGGCCTTGTACCACCTTATACGTAGGACTTTTCACTTACTCGTTGGCGTCGAGTGTGTGACCTGACCGACCAAGGAAGCGAATCGTTCTCACGAGCCTAGCGCGAAAATTAACAATGACAATTTAATTGATACAAACTGCTAGCATGGTGGCCACCATGACAGTTTTAAGTGGCTAAGTGTCCGGTCAATCGCCTTTAAAAAGTTTGGCAATGACCAACGACACAGAAGTGGTGTGTTTCATCGCTGTATTGTAATTCCGGGTTCGATTTCTGGATAGGATTATTATTGTCCTAATAAGAAATTTAAAATAAATAAATAAACATCACCATGTTTGCTTAAGTTGTAATTAACAATTTAAAACTTATATTTAGTAGCTATCTCTGATTGTCAGTAGTGACCACAATAAACTTTAGAGCAACTTTGTGTATAGATTAAAATAAAATTTTAACAAATACACGCCTTAAATGTTCCTAAATTAATTTAAATAAATAATTTAAACATATCAAAACTTGTCTGTACCTCAGGCACGCGTTATCAATCTCTCATATCGACACAGAACAAAGATTTAATCTTCAACTGTTGACCAATATTTATAAATCAAAATGTCACCGACAGTCAACTCAATCATATCAACTAAGAACTGTGAAGTCACTTTAGCGGAATGTATGACATTGTATGACGTATGCAATTGTCAAGAAAAAGTACCGATTCGTAATTCAGATATGATTGATGCATTTCGGTATTTTCCGTGAATTGGATTATAGAACACATCCATATATAATTCACTTGATTCCAGATGCACTTCAAACTTTCATATCTTAGATATTTTTTCCTACGACAAGGTTTGCACTAGAGGAATATTCTCTGTCGGAATTCAAGGGTCCATAAATACTTTACAAACTCATGAAGATGAGTAGAGAAGAAGAAAATACTTTGAAAGATACATGTTCCATTGTCAGTTGAATACAGGCAGACGTATATAAGTAAGGGTATGTTTATGTTTGTTTACCCCCAATTTAAAAATACCTATGTATTTCAACCTTCGGGAACGTCTCCTAAACTAATAGGTATAATTAACTGATATACCTTCTAACAAAGGTACTTACAAATTCTAAAACGAACCCAATCACCGGACTACTGTATCAATTAACGCGTCGCCTTACAAGGCCATTTCCTAACAACATGAAACAAATTCAGCTAAGTAATGACAAGAGCGAATATTAGCACTCAGTACGTGAAACATCGGTCATTCACCTGATAGACCTTCCACTGTCTGCAATAGCATGTAAATTTCTTATGAACTCATCAATTTGATAAGCGATGCAAAATGACCTAGGCTTAACACACAATGTATGTATGACTGAATGCTTTATGTAACTCGATACTTACGATACCTCGATACTAAGTGTCATATATAAAAAATAGTGCATAATATCTCTTCAATCTCGAAACTACAACGTGTCCTTGAAAACTATATTCAATCTATCTCTATGTATGTACTATCATTATGATTTCAAATAGAAAAGATGAAAGTGAAGATATAATATTGTTGATATTGTCGGTAATGATACCTAATCATATTAGCTTTATCTACCTTGTGCCTCTGTTCTTCTTTTATTTAAAAACATTACTCTTGTTGGATCAGTTTCTCCCACTTCTCCATATCGCATGCACGAAACGTAACATAACGTTTCTGTAAGTCTACCTAATGTAAGAACAAAGACACATTAGCTCAATACCAAAAATACACTATTTATTTTTAATTCCAAAAAGAAATATATAAAATAACGTAAAGTTTAGTTCCGACATTTTTTATAAGTATTTTTTTATAAGCGAATTCTGATAATCAGAAGGAAACTACACAGTTTTTATTACATGGCGTATAGTTTATCCTCGTTCATTAAATCATTAATAACATTAGGAACATAAGGCATAACAACATTATCAAACGCAATTAATAACTAATTTTATCAGCATTGTTTCTATTGAAAAATTACATCAAGGATACAAGGACTTATAGAAACAAATCTATAGAAGCTTCACCATATGATTCAATCTAAAGTTAACTTTTATTAATCATGTATCACATTATCTTCACACACATCCAAAGGTTGCCTGGAAGAAATTCCTTTTAGCGATAAGAACGTCAATTGTACATTCCTTTGTATAAATATAATTATTGTAAAAATAATTAATGTAAGCACAATAAAGATTTTTTTATTCTATTCTATTTTATTCTACCTTCTCCATCGCTTCCACCTAGCCTTTTGATCTCACTGCAGCGTTAAGGCCTCTCCTCATACTTAAAGCCTTAATACCTACATTGCCAGATAATAAAATAAAAATCAATTTTAATTCCGTCGAAACATGATTAAAAACGTTAGTTACAACATTATATTATCACTCTGTTACGGGTCACCGAAACTACATAAAATTTAAAGTATTTAAACCAAAACATATTTATCATGCTCAATTATAAAGAAGTAGGAATCCGCGTAATTTTAATATAATTGGACTACCTACTATCTTATGCAGAGACAGCAGAGACCCTTATGTCTAATTTTATCGACGAGCCCTGAAGTTAATGCTGGATTTACATAAACCCGAAAATTGATCCTGCGACCTTAGATAACTACCACTGCATCAGTCAATGCTAATTTCATAAATATTATAACATAAAAGTATTCATAAGTAATATTGCGCCAGTCATTATGAACACTGCAAATGTCAAAAGGTCAAACACCTGTTACGATAATATTATATTGATCAATTCATTGACTGACTATCGTACGATACCTACACGGTCGTATAATATAACTATCTCTGACATATTTAAATTATTTAATTCCTATCGCATTTATTTAGTGCCGATAGTTAATGAAATTAACTACAAAACTTCTATGTTAATTATTTCCTATCCGCATCGTAACTATTATGGGTTTTCACAATTCACGCCGAATAAATAATAATATATTTTGACTGTTTAATTACAATAATAACGCAATTTCGGCTTTATTTTATATTTATGCAAATATCTGTGGTCGTTATCCTATCACATTGAATCTTTATTATTTATGATTTATTAAAATAATTACGAATATCAAATAAAAATACATATAGTTAATGTTTGAGATAAATCGAATTTGCTCAAGTGATACTTATTGTAGACTTACGCTACTAGGACAAATAGAAAGCACTTAAAGTCATTTAAACAGTCGATCCTGTTTTGATTATCTAACACCTACTAGTACCTATATAATGTCTATGTACAAATATCAATAAGTTACACAATATTTGTAGACCTGTTGGCTTGTTCAGCTTATTTGTATTACTACCAACGAGAACCTACGGTTTAATGTCTATGTTATTACTAGGTAATAAAATTACGATGCTTACGTTATATAGCAAAAATAACCCTATATAGTTTTCTCATTATCAGTGAATATAGTTCTAATAAGCAGAGTATTTTTCTACTTACAAATATACAATAATATAGCAAGTACCTATATATCTATATCCTGTGATAAGCTTATGAAGATCACGAAATAACATCTATAAAAATCATCACTGGTTGTAACTAAATAATTATATTAAGTTAAAATCAGAAAGAAAATAAGGCTAAGTACTCACTCAATGAATGGCAAAATCTCCGCTGCGATGAAATAGACAGTGCGTAGACAGGTGAAGGAGACTATCCTTGACGTTAAAAAGTGAAAATCGGTGCGTCGTTGCCCGCTAATTATTTATTCACTCTGAGTGATAAACGTGGATCTGCAACACCGTATTCTGTTCGCGCCAACTATATATGAACACGTGTTTGATTTTAGAAATTCGATTTCAACAAAATTCGTTATTAATAAAATATTCCTCTTTATTTCAATTTAATAAATCGGTATTTATTTAACGTTCGCGTCAATGTGATGGTATTGAGTTAGTACGTTCGGGAAATGAGTCGGGTGCGCCGGCTCGTAGTAGAGCGGCTCGGAGAGTGGAGCGCACGACACGGCGACTTGCGAGCTTGCGGACCACTGACTGCGCGCACGCATCCGATTGCTATAGAACTTCAACTCTTCCAATTTTAAATATTATTAAAAAGCGGCATCTGCATTTTCCGACTCTACTTTCGGTGGGCCTATAGGGCGATGGGCGTCTACGTTGCGCCGGCGCGCCTGACACATTGTGTAATTAGCCTTATAACTATCAGCATAATGAATAATGATAACCGTATATCTATATATCGTTTTATTGTTTAAATTCAAGACTATAAAATAATAACATAAAGAATAAAAACTATTTTATATAATAAATTAAAATTACGGACATTTTAATTTTATTTTTTTGGGTTATTTTTTATTTTACTGGGGTGTATCTCAGTCAAAATTTCAGTACCTACATACCCACAGTTAATCTAACATCCGTACAATATAAAAGATTAAAAAAAAATGAGAATCACACAAATATGACTTTGAAGATTAAACTCACTGTAACAGAAGTAACAAGTCTAGACCACACTAGCTGTTATTGTTTTAAATGAAGTTTACTAATGAATCATTATTTCACGAACTGGCAAAATATTGTTGTATGTAAAAATCATTAGAATAAATAACAATGTCTTGTAACTTTAGGTCATTTTAAGTACTTCAGTACACAGTAATGTCACCTCAACTATTTCTAATTGCCTAGGCAATTTATTGCAATCTTAAATAAACAATTGCGTATAACTGTCCGCGTAATGACACGCTGACACCAATATTCATTAAACTAACATTCATATTGTATATGTCACGTCTAATTGTCTGAGGGTAGGCAGAAATGTCTTAACTTCCTTAAGTTAACACATTTCTGCTTACTACCCTCAGACAATTATTCATTAATAACTATTCAATTATTAACAACTATTCTTAGAGAGATAAGTACCGAACCACTCGAAACAAAAATGTAATCCACGAAAATATTAGATTCAAAAATTTTAGTAGGTATACTTTTTGTTAGATAAAATATTGGTAGTATAATGGTTGCAAAAGTTTCTATGACATGACATGTTCCAAACTGCTTGATTGTCTTTACAACAGACTGCCCATTAACCGAGACACAATAATCTATAATTTTTCTCCGAAATCAATTCCTTGACACTTTTTAATAACATGCAATAAATACATCGCTAACTTCTTGTAGAGTCAACTGGCGATCACTAAATCAATTGGAAGGGACAAACTATTATTAATACTTTATGGCGGTTACAAAACTGCCGAAATATTATTCGTTCGTAAATTCATATACCATTAACAATTAGTGAAGACAGGGCGGCCTACATGTGTCTATTTACCATGAAAATGTATGAGCCTATTAGACAGAAGGTCTTCAGATGATGTCACTACTCGCCAATCTTCAACACAACTGATTTATCGCCAGTATTTGTCTGGATTAAGGCCTCTGGGCTCTCAGTACGTGGTAAGGTCGAATGATCATTCCCGGCCCTTGGCCCAATGTAAACACATCCAACTAATGTACTTTATTTCACATTTACAGCACCAAGATAAAATTTAATGTGCTGTTGTAATAAATAAAACTGTTGTTCCTTGTATAAACATACTATGCGAATGTTAGCGTATAAACGTAGTAGAAAAAGAACGTAAACGTGAGTAGCCTTTGTACCAGTATTTTTTTTACTTTCGTTTTCCACTTAGTGACAGCTGAAGATTTAGTTCTCGGCGTAAATACTAGAGCCGCTATTTATTTCGCATAATAATATATATTTTTTTAATATTTTAAAAGTGTACTAGTCAGCTAGCCTCGTGTCACCAGGGTATTTACAAAAAATACAATTAACAGATACAAAATTGACATCGTAGTAAATATATCAATATTTGTGGCACAAATAAATGTTTCGGCTGGGAATCAAACGATTTGTAACCATAGTGGTGAGGCAACCATCTGTAACGCACAAATGTAAATCATGTAAGTGCCATAAAATTATCTCCATATGTAATAAGTCCCTTGGGAAGTACGGTTTGCAAGACAGAAAGAATATAGGAAAAGGAAAAGTTAATTAGAAATATTTAAAAATACCTCTAAAGGTCATTAACTTTACCATTATTATTTCGTATATTATGAGTATAAAGTGATTTAAGTGGCCATCTACTATAATGTGATGTGTAATTGTGTACTAATTCATCCGTAATTGCTAATTATTTTTTTCTTTACTTTAAGATATAAAATAATATATTAATACATTAATATGTGGTCACAACACACACCGTCATCTAGTCCCAAGCTAAGCAGAGCTTGTGTTACGGGTACTAGATAACTGAAATATAATACATATACATACTTTTTTTTGTAAATACATACTTAGAATACACAGGAAACACCTAAACTGAAGTCAAATACAAATGTACATCACACTAATATTTGCCTTCCGCGGGAATCGAACCCACGACACCCGGTGTCACAGTCACACTAACCACTAGACCAACTGTGCAGTCGTCAGATATCTCTGATACAAGCAATTTAGCTTAAAAAGAACATTTCAATTAGGAACTAATATAACCAAGGATACAAATCATAATCCAGGATACAAACCAAATCAGAATTTTTTTTTTTTTTTTTTTTTTTTATATTATAGCCTACCAAAGTGACTCCACCCCGCCTGATGGTAAGCAGTCAGTGGAATCCAGAAGTGGCGGCCACTATACTTAAACTGCTGGTATGGTGGTCTCCACTATGGCGGCTGGGAATGGGGTTAGGGGAAGGGAATGAGGGAGGTGAGGAAAGAGGAAAGGGGGGAAATTGGGCCTCCGGCGCTCTCACTCACCGAACGAAACGCAGTAGTACGGATACTACTACTCTTAAGTCGATCTTCTATGAGAGGGTAGTACTTCCCCGGACGATCCGGCCCATTCATGCTGAAATCAGCGTGGATCTACTACTGTAAATACCGTTATTTAATTATACATATTGTAATTAATTATTATGTTAACTTAGCACTTAGACTTCGGAGAAAAGAAGCATAAATTCGTAAAACACGCTGAGTTCAAACGTCAAACAGAAGTTACTCTGATGACATTGCGATTATTGTAAGACAGGTGACTGCGCTTTCCAACAAACAGAAAAAACTAATAATGACAGTAATGCTGATGATAATAAAAATACCGTCAAAACATTAAATGATGCAAGATATCGTACCATTTGTAAAATGATCCGATTTTCTATTAAACAGTGCACTCTTTTTGTATAAATTAAAATTTTGTAATTTATTCAGGTCTTTACTTTGGAATTAGTTTCGGTTCGAATATAGGTGTCCAACGTCATTTCAACATTTTTAGAATCTCCGTTAATATGAATTACAACTCCTCACTGTAATAGGCACTTTTCTATCAATACAAAAATAAATGTATAAAATAAAAACACTCGGCACTTTATTCAGACATCGCAAATTTTGCTTAACGATAGCAAGAGACAGCAGCAAATCCTATTAATATTATAAATGCGAAAGGTTGTATGTGTGTATGTGTGTGTGTTTGTGTGTGTGTGTGTGTTTGTTACCACTCAGCGCCTAAACGGCTGAACCGATTTCGATGACAATTGGTATATAGATAGATTCGGTGCGACCCAGAAAGCTAGTATTACTAAAACTTACATTTTAACACTTTATACTATTTTTGAAGTATGTATCACAATAACTAGAAAATAGATGTACCTAATGGAGTATTTGACTTTGAATGTATTCTATTTGATCAATAAATTATTTACGAACGTAAATTATTCAAAAATTAAAAAAAAAAATATCTGTATTTTATAAACCAACAGTCTATCTGGTCTGTTTGCCAATACTTTTTCTCTGAAACGCATGGCGATTTTAAACTAAAATTATTATGAAATACTTATCTAGGCCATCAACATCGAGATTTAGGTATTTGCCAAAAAATCTCATATCACAAGAATATGAAGCAATTCAAAAACCATAAAACTGTAGTTATTGCACCATAAAATATAGTTCTGAGATTAATAATACTTATTGATCTTTACTTCGCTTTATGAGAGACAACTTTTCAGTCAGTCCGCCTTATTAATGCTGAAACCTTCAAGTATCGACCATTGTATTGGTGGTTTGGGGTCGACCTCGTGATAACATTGTCTATAAAATAATCAGAGTGATGTGATTATTTTACTTAGTTCATAAATCTATAAATATTAACAAGTCTTTCAAAACCAGTTATTGACGGGCATTAATTTGATGAAAAAGATCTCCAATTAACTATAAATATGTATCAAGATATTTGTCAAATTCATCAATCATACTGTAATAAAAACCTTATTGTTTCATAATTATTAACGTAAATGTATTGTAATAGTTAGGATAATCGCCGCTATCGTTAGCTTGAGGGTCGTGAGTTCCATTTTCACCCGGGTGTAAATTTAATGACCCAGAAAAGAAAATTGTTTGTCACCTACTTGTCTTTAAGCAACATTAAACAAATATTATTAGAAAGTAAGCTTATATTGAATTAGGTACCTATGTTGTTTCGGTTTTCCGTCTGTTCATGTCATAAATACAACTATTTTATCTGCTTTCCTAAAAAAATATTTAGGTTTAAAAACATGGCAGAAATTATTGTAGCTGTAAGTATATACTTAGTATCATAAACCCAACGACTCAAATGATCTGGTATTAGGTAAAGACAGACCCAATCTTATAAAGATAAGTATTCTGTAACCTGTGGTCATGCCGGGCTTATAAATATTTTATTTTAATAGTGTCGAGTATTATAATAATAGGTATTATGTTTTAATTATACATTCTAATATCCCTGCTGAAATGAAGAACCGTAATTTTATCACTTACTACTTAGGTATATTCACACCTTCTAGAAAAGAATCGTAGGTGGAAAATTGCGATTAGACAATTCTACACTTTATACGAATTATTACAAGGTAAATATTTCGTTTTGTCTCTTTGTCAGTAATGATACGGATGATCTCGATACTTACGATGTGTGGTCCCGTTTAGCCATCAACCAGTTGTCAGATAATATCAATTGTCACCACTGATCTTCATTGCTATTCTCTGCTTGTCAACGATTGAATCAACACAATAACTCGCTTACAACACCGCTCTATTCTAAATAAACGCTAATCTTCCAACTTAATAATAATACGGTGATAGAATACAATGAAATGTATTCTCAGAAGTATATAATAGTATACTAGCTGCGCCCTGCGGCTTCGTCCGCACGGAAAATGTTATGTGTTTAATTAATTTAACCCGGGCACCAGATCGATTTTCAGGATAAAAAGTAAAAAGTATCCTATGTCCGTCTCCGGCATCGAATCTATGTACATACCAATTTTTATAGAATACGGATCAGCCGTTTATCTATATTTATAGCCGGTATCAAACACACACACACACACAAACTTTTGCATTTATTATATTAGTAGGATTAGGTTGCAAAGGACATAAGTAAGGCTAATTTAGATTTTAGTAGCCAAATTCTTTTTAACAATTTTTGTGACAAAAAGCGTATTATGACATACGGTTGTATTCATTTACAGAAAATAGGAAAAGAAAACTACGAAGAAAAACAACAAAGGCGTTACATGTAGAGAAGTAGAAGAGAGTTTTGGGGTACCTCAGAGTTTCTTGTAAGTGGGTCGATTACTCATCTACTAATTTTACTATTACAGTTATGTTACGTCGTCTATATTGGTGTTGCCTTTGTAACCAAGTGGTAAATAAGCGAATGGCTCGCTTCATCCGCTAAAAACAACCCTTTTCACATCTGAGATTGCATCGAATGCATAAGCGCTATTCAGAAACCCGATTTCTATATGTTTTTTTCTGTTTTATTTCGAACAAACCTTGTGATTTTCTGATAGGATCTATGTATGTTTATATTAATAGGTATACATTGTGATATACTATAAGTACTTCTGTGTAATCCAGGTTAAATTGGTTTCTTCTTTACTTTTCTCTGCTATTTTCTTTCTTAATTGTACACTTCATATACTCTCACTTTTTGTTACTTCCTCTTCCACTCTTAAGGTATGCCATTAGAGAACTCAGTTTTGAGTTAAGCTCGCCTTTGTACATAATTTTTATTTTAATATTTTCCTTATTATGTATCTTTTTGTGTGCAATAAATAAATAAATAAATATTTCAAATCTGTAGTATCAAAAATCGTTATTCGAATGAGTTGTCAAATACAATGCGGAAACTGCATGACTGCTAATGCGGTAAGATTTATAGACTTCGTAAATGTCAGAGTAACAATTTTATTTATTAAGGATCACCAGGTTTTACAACATTCAGTATTCACAAATAAATATGTCATGGTGTTGATTGGTTGTATGACCTTTTAAGGTAGTCCTTGTATGCACAAACTGGGAGATATGTGTGTTTGAACTGTCTACTCTATTTAGTTGCGTAGTTACAATTTTATTATTTTTGCTGATACAACAGTATTCAAACCTCTAGGGAACCCTTATATAGATGTTGCTACAATAGTTGTAAACAACAAACAAAGACATTATGCTGAATATAAAAGTACACCATGTCTGCTACAGAGTAGAAACATAAGCATCGTCGTAAGACTTTTCTTCATGAATGTTCTTTTTTAACAATACAACCATGTTAACGACAAATGATTTTAATTTCTGAGATTATCAAAAAGAAATGATTTCCCTTTATGATTAGCAGGAAAAGGATTGCTATAAATGTCATTAATTAGATATAATATTCACGTAAATATAAAACAAGTAATAATTATTTAAATAACAAGAAGCTCGTTGATGAATACTGCTTGTCTGTCATAACATCGTGACCATTTAGCAACAGCGCGACGCTACTGCAAACACACTTCTACTTACAACTTACCAATGCGCCAGAAATATCGCTGCATACCCACTAAATACTAGCACCAAAATATTAAAAATTAGAATGCTTCTACTACTATTTTCATTGGCCTTTCAGGACCATTACATCCAATGACCGTAATAAAAGATTATGAAGTCTCGGTGATTTAGAAATTAGAAAAAACAAAGAGAGACGAAAGAATAACATTCAATATTTTAAAAGATAGCTGGCACACAGAATCAATTTGTGTTCGTTCTTTATTATACTTATTATATTGTTCTTCTTATATCTTTATTATACTGTTCTAACACGAAAAACAGTTATTTAAATTTAAGCAAATAAATGTGCTGATAATATTGTTTAAATTGATTTGTTTATAAAATTTAAAATTACTTATATAGATATAAATATTTATGTTTATTCCATAAAAATACTACACCTGTTTCATCAGAATTGGTCCTTTGTTAATTATTTTAATTCATTCAAAATGTGTTAAAAACAAAGCCGCGTATACAACGTAGCAGAGTACAAGAAAATTATACTGTAAACTACGCGATATAGTAACTAAGGTTACTACTACTCTAACGAAAATTATCTTTATTCAAATCAGCTTTATTCAAAAGTCTAACAAAGTTCAGTCTAGACATCTGTGTTCTAGACGCCGATATAAATACCAGTAGTACAAAAGTGCACTATCTTGGAAGAGATACCTTAGCCAAAATCTAAAGTTTTCGGTGTTGGGGTTTAAAAAAAATGTTCTTTATTCGAGTACACTGCCAATTTTATGTTTATAAATTAACGCAACATCGTACAATATTTTTAAATCCGTCATTTAGATAATCCTCTGAAGGGCAAAACAAGGTTTCTTCATAGTACATATCAAAATAAACAAACACAAATACATCACACAAATGGTAATGATACAAGCAACCTAGTTTGCAATATCAACTACGTTACATCCTTTACTAATAATTAATTCATAGCAAAACGTATGTAGAGCATCTGGTTGTAACTTGTTGTGTGTCACTTCCGCGATAATAAGACTATTAAAACAATGAAGAAGTTATCCGTTACCAATAAAAATTATACGTTTCGTTGGCACGATGGCTCGTGTCAGCGTAAAGTGCTTGAAATATGCCCCTCGGTTATTGCACTGCTAATTTTGCTTCTAACGTTTCATCCTAGTATCTAAACCGTCTGGACATTATTAGACGCGTGTAATAAAAGCAGATTGTACACTGCTCACATGTTCTAAAATAGTTATAATTCTGATCGTGTTTACACTCGGCAAATTCATTCACCTTTGTTGTTTTGTAAACAAATTAATGTAATTTTAGTGTAATGTCTCGAACTCTATGCAGTTGTTGCAATATTAATATTTTTTTTATTAAAACTAATATTTCATTTGAAGAATGTAAAAAAAGTGGAATAAATGAATGGCGCGTGGGTATTTTAAAATTTAAAAAGTAAATTTACCATGTGAAGAAGTAGAACATTTCGCTGAAAGCTTACCGAAGGAAGAGTCTTTTCCTTATCGTTAAAAATTTAAATTAGAGCGTAGCTTTCGATTTTCCTAGAAATATGGAAAATTGGTACACAAAGTTACCAGCATATTAGCAAAGAGTTTTTTTAGTCTTAAAGTATGCGACGGATCAATTGCCAATAGATACATGAGTGAGTTCACCCACGATCCTGGTATTAACAACTCCACGCACTAATCCGGGATGCGGTTTTACTTACATCCGATGTTTCACAATATTATGTTTCGGCATATCTAGGACGCGTATGATGCGCTCTATTTAAAATCATATATATTTTAGCTTTTAGATTCATGAGTTATACATGTTCCTGCTAAAATCTTATAACGTTTAGTATCCGACTTACAATTTATACGTAGAGGTTTGTTCGTAAACTAATATTGTTTGTGTATTAAACAAAAGTAGAAACTTTACTGTGAATATTCAAGGCTTTCTTGAGTAAAATGTTATGTTAAATTAAGATTATTGTCATTCAGTAAGCAATATACATAGGATAACCCTATCTCTTCTAGTAGGTATCGTAAGACGCGACTAAAAAATATCAGGTAAATTAAAACGTATCCCTAGTCACTCGACTAGGAATGTAGGGGCGAATAGGGACAAATTCGTTTTTTTTAAGTCTCTATTATTCTCGCGTACATATCAATCGAGAATTCAATCGAGAAGACAATATCGAGTGCCGTAGAATATGACAGTAAAAGGCTAGTCTAAGTGAAGTTGTGAAAGCACCGAAAATTTGGTTACAAAATCTAAACGAAAATATCTATTTAAGCTCATTATCGGACATCGGTCAAGGTAGGTATTTTTATTGATGAAAATACTTAACTTACCTTGTGTTGTTGTTTTGTATGTCAAAAATCAATTAAAAGCAGCCCTAGCGGAATTACCATTTTATCTCTCTTCTGTCCCCATTTATCCCAACCACGAAGTGACTAGGAATCACAATTTTTAGTGTTTCTCTTAAAAACTGCTATTTAAGGCAGTGAAAAGTAGATTTTTGTGCATTTTTAGTCACCGGAAGAGATATTAGAGTAGTGTTGAATAATACAATAGCGAATAAAATAGTTAAAATATAATCCAAACTTTGAAATATTCCTTATTCACCCCGTTTTACATGGGCAGCAGCATTACCTGCGTACTAAATGTTTTCTTAATGCGTTACCAACCTCCCTACCAAGCGTGGTGACTATGGTAAACTCCACTCCTTGGTATTTCTTGCAGTGGACCTCGTAAGACTTATGTTGTGATGTATTACTATTCTTTATAACTTACATCTACTATTATCATCCCTGCATCACCTAGAGATTCAGACATTAGTCTTGCCCCGAAATACGCGAATATAAATAAATAAAAATAAATATTTCATTATGTTTAAAGTATGATATTGTTCTACTTGTATTGTCTAATCTTTGTCCGGCGCTATGCCAAAATGTATGATTTACAGATTTGGACTGGCGGAGGCGCCACTTTCATAAACGTAAGAACGCCAACGTTTTTCGAAGTGTGTCATACTCTATTATTGTACTGGTGCCGACAATTGTACCTACTCAATACAGTCTAGTAGCAAATGTATACACAGTCATTCCGTGATGTATTACTACTGTAATTTTTTTTATCTACTTACTAGCATTGTGGAAGTGCAAAAGCCTGAGTAAACGGTTGTGGGTTTGAATTTCTACACTGCACAAAATTTGATGATTTTGATGTCTTTTTCCATACGATCTGGTCCAACAAAACTGGAAAATTTCACAATAGAAATTAAACTTTTTTAACTTTAGACTACCAAAATGACTCCACTCAATGAAGTCCAGTGTGATGGATGGTTATCCCAATAGACGACATAACAAAATGCGGGCATGTTAGCCAGTACTATGCCAGCCTTTTCACGCCCCGCTTAGAGATTCGCTTTTCCCCTCCTATCTAAATTAAGAAGCATTGATATTCTTTTGCTACTATTGAAAATTTGTTTAATTTTAACACACGAAGCGCAATATAATGAATGTATACAGTGTAAGTACGAAAAGTTGTTTAATTTTTTACTTTAAATATTTAGCCTAGCTGCCAAAGCGTCATGTTTAGTAATGTATATAGGTCAGTCAGTCTATAGCATGAGTTGATGGCGCCAAAACACCTCAGGTTCCTACAGAAAAATCTCTATAGACACAGAAACGATCTAAAAATACTTTAAATAAACAGAGTTTAAATAATTATTCTTTAAAAAAAGAACGACTCCCGCTTATCTATACTCTATCATAATACAAAGAGTAGAGAGTAGAGTCAAGGAACTACCAGTCGGATTTAAATAATACTTATTGTGTATGTGAGCCCAGTTCTTGAGGAAGGTTATAGCATATATAACATCACGCTACTGGCGGTGGGGGCAGAGCAGTAAGCAAAGACACTGGTGACACCTAGCTAAAGAAAGCTAGTAAAGCTATAACTGGACAATGCCATCCGCACTCCCATGACTGTAACTTTCATAAGCTCCTTACCAATGTTACTCGGGTTCATAGTAGAGCAGACAGAGTACAGCAAAATATGCTTTTAGCTCTACTGAGGTTCTTAAACCACTGCTACTACTTGCCAGCCTCGTTTGTGTGTCACTTTAATAGTATAAAAAATCCAATACCTCCTTGATTATCATAAAGGGGTCACAAAGCTCCAATGAGTCAGTCCTAGGAGTCACAGAGCAACTAGTTGTGAGCAGACGGCGCCTATCAATTTCACCAATCAACCAGATTGATGGCATACAATCTATCAACTCGACTTGCGACTCAGAAATGGAACACTAATCAAAACAAAAAAGTTTCAATAATACTTAATCGGTGTGCAAATTTCAGAATAATTTCTATTAATAAAGCGTATTAATACGATATTCTTTGAAAGTGCAACCTAAGTTGTGTCACCTCTACATGCACATATTTTCTCTCAGTCTACCTGTACTCATTGGTTTTAAATTACGGTTTCAGTATCTCGTGTTAAAAAACTACGAGTAGTTTTGCCCGTGGGTAACGTAGCTCTATGTCACGTGAGACTCTCAATACAAATATTTAGCTCGGGAATCGCACTGGTATTCTTGTGAAGGTAAGTATGTAATGTTATTTAACAGAAATACAGCTTACAAAACACAAATGTTTTAGTTTTCTCGACAAAAATGTAGTTGAAATTGGTATCTCTGGTTTCCACTAGACCGAGACGGAACGACATAAACGTAAATTATTATATTGAATGTTAAAACTAAAATCTTCATTATTACTTCCTGCAAGTACGACCTCGGCTTTGAATAGATCAAACCCATCGCAATCAGAGTGTTTTATAAGAGGCGACTGAGGGAGATCACTTGTAGAAACAGAGGTATATTGCTAAAACATTACTGAAGTACTTACTTGATGTACTACTACTGTGAAAATATCTCGTTTTTGGCCTTAGAGTTGAAAAGCAAGAGTAATAGATATTTTTTGCAGATATTCATGATTACATAAAAATGACTACTCTGTTTTCAAGCGGATAAATTGAACGTCTCTGGCTCGGTGTTACAGCTACGGTAAGTGTTATGGACTCGATTCCCTCCCAGGATAGGATATCCCTGTCTAAGATTCTGACAAAAACCGTGATTCCAAAATTGCTGAAAAAAATGAAAGCCTACGATATGTTTTTAACGAGCGTCAAAGTTATTACATTTCCAATTGTCGCCAAAGATTACTTCAATGCAAAAAGAAATTAGGTCCAAATAGATACGAGGAAATGCTGCCAATGTAGTACAAGTTTATAAAATCAGGTCAGAACGAATACGCGTGTGTTCATAGCACTTTTTATTTTATTGGCAAAATCTAGCACACATTTTATGTATGGCACGAACTTTTTAAGCCTCTTTAGCTGCCCGCGGCGCCGATAGAGAAATAAAGATTATTAATTAATAGATATTTTTAACTTCTTATCGTCAGGGGATTGCTATTTAATTTCCGTTCTTATGTAATAACATGTCGTCCAACTATTTATTTATAAAACAGATGCTTTCTCATTAATCTCACTCATTATGTTCAGTGTGTCTAGAAAGCTATTAATACCAAGATTTATAGTGATTATTGTGTTGTTTAATTCGACAGTGACTAAACGTTTTTATTTTCGCAATAATTATTGTTCACACACCCACAGACAAATGAGATCGTATACCCTACCGTTTGTATATAAATAAAACAAGCGATAGCTTTTATATCGCAGGTTCGAGTTCAACCCATCAATGTCATGGTAGAAGTCCCCGCAACCCATTTCTTCGGAAGCCGCCCAGCACCGGCCATTCACCTAATGATCTCATCGGCCCAGAATAAAAATTCACTCGTTTAGACCAATTGACTTTTGTTTATGGAACGCTTTCTTAGGCGAAACTAGACGTTCTACTTTAGTTTAGGTAATGTTCGCGACTGAAAATCCTTCCGCGTATGACTGATCCGGCATGGTAGAGTTTGTTTAGCGTTAGAGCGTTTACGCGTAGCAACAGTGGTGAGTTTTTAGAGTTAAAGTCTTTATTTTATTGCATAACTATATTACACAATTTTGTACATAACCAAAACCAAACAGGAATAAATTATAGATATTGAAGAACTACATTATGTAAAGAAATCCCCCACAGCAGTTTTAACTATCTTGATGTTTCTTTTTCATCTCTTAATTCTTTTAGTGGAGAACATGCTAATTTGTATCGACTATACAAATATGCAATTAACGAAAAGTTACACCCCAACATATGAAACAAACATTTGTGAACTACACAAATATTGATTTTGGGTATGAATGGAAAATACGACGTGTTACGTTGCAATGCGATAACCCTGCTAAACTAAATGTGCATATAATGTCTAACAACTATATTTTTAATATTCAATCAATAGAAATTTTAGAATAATGTAATACATTGTACTGTGGCCAAAAATAACTACGCTATCTATATTTTACAGGTTTACCGCCTTAAATTGGGATCGGCATCCTTTCATCATGGTTAAACAACTTAATATGGCTTACAGCGTGGGCCCGAGCCATTGCCAAAACCTCTCAACGACTCCATTGTTACCCATTGATTACAATGAACGAATATTGATAGACTGATTTTTGACGTGAAATATATATTTATAATCGTAATTGACTTTGTTATTTTTAAATTGAATACTTACGCTTCTTTATATAAATTATAGCTGTCGGATCTAAAATATCTATTGTATATTCTTAACTAAATTCGTTAGTAAAATATTATATCCTTATTATATTCGCGTAAATTGTAAAAGCAAAAAAATATTTCTTATATATATAATATATAATAATAATCAGTTATTTTGGAGTCGGTGCCAGCCAAGAAGGATCTTTAATTCTGCCTTTGCAACAAACTTTCGAAATGCATGGGCCGGTAATGGCACGCGCGGGGGACATACATACCTAAGTGCACTACCCGAACGCAGTCATACGCGTGAAGGCAGACATCATTGACTGTTGAAATGAAATGAAATGAAATGAAATGAAATATATGTTTATTCATTTAAGTTAATTAAATTAACACTTATGAACGTCAAAGTTTACAAAATGTCAGCAAATTAACCTACAGCCAGTTCGCTGACGAAGTAGAGCCATGAGAAGAACTGGCAAGAAACTCAGGCCACTCTTTTTAATCGCCAGGTTATTACAATTTTTGTAAGTTACAGTTTCAAGTAGCATGCAAAGTGACGCAGGCAATACACTTAACTCTATAGATACTTAATTACTTACAGCTTTCTATGTTGTAAAGAAAATTAAAAAGTAAAATGTGTGCTTTACAGGTTGCCTCAATTTGCATATTGCTACAAAAGGTAAAGGCAACATGTGAACTGTGATAAATGTTTCTATGTAGATATTATATAAACTGTTAATTTTTGGTATAAGTATAAAGTAAGATGAACTTAATTTACCACAGGAGTTCACAATGTACCTCTATTTCACAAATCACAATGTAAAAAAATTTGACAATACTAAGTATACAATTTTAACAAAACAATACAAAATGTGTACTTAACTGTTCAAATATGGCTCGGGCATCATGTCATTTATAATTAATACAAAAAAAAAAAAAAACATTTTATAAATTATGTCAAAATGTATCAATAAATTAATGTCAAAAAATTATTTGTTAAAGCATGTCATTCATAATAATCATAAAAAATGTCATTCATACAATAATTAACAAAAATATGTCCTTTAAAGTATAATGTCATTAAAATTAAGAGTAAAATTAATTTACTCCTTCGTCAAGCGAGCATCCCATGACTTTTATCGTTCAGATACTCATTAACAGTGTAGTAACCCTTAAGTATTAAATGTTTTTTGACAATTTGTTTAAATTTGTCTAAGGGTTTATCCATTATGTCGATAGGTAATTTATTAAATAAACGTACACCAAGTCCCGTAAACGAATTATGGACTTTATGTAAGCGATAGTGTGAGCCAACCAGTTTATGCTTACCCCTGGTGTTAATCTCATGCACATCGCAATTCCTAGTATATAGACTAATGTTACTCTTAACATAAACAACATTAGCATATATATATTGAGATGCAACTGTCAATATACCTATCTCTTTGAATCGCTCTCTCAGGGAGTCTCGTGAACCTAGGTTGTAGATAGAACGTATAGCTCGTTTTTGAATAATAAAAACGGTTTCAATGTCAGCAGGCCTACCCCACAACAATATGCCGTAAGACATAACGCTGTGAAAATAACTAAAGTAGACTAGTCTGGCGGTTGCCACATCAGTAAGTTGCCTAACTTTCCTGATAGCAAAAGCCGCTGAGCTGAGTTTACCTGCGAGACACGAAATATGGTTGTGTTTAAATGCATAAAAAAAATTATGGGCTCTCATCAGATTTCGTTCGATTTCTTGTATTAAATCTTTCTTTTACTTTCATATATTAATAGATTAATCACGTAAGGTTTTTTTGCTAGTAGGTAGGTTATATTTATTAAGGTCATTATGATCTTTCTTGGCTGCTGATTATAAATTGTAAATAGTAAAGTATTACATAGATATCAATGATTAAGTTGATTCCCCTTTAATGTTCTTTGCTATGAAGTAATTAAATTAATATTTTTATTAGTTAAGGATTAAATATATAGGTATTGTTTTGAAATTACTAAAGCATTTTTTATAAAAAAATATGGGATCCGAGTTCAGAGTATACCCTAAAGATTTTTCAAATCGGTTCTAAAATGACCGAGATAAAAGATAACAAACATACAAAAAAAAACATACGACCCGAATTGATAACCTCCTCCTTTTTGAAGCCTGTTAAAAATAAAAAGGATCTTTTAATTTAAAATTTTAGAGTTTCACGTAAGATTTTGAAAATTAGTGTTAGTATAAGTAAGCATAAAACTTTTGATTGCGTCTGTTGTTCGGTGGTACTGTGTATAGACTGCAACGCAGAGGTCGCGGGTTCGATTCTCGCTCAGTGCAAATATTTGTGTGCCTGGTCTGGGTGTTTCTATGTAGAAGAACATTTATGTATTTACAAAATAAGAAGTATTTAAGTATGTATCGGGTATACATACTTAAATACTTCATTTCATTCTAAAACCCATAACGCAAGCTATAATATATGCTTACTTTGAGTCTAGATGGCGTTGTGTGCAGTTGTTGTAATATTATAAAAGCACGGTGACTTAAATACTATAAAATAACAAACTGTCAAATCCCGTTGCAACTAAAGATTGCTAAGTAATAAGACTCCCTAAGTTAATTCTGCAAAGATTAGATATTATTATAACGTAATTTCGTATATTACATAATCAACTAATCCGAATGCCAAATTGTAAGCTCCTAGTTGACGTAAATTATTATACATACCCATAGATTACACCTTACGTCAAAACCAGAACATGAAATAATACCGTGGATACGTTTAAGCGCCTCGCAGTCTGCTTATACTTCTAATTATTACCTAGATTTGTAGACATGAGTAAACAGACACCAAATACCTATTAACACTACACAGCTCTAACGAACTCTTTTTCTTCTGATATTTAGCAGATTGTAAAATTATAGCGGTGCCGCGACGCGAAAACCTTTTCCATGCTAAAGTAGAGCAGACTGAAATACGAGTACACTTACAGTCTGTTCTGTAGAAACACGCTAATTAATGGTATTAATGTAGATAATTGTACAAATTAGACAACGGTAGTGATATCATAAAGTTCACACTTCATGATATTTCAGTAGATATAGAACAGATTTTTCTGTTCGTTACCTATTTAGAGTTAACGAAATTAAATAAAGACAAAATTAAACAACTGGAATCATTATTTGATTTGCTTGTATTTTTATACAGATTTTAGAGGAAGAACTTTTTTTGGCAATGTTAAATTTGGGAACACAGATACATTATACATTAGAGGTCAACTAATTAAGACGCGATATAAACAGCATTACATTTTAATATCAATAATTCCTTAAATTTATTTAGTAGGTACTTAGCGGACTAAAAGTCAGTAATTACATTTGTGAAAGTTTCATATCTAATCCTGGCTTACACGAACGACAGTAGTGGGTGTGTTGTTAGGATTGTTCGTACTCTACGGTGCGTGGAAGCAATATCAAAGACCATTAATCTGTCTGTCGAGCGTCATTGACCCAATACTCGGCTTGTAGCAAACACTTACATTGTGAGACACTGGATTTACCTACAGAAGAAATAGTAATGAAAATTAACCTTCGCCTTGTACTACAAGCCATGAAACTATGTAAGCTTCATAGTGTTTATGGAAACTTTGTTGATAATTTTCGTGTTTACGTTAAAAGCACGCACCACACGCACCGGTTCGGTTAGTCACTTCTGTCTTTGTAGATAAAACTTACGCATTTACGTTTATTCTGCGAAAGAAATTTTATACAATATTCAAATTTATGTAAACTAGGGATCTATGATTAAATCATTTACTGAAATATTATTCTTAAGAGCCACACGAGAGATGTATACTGCAGTTAGTGTGAAACCAGGCTGTAAAACAGTTATGTTTTTATTTATACGATCGAACCTAGCTGCTTGCAAAAACCAAGCCATACTGAAGCCAACAATCTACCCGAGGATACCTGGCTTTTGTAGCATATAAACAGTCATAAAAAATACCTGTGTAGCCCGAAAAGGCTCTATGTAACTGTTTGTAATTCCTATAAAACAATGTTGCTTTTTTTAAGCACAAGGTGTCTACTGAGGTTTCGGTATATTATATTTGATTTTTTATACCTTTATCCCGGGCAATCATTGAATATGACAAACGAAACCACAAAGAGAGCATGTGCAAGATCATTTAGCGTAACCGGTGACACGTATATAGGTACTTAGAAAGACGTTGCACTCGGGCGAGTGGTGCACAACACTAGACGTAACGTCGTCATTTAAAATGAAAATAAAAACAGAAGAATGAATAGCTACTCTTTTAATAACATGGACATGAAATTATAAAACTAATGATTTCATATCAATCTACTAAGCATGCGTTTAAAACTGGCACTTGACAGTACTTTTTAAATGATATATAATATATAATATAAGATAATGAAAACGCATAGCCACTTTTCTTTTTCGGCAGCATTTACTTACATCCTATATTATAATAGCTGAAATGTGTAGGTAACAGGTCCAAAGTTTTGATACAAGCATTAAATGAGAGCTAAAATGCTTATAGAACCTGTAATGGCTGTACTCATAATCTCACTTTAGGTATATAAAAGATGCAATTTGTATATGGAAAGTTCTTTTACATAAAAGCTTGCCATTTCGTGAAAGTTCAGTAATCTTATCATTCGATTTATATATATTTTTAAAGGTAATAATTTCGCTTTCGTAGTTAGCTGCTAAATTCACAAACTTAATCGCACACACGTACGTATGACATGCAGTTTAATTTAAAGAATATAACTTTCGACAAATAATGATATTATCCGTCGTGCTCTTGCTACCGCCGCCGGCGTGCCAGCTGTTTTAGAACCTAATGGTTTGGCACGAGACGATGGCAAGAGACCAGATGGTATGTCTTTGCTGCCATGGAAGATGAGTAGGAGAAGATGGTAGGTAGTTTGGTATGGGACGCCACCTGTGTCGATACCCTTGCGCCATCTCACCTTCCGGGCTCTGCGGGTTGTGCTGGTGCTGCCGCTGCAGCTGCGGAAAGCCTCAAGCGGCGTAAATATAGTAACCTAATAGGGTGTTACATGTTTGAGCCGTTTGGGGTTGAAACACTAGGACCATGGGGTCCGAGAGCACGAGCTGTTTACCAGGAAATTGCCAAGCGCCTTGTTGAGGCTTCACGTGACCAGAGGGCTGGCTTATTCTTTGTCCAAAGAATCAGCATTGCCATTCAGCGTGGCAATGCTGCCAGTCTTATGGGCACGTTGCCGGATGACAGCGATGCGGAAGAGTACTTCGACGCGATTTAATTCTTGTTTTAGTATTTATTCTTTGTAATGTTTTTTTTTTAGTTTTTAATATTGTCACCTACCATTCATTTCTTCTGTATTTACTTTCGACTAAACCAAGAACAATGTTTTCAATCATATTCAAATTTACAGCAGAATGTTGAACAGACAATGCTTCTATATTTGTATATGGTCGTTTGCACGTCTGCTACCATCGGCAATAAAGACAATTCGTGGACTTACTCGTCTCTACAAACATTTGCAACCATCTCCCAATACCTACTGTGCCGGTAGTACCTAGTAAAATGAAACCACATTACACATATTAGTTGCAAAGTTCATGATCATGAATAAGCTACCTATATTTTTTAATTTATTAGTTATTTCACTTGTAATATATATATATATATCTTTAAATAAAAGTGGTTAATACTATTAATTATAACAACTGCATGAAATTAACTACATACACGAAGGTCAAGTTCGTAGAATATAATGTGTGGAAAATACATTTAGTAGAACTGAAACTTACAACAAGATGCAGTGTTTCGCTTTTCTTGGAAATCAATTGAAACACTCATTCATGAGCTTAAAACGAGATTATTTTGATAAAAGATACGCTGATGAGTTATTATGAAGAGATAAGAGTATTCTATACTTATAGCGAGGGTGTGGCTTTGGTTACCGACCGTCGAACCGTAAATTCATATGTAACAAATAATAGAAGGCGACACAAATATTTGTTTGATTTGTCGGCATCGGTGTACCTACTGCATGTTTATTTTTACTCCCTTGCGACATTAAGCATATTTAAATACTGTGTCACTTATACTCTAGATACTGTGTCATTGGCAAAGAAAAATATATGATTTGGAAAAAAAATATGCAGAGAAAAACGTATAACCTGTGTGGCCTTATTGCGCTAGTAACTAATACTAGGTAGCGAGTGTCGAGTGACTAGCGCCACCGCGTGCTGACTACGCACTCCCACTTCATACGAATTGTTCATACGATAAGTGATAAACTAGGAATTGTGATTATCTATGAAAATTATATGCTACTGAGAATTCCACGACTAGGAACGTGGCAGGCTTGTATGTCTAAGGATTAGGTTACATATAGTAATCGTTGACACAGCCTGCTCATTCACTGGCTTTTATTTTTTTCTATTAATATTATTGTATAACCTATCTTTTTTTACGTAATGGAACTCGGCTATTTTGCGTTTACATATATTTTACCAAGTTTAGAAACGGTGTCTCTCTAGTTCTCTACTATAAGTTTACGTGACGTGCGAAAAAATTGTTCTCAGAGTTAACACTAGAGACGCTATTCATTTTCATTAGTTTTCATTTATTGCAAATACAATACGTAAAGCTTCAGATCCTACGAATATGGTGATATTTGGAATAATATCTTGCGTTAGCTTTTCTACACCACGTTTTGCTATTATTTATATGACATTCACTAAAAGTAGGTACCTGTCTAACAATGACCGCAATGTCATCACTTTAATGACGATGGCCGAGTACGTAGTGTTTTCCGAAATTATGTCGCATTTCTTTGAATTCGTCGTTAAGTCCTTACTCATTATCAGGAATACCACATTTAGAGGTATTTTTTTCTTATCGAGTGGTTAGTGGCCAACCTAGCTAATGTTAGGATTTGTGCTGGTCGCCCATATTTTATTATAGAGTCAGTGGACTTGACCTGACGACTGTTATCACTACAGGCAGTGTTGCTGCAACTAATAAATAACACCAATTTGTTGTAATCTCACTTGTTTTCCTCATGATATATCAATACCTGTATCTAATAGGCAAAGTAACATTTCAAATCCTATTATTATATTAAACGGTCCTAAATTGATATGTTGACGTGATGTTAAGTGCGTTATAGACAATTAAGTTCTTGGAACGAGAAAATAACTAGAATTAGAGCGACCTGACACCTTGTTCGTTATGCAGTTTTAGAATTATGTTGCCAGGTTGGGTAGTAAGAAGTGTTTATATTAGCCTATTAAAATGACGCCACTCTGAATGGTGGTAAGCAGTCGGTGTGTAAGCAGTCTAATGGAGACCAATCCAAAAGCCATGGACTAGCGGTATTGATGGCCTTCACTAAAAATGCTTTAAAAGGGATAAATGGATGAGTGAGGCTAATGAAAATTACTAAGGGTGTAAAGGCGCCACGTTCTGCTTTACCGTCACTCATGAGCTAAGCGTGTCGGCTTATCTTTAAAACTTTGAATTAGAAATTTAGAAATTTAGAATGTACAAATGTGTCAAGTTTATGAAAATCAAGTGTCCGACCGCCGACGATGAACGAGTAAAACTAGCAACTAGAAACGAGTTGGCGAGCAGCGGGAAGCGAATATGTAGTGCCAATAATTTTGTCACTGGGCTTTAAGCGAGTGTGCGAGTGTGTCAGGCGATCACTCACACATTGTAGAGAAATGACTAGCAGTTGGTCTTTCGGCGTGAATTCTGACCGCAAGCCGAGCATCACTGAGTGAGAATCTCATGCTCAGCGATGCTTTTTCGGTCTCAGCAAGCGTTATCATTGATAGTTCTTGTCGCTTAGTGTCAAACTAGTGGAACGAGTCACCGCCGGCAGTGAGAATAGTCTGCGAATAACTATTTTTATATGCATCTCTTTTGTTTACACGGAATCTATTGTACGTTTGTTGAAGGAGAAATAGCCGATAGTTACTCGTTTACTCGCTGGCAGTGCGACAACTGCCTCATTTTAAGGTTTTAGGATTAACTAAATAATACCAGAAAACTAAATCGTAGCATTATCAGCCTGAAGACGTCCACTGCAAGCCAAAAGCGGTAAATGCTTTTATACCTGTACCTTTCTAAATCGTGATTACTGCATACTTAGATACTAGCTGACCCGGCGAACTTCGTTCCGCCTAACAGTCTATCAACAGTACTTTATTTTTCTAAAATAAAAGAATTTCTCTAAAATGAACATAGCCTAAGTTACTCCTTATTACATCAGCTACATGCCAATAAAAGTCCCGTCAAAATCGGTCCAGCCATTTCAGAGATTAGCCGTTACAAACAGACAGACAGACAGACAAAAAAAATGTTGTTTTGGTGTATGTACCGTAAATATATTCATATACATGTAGTAAAAAACGGTTATTTCAATATTACAAACAGACACTCCAATTTTATTATATGTATAGATTAAACGAATGTTTCTCTTTTCTAAAGCATCCTGTAGAGACGATGTAAGAAATTGCCAAATAAGTACCGCTTGTTACACGAAATGCTCACACTAGTCCTATCTATTGATAGACCAATTGTTTAAAATGTATATCAAATGTAATTTATGCAAATAATCAAGTTATAACGAGGTATGATACATATCATCAATCATATTTATAACTGTCCTTATATGATTCAATCATGTTATATTATATAGGAGTAGTGATGGCCCAGTGGATGAGGCAACATCTTCATAAGCACGAGGTCGTGCATTCGAATCCGATCAACTACCACTTGACTTGACTTTTTTAAATCATAATTATGTACTCTCTAAGTTCATCTGGACATTATTAACTGACGGTGAAGAAAAAAATCGTAAAGAAATCTGGACTTTAAAAAACTCTGTAAATGCCAATTCGCATTGAGCAAGCGTGGCGGGAGAACAAGCTCATGCCTTCTCTATATGAGAAAAGGCCTTTGCCTGCAGTGGGATGGTAACAGGCCGATATGATGGTGATGATGAATATAAATTATTTAAATGACTCTTAAAGATAGGAAAGGGAAAGCGCCCATCGTACTCTGACCACGCCGTTGCAAATACCTAAATATCATACAATTAAAACTCTTCTGTCAAAGCAATGGACATTACTAGGTACTCATCAGAAGAAACCGAGATACTTTCTCAAATAAAACTGCTTTTGTAGTAAAAGCTTACCTTTCTCAAATCGGCTTCGCTACTCCTCTTTTGTTAATAATCAAAATTCGCACAAAACGGCTATATTTGACGTGATATCGGTTACAGTACTCGATTAAGTTGTTGCTTTAACATTGCGGATATCTTAATATATGTATTTGTTCTGATCATAAAACTTGTATGATATTGTAGTCTCATACTTTGACTTCCTCTATAACTTAATATGAATATTGTTTTAAAGCGGTCGGTGATACGTTTCCACAGAATGATTTGAGGAGGTTCCTGTAGAATATTAAGCGAATTGAAATTTATCGTTTAGAAATTGATGTGAGTCAACTTCCTTTGTAAAATCATAAGTTAATACAAGCGTAGGAGACGAATCAACACCCACAGCAGAAACGATTTCATATTTATATAGATACAGTTTCCGATAAAGATATTGATATGTCAATCATTCATTGTGGTCTAAATTAATCCATCTGATTGACATTATGAGACAATTGAATCAACTATTAACCTTATAATAGAATATTGATTTCTTTTTTCTTCTTTAGATTAATGAAGGAATGTTTCGATGGTCTGTAATACTACTGCAAACCGAATACACTAACTTCATACTGTATTAGAATAGGTACTGTGGTATGAAACAAGTTGTTAATAAGTACGCCCTAAAATCAAGGCCGAGACCCGTCCTTTAGTTATCATAACTGAGATCTATTTGAAATCCGAGTAACTGCACTGGTTTGAATGCACATCTTCTGTAGCAGTCAAGGTGGTCGTGATTAGGTTCTATTTTTTACAGATTGATAAGGGCTAAATTTCGAGTCGGTTATTACATATTTGACAAATATTTGTTAAAATAAATTAGGGCTGGGGCTTATTAATTACTTTATGTATTCATTATTAACAGATAAGTAGTTTTTGATGTGCAATTCATTAATATGCACCCACTCGTACTTACTGATTTTGTAAATAAGTTTCGTCTTATAATGTTAAACAGGGATGAAACATGACTTATGAATTAATAAGTCCAACTTAATATTTCATTAGCATCACCAAGAAACATTAAACAATTGCGTAGTAAGGCCTCTGTTTGTACCTGAACGCCAACGCAAATTGAGCAAGCTTGAACTCGCAATAATACATGTGCATTGACTTCAGGGGTTCTTCAGAGAATAGTGTGGCGGGGCTCATTGTGTACATGCTAATGGAATACGATTCAATGCACTATGATGCAACCATTCATTAACAATTGCATGAACCAAACGTAAATGAGCGTTTCACTCTTCCTTAGGGCTTTTTCAGTTTAGACATTTCGTGTCGGACTGTTGCCACACGTTTACTGTGTCGCTTGCTACGTCTAAAAACAGCACCGCAGCAGGACGTCAGAAGTCCGACACGAACCGCCTAAATTGAAAGAGCCCTTAAAAGACGGATTCCATGAGTCACTACCGAATAATAGCAGGTCAGTACTTCATAGATAGACTTGTGTACTCTAAACACGTGACTTCTTAAAATATCGCTTTAAATTCTATTCACGAACACACTTCTTGTAATGGCTAGGGCTACAATTCAAGAATTTGATCATCATTTATTAAATATGACGTGCCGGAGTAACTTAATTATTTTAAGTCTAAAACGTTACACAATAAAATTTAAGAGTAGGTATATCACTCATTGGCCTTCTAACTGTAGGGCATACAAATACGTTGATACCTTACTTCCCCAGATCAGGTCACTGAATATTAATTTACCTGACAAGTAAAGGAGATCGCAAATACACAAGAGAGCATACAGATAGGCCTCACAATTCTACAGACTATTTTACGTAGACTTAAGATCCAGAATATTACACACCAGATTAGTACACTGACTTGCAATCTATGTTAATAAACGTGGAAATCTAAATTGATATCCGACCTGCACATTTAAATAATACTCATTTACAATCGGGACATGAAGCTTCTTAAGTAAATGTAATTTGTAAGTAATCGAGCGTGTAATAGTGGTATTATTGGGTGTGGGTAGCTCCAATCAATGAGTCGCCATGTCTCCGACAAAAGACAATACATATTTCATTGAGCAAACCTAGGGAAATTAATGATGCTTAGTTTTAGAAAAACATCAATGACATCGTTTATGTAAATTACTATATTTTGTAACAGGCTTAAATCGTTAAAATGATCGTCTCGCTAAATCAGCGAAAAATATTGGTGTAATTCGTGCCTAAAACACACTGGGTATATAATACGTATATTTGTAGGTACACTTCTCCACAACATAGGACTTGTTCTCGAGTTTATTAAAAAAAATGGTAAATAAATCAAGAAACATAACTGCGAATATATCCAGTAATACTAATTATTTAAGCATCAGGCTTATTGATATTATTCATTCAAAACAATCGAATACCAGTATATATAGTAATTGGCGTATATCCAACGACCCGCTGCATTCAAACTTTGGTTAGTGCAAGTACTTAGTAGGTACGTATTTTCTATCAAAATTTGGACCTCAAGGTCGAATCTGTTTATGTTAGTTTTAATCTAAACTCTACCACCTATCTACTCCTATCTACTAATATTTCACTTTATCGGGTAACAGATAAACTATACTCACAAGTCCAAACCCTTTACACTGCTTTTAATTGCTTAAGATACTTCAGTAAACAGTGCTCCGTCAAATCTTGATATATGACGAGGTCACTGTCATGACCTCAAGTTACTTATTTAGTTACTTCAAGTGTAAACCGTTTACCATTCATTCACACATGTTTGATCGTAATGAGTTCAATATGACACTAGCGGCGTGATAAACGTAATGAAGGATTCATTCTAATATTGACGTTAACTAATTGATAAAATGCACTCATTATAATATACAGGCTTCCTGCGCTGAGGTTTTACCCGCGTCTTTGCTTGCTACTCTGCTCCCATCGCCAGTAGCGTGATGCTACATAACCTATACCCTTTCTCGAGAATTGTGCTATCATACGCAAAAGGAATTTTCAAATCCGACTGGTGGTTCCAAAGATTAGCGCGTTCAAACAAACAAACAAATAAACTAGACAACCTCTGTGGTTCGGTAGTACTGTGTATGGACTGCCACGCAGAGGTCGCGGGTTCGATTCCCGCTCAGTGCAAATATTTGTGTGCATGAACATAGCTATTTGCATTGGTCTGGGTGTTTCTATGAATAATAAGTATGTTTATATAATGTGCTTATAAAAGAAAAGTATATAAATAAGTATGTTTATACGCATTCAAAACTGCTTGTGACCACGGCCGGTGTAACCTGAGGCCCTAGACAAGTGTCAAAGATTTCTATTCTATTCACAGAATAGATAAACAAATGTATGAGATTGACATATGCATTGGCGTTAGCTTATGTCAATCCAATACATTTTTTTATCTATTCTATGAATAGAATAGAAATATTTGCCACTTGTCTAGGGCCTCTGGTCGGAACGTCAAGCAAATATACCCATATCACAAGCTATTAATATCTGCTTACTTTGGGTATAGATGGTGTTGTGTGATTGTAGGAAAAAAGAAATCTCTTCCGCTTTATATAATAGTAATCTATACATATAATAAAAATGTAACCGATCGCTGTCTGTACATGGAAGATATATGAGAAAAAATACTATTGGGACCTATATCAACGCAAATAGAACCCAAAACAATGATTTTTAAAATTTTTGTCTGTTTGTCTGTTTGTCTGTTTGTCTGTGCGTTTGTGCACGCTAATCTCAGAAACGGCTTATCCGATTTAAATATGGTTTTCACTAATATATTGTGGTAAGCTTCACTTAACATTTAGTGTTTGTTTCATGTCAATCGGTTCATAAATAAAAAAGTTAAGCCAATTTAAAGAATCATATCGAACATTCGTTAATTTACTACAAAATCTTACAGAAGCAGATATTTTAACAGGTTGCGGAATAGCTGATAGTGTTTTTATTCCTTGGATTCCTGTCATTCTAAACAGTCTTTCATTTAGTTTTAAACGAGTCCAGTTTCCAGTGAGCCTATGTTTTGCGATGACTAATTAAAGTAATTAATTAATTAAGTAATTAAAGTAAAGGTAAGACACTAAAAGTTGTGGGTGTGGATCTAAGTATTAGCTGTTTTTCGGTCAGCTTTATGTGGCTCTATCACGTGTTAGCATTACTAGCAGCCTGTATGCTTTGATCCCTGATGGCTATACGTCTAATCCATATATCCATACATATTATAAAAGGCTTTGTCCTGACTGACTGACTGACTGACAGACAACGTAAAGCCTAAACCGCTGGTCGTAGCGACTTGAAATTTGGAGGGTGTAAACACACCCTTAATGTCTAGAAGTGTACAAAGAAAGGGTTATTAAAAATTCAACCTTTAAGTGTATGAAAAGGAATGAAATCGATTGTATGAAACGTCTTCATTTTTTAAGTTACAGCTTTGAAATTTTGTTTTAGAATACTTTTATTTAAATAAAAAATACGCTCATAATTTTTTTTTACTGGGGTGGATTTATAGGAGTGAAATAAGGGATGAAATATTGTATGGAAAGATCTTTGCTTTTGAAGTTGGCGACTTGAAATTTGGAGGGAGGGGGAAGGGAGGGGGAGGAAGAGGAAAGGAAGGGAGAAGTGAGGGGAAAGTGCGGGGGTAGTGAGGGAGAAGTCAGGGGAAAGGGAGGGGAAAGTCAGGTGGAAATCGACTGCCTCTGTATTTCGGTGGTACTGTGTATGGACTGTGAGGTCGCGGGTTCGATTCCCGCTCAGTGCAAATATTTGTAGCATGAACATGTCTATTTGCATTGGTCTGGGTGTTTATATGTATAATATGTATCTATTTACAAAAATAAAAGTATTTAAGTATGTTTATCCGTATTCTAGAACCCATAATACAAGCATATAATATGCTTACTTTGGGTCTAGATGGCGTTGTGTAAAAATAAAAAAGGAAGAGGGAACTTAGGGGGTGTGAGGAGGCAGTGAAGGGCAAGTGAGGGGCAAGTGAAGGGCAAGTGAAGGGGATGTAAGGGAAAGTGAGGGAAGTGAGGGAAAGTGAGGAGTCAGAAGTGGTGGTGAGTGAGTGGGAAGTGAGGGAAAGTGAGGGAGATGGGAGGGAGACGGGAGGGGAGGGGAAGGGAGGGGAAGGGGAAAATTATTGTAGTGAAAATTTGCCTTTGTGTATTGTATGTTGTTTTACGGGGGATATCTTTAGGTAGGTGAAAGAGGGTTTGTACGAATGGTGATGATGATGAGATTAGAAATAGTATGCAAAACAGTATTTAAACAATATAAAAATGTCTATTGAAAAACGATATTCATGCGAGCGAAGCCGCGGGCAAAAGCTATACATATATAAAAAAGAAAGGTCACTCACTCACTCACTCATCTCATCACGAAATCTCAAAAACTACAAGTGCTAGGAGTTTCAAATTTTAGAAATAGGTGCTCTCTAAGACGGGATTTTGCGAAATTTATTTCCCTGGAGTATAAAGAGGAACAAAATTTGTATGGAGCTTCTATAGTTTTTGAAAATAGGAGTGCCAAGTTTCGTTAAATATCGCAAAATTTCTTCTGTTTTAGGGGTAGCGGGTGAATAGATTTAAATCGGTATCGCCTTAGAGACGGATTATAGGTACTGATATTTATTACTAATATACAATATACGATTGTCGTAAGATTAGGTAAGAAATATTCTCATACAGGCACACATCTGAATTTTCACGCGAACGAAGTCGCGGGCAACAGCTATATATAATAAAACTGTAACCAGTCGCTGTCTGTACATGGAAGATATATGAGAAAAATATTATTGGGATATTATACCATACATAAAATATTATACCTTTATCAACGCAAATAAAACCCAAAACAATGATTGTTACAATTTTTGTCTGTTTGTCTGTGCGTTTTTTCTCAAAAACGGCTTATCAGATTTAAATATGGTTTTTGCTGATACATTGTGGTCAGCATCACTTAACATTAAGTGTTTGTTTCATGTCAATCGGTTTATAAATAAAAAAGTTATGCTAATTTAAATAATCACGTCATAAATGTGGTATGTATTTAGCTTAGCTTAGTTTGTTTTTAAGTTAGGTTAACACGTCTCATTTCTTTATTAAAATGTAAATACAAGTTAGATTTATATTTTCTGGATTTATTTTATTTTTTATTTTTTGTGATAAAAACATGTTTGATAACACGTTTCATTACGGAATAGGTGGAATTGAAGTGAATTACGAAATAGTAGTAGTCGATTTACGCTGGTTTCAACATGAATGGGTCGGATCGACCAGGGATGTACTACCCTCTCATAGTTTTCGACGTAAGAGTAATAGTATCCATATTATTGCGTTTCGTTCGGTAAGCGCGAGAGCCGGAGGCCCAACTGATGCAGAGATGACAAACCTCGCAGCATGTGTGGGACCAGCTGAGTATCCGCGGAGTCATTGTGTGGGTGGTGTGGGTCAACCCGCCGGCCAGGGAGACCCGTATAAACGGTGGTGCCGCTGGCCGCCCGCGGCATTGTACAAGAGCCCAATTAGACCTAACCAAAAAAAAAGAGGCTGCCCCACCAGGTTGCGCATAATCTCGGAGTGGTTCGTCGTGCAGGTTGGTGACCGGATAGTGGGACCCGGCGACCATTTTCGAGACGGTACGGGGGCCTTTTGCGAGCAGTTCGTATCATGGAAGCCCGGAGGCCGAAGACCCTTGAGCCTTTACAGCTGCGAAGAGACATCGCCTCCTCAACGGCCGTCTTCTATCGCCTTTACCACGGAGAGTCTTCTCAACAGCTCTTTAAAATAATTCTACCCTCTCCCTTTTTATCCAGAACGACACGTGCGGGACTGAAGTGCTACCCTTTCACAGTTCAGTCTAAAGGGTCTCGAACCAAACGGTTCAGCACTTTATACTTTTGTCGCTCAATTAAAGCCTGGAACTCTTTACCAGCGCATGTGTTCCCACCTAACTTTCATCCTGGGACTTTTAAGCGAGGCGTGAAGAAGCATCTCACTAAGCCGCCATAGTGGAGGCCACCATACCAGTAGTTTGGCTTTTGGAATGGTGTCCACTACTTCTGAATTCCACTGACTGCTTACCATCAGCCAGAGTAGAGGCACTTTGGCAGGCTAATATAAAAAAAAAACTTATAGCGTTTTTATATCTCGGATTCCTTTCATTCCAAACAATTTCCCGTTTAGTTTTAAACGAGTTCAGTTTCCAGTGAGCCTATGTTTCGCGATGACAATAATTAATGAGTGTGGATCTAAATATTAACTGTTTTTCGCATGGTCAGCTTTATGTGGATTTGCCACGTGTAAGTAATCCTAGCAGCCTGTATGGCTTTGATCCGCGATGGCTATACGTCTAATATCGTAGATAGAGAAGCATTTACTGTAAAGATTTTTCTTATTCACCTAAACGAAGATGTTTATAATTCAAAACAAACCAAAAGATAGATCCAAAAAATGCTGCCCAAAATCACTATTCCACGCGGACGAAGTCGCGGGCACAGCTAGTTATTTAATATATTGCAGCTCTAGCAAAAATTTATAAAAGAAGAAAAGTTGCTAGCCAATTTTAAACCGTACATGGATTGGTAGAAGGTAAAAATTTGAGAACAGACGAGTCAACTTTATAGGTATCTTTTACTGAATGGGATATATTATATAGTTATAAGAATCTCGATCCATTGCGTATATCTATAACTAAATGTTTAAGGATAGAATTGGCCAAATATAGTTCTTAGTAATGGTCTACCTGAGAAAAAAAGTTCATGTGGTCTGATCAGTAGAACAAAGGCAGTAGGACCAAGTGGCCAGAGGGTTGAGGTCGGCCTATAACTGGGTCAGAGAGACCTAGAAGTCATGGTGGCCCTCACTATGACGGCTTTGAAAGATTTTTCTTACACACGGGTTTTTGGATTCATCTTGTCTTTTAAAATGCATAGACACATATCCAGTCTCACTATCCTTAAAAGTGTATAATACCTATCATAAGGGTAACTGAACTTTAGAACTGTTAACTTAGCAGTTAGTTAGCAGGGTAATGGAATACCAATGCTAAACAAATATACTAAGGAAACGACAGCTTTAGGTTAATAATGAGAATTACTTCATTAAACGGAATTCTTGCATTTCTTGCACATTTAGTATACACACGGTGTGTATATACGGTGTGTAAAATATTTGTACACCAGCAATGGTAGAATATGAGACCAAGTAATTTGTATATAACACCATTTAAGTACCATATTCTGATAAATAAATATATCTTTATCTTTATCTTTATCTTTTAAAAATGCTTTGTATTAGCCGATTTCGATTATCATACGAATATATATAACAAATGTTACAGGTAAATCTCAGGGTATTCTGCCGCTGTCTAATTTTCAGTCATAAGAGACAGCACTTATTTGCAATCTTAAAGAAAATTTTTATTGATTCTATTCATAAACGTTTAAACTTTTAATAGATCTACCTAAAACAGATCGACAATCTGAAATATGCTGTTCGAACGAAGTGGTAACTTAGTAACTTACTTTTCAAAAGTTAGTCCAACCATCGAGTATTGCTATCTGGATTTCGGAGAAAGACAGTTGCTCCATTTAAAATATTAGCATATAAGCGCATACACGTGGCAATGCTTAGATAACAAAGTTGTTCCAATCTGACAAAAACACTTTAAACTCTTACAAAGTCAACATACACGTAAAGAGTCAATCGGACAGTAATTATTAATAGCTGTCGTCAGAGTCCAATACTAATACGCAGTACAACGACATTAACCTCATATTATATATAATTACTTCACTCTTGTTGATCGAAGACTTCACTGTATTAAATGATTCGTATAATAATGCATTGGGAATTTGAATATACAGACGCTACTTGGCTACAATCGAATAGGCGAGGCATCAATTACTAACCAAGCCATTCAATTAGCTAATCAATTTATTAACTGAACTTAATCTATATACAAAAGCTCAATTCAGGTTTGTTTTATTTTAAAATACAGCGGATTTAAACAATTTTTTATGTCTAACTTATAAATATTCATCCGTGAGTGATTAAGTTTTCTTAGAAAAACTTAATGTCTAGTTCTTTTTTAAGAATATAAAGAAATTAATAGTGACCGAAAAGAACTAAGAAGTCGCGCCCTATAAAATACTGATATTCAGTCATAAACGATTATGTCTATGCCCAAATACTAAAACTACTAACTAATATCTAAGGCTAAGACTTGAAAATCTTTCTGTCTCAAAAATTCTCGGAATCAGTTCTTATAAGTTTATAACGCTAAGTTACAGTTACTTTTTAGCACTTGGAAGTAAAAAACAGGCTTTGTTTTATCATATTACTCCTAAATGAATGCGCGTCTTTAGCTATGAGTAGATACACTGTTTTCTTTATTTTACGTACAGGTTCTACTGGTTCTACACACGTAAGGGAGGGTTCCTAAGAGATGGCTAGCGTTTATCATCGAGTGAGCCACTAACTCATCTACCACGATTAGTAAGGATTTTAGCGCACCTCATGCATTTTCGGATCGTTATGGGTCAATATGATTGTAGAATAAAAATCACACCAAAACTAAATACTTTGTAACTATATTAGTTTTTTACATCATCATCATGATAATATCTAATAACGCGTACACAGAATGTTAGTAGTCGTATAACATGTTTTTACACGGATAGCAAAAAAACCAGTGAAAGAGAATGTGTCTCGATGTCGCGACCTATTGAATGTTTCTATAATTAGCTAAGGAGATGCGTGAACGACCGACGGGCCCCGCAGACGGTGAAGGCCGACCCAGCGGACGTCCACCGTATGCGACACTTCCGCCTGAAGTCGCCGAGTTCTGTCGATTCAAACAGTGTGGTACAGTTTGCTTAAGGACAAATAATGCATCTTTTTATATCTTCAACACTTCATCATGCATTCGCTGCTGTTCTTCCTGCAAACGTATTTAAACCAAATAAATGTAGTTTACCTTTAAAACACTAAGTGGCTATTACTATGGATCAGCTAAACAGCTTGACACTGCAGGTGTGACGTAGGTAATAGATTTTTTTTTTGGAATGCAGCAGACAATCATACCTTTTGGGCATACTATAATTGTTGGATGCAGTAACAAAAAATCAAACAGTTGTCAAGCAATGTGAGCGTTCTTCCACACTATGTATCCAAAATGGACCTTGCGTGACGTCATTAGGATTAATTTGGATTCACACGTCATGTTATAATGGATTACGGAACATAATTACATTATTATATGTTTAAGGACTGTCAAGGTCTTACTATAATGGTATGCAGTTGTACATGAACATATACGGGTTGGCGAGATAATAATTGAATAGACCGCGAGAAAAATGTCAGCCATTTCAGACGCAATTAATTTAACATTATTCCAAAAGAACCTCAACTAATTTTAACATTAAATTATATTGTTCTTAACAAAAAGACTTGCAGATAATTTCGAGATTTTGAAAATGAATATTTAAACGAATTCTTCTACTTAATAATAAATCGCAGCTATGGAAACCCAAGAATAAAAAAACTGGATAACTGATGAAATACAGACTATGAATGCATTCAAAACGCACGCACCTATAATGGTGAACGCAAAGAATGTATGGATTGATTCACTAAAAGAAGTTCTGTAGTTTCTAAGAATTACTCTGTGATAATGTCTTTATTGAGAGTTAAAATAATTTCATCCACTGCGCGTCGCATTCTTTTTGGTTTCACGTTATTATAAAATAATGTTTAACTTTGTTACATTACTATACTAACTGTATTAACATACACGTAAAGCAACAGACGAGAAGATCGTATCTAACTAAAATTAACAGTCTTTTGACTAAAATAACTATATAGAATTGCTAGATAGCTTTAGGTTTTTGGGTCTTTTATCACTAGGTACGATAATTATAATTAATACAGAATTAATACTTAATACAGAATATAATATATGAGACGACGCTTTGTTGAACTGTTAGGTACCCAAAAACCTTTATTATGTGCGTTTCAGTAGATTTTTTATAACACTATCTATCTGTATCTATTTATATTTACGATATCAATTAATATTGATATCGTAAATATTATGACAGTGGTAAATGATATTTCTATTATAATAATTTATGGCAATAATTAATTTTAAATGTCATATTTTAATGAATTACCTAATTGATAGATTTATACATGAGACCATTTTGACAAAGATATATCCTAGTATAAAACCGCCCACATTTTGTCAATATAATTAAAATATGAATTAAGCAAAGCTATAAAAATCATCTCATTTTAGCCAAACATCCGCAGGTTTAAATGAGTCATCTCCAAGTATTTCTACTTTGATTAGTCCTGAAACACTCTGTTCTATCGCTACTTTAATAAAGCAGCGACAATTACTTACTATTAAAATTTTTGAGCTGTGTAAATACTTAGACACAAGTTCAAATAATATTCAATCTCACGCGCATTTTACAATCAACCATCTCTTCGTAGCTTTATTTTTGACTATAGAAATCATAATTATTAAGATTTCTATGCTGTGGACGGATCTCAGTGGTAAGAAATCTGCACTAATTCTGAGTGTCACAAGTCAAGAGTCAAGTCAAGTCTTTTGCTTTTGTTTGCCAACTACCTCACTTACATACATTTAATGACGAGCATTGTAACGACTTCTTGACGAGATGTATGTAATAAAAACATGTGAACAAAATTCACTCCTCAGTAATACAGTTTTTTGTTTCTTTAAGATAATTTTTTGCTGACCTTGATTGCAAGATGACCACCCGCGGTTCAAAGAGACGATCGTAAGATTTTTGGCGCTTGGTGGATAGCAATGTCGACGTCTTACGGCTCATATTATATGGTACAACCTGGTAAGACCATGCTAAGTGCAATAAGTTTACGAATACAAAAGTTTCTTAAATCTAGCTTATACACACACATGATTTGCGGTGTTTAAACTTGGCGGTTTATATTCTTACCAGCTTCGGCCCACGTCTTCGCTCGCGTGGATATCGTTTTTCCCATAGACATTTTATATAATTTTCTCTGCTGTTTTTCATCCTCCAATCATAGGATCCCCCATTTCACCTAACTAAAAATATTCTCCGTCAAAAATATACTGTAGCCAAATGCAAACTTTCTCTACAATATCTTCAAAAAGATTATTCATACAATTTCTCATCCCCTTATTACCCCTATAGCCACCCCAGTCAATAATATTTAGAATAGCATTTTACATTCTAGTTAAAGCATCAAAATATAACTTTACCCAACTATAACTTGAAAAACAAAGAACTCTATTAATATTTAACCCCCTAAGCCCACCCATATCAAAAATATCAAAAACAACACTTTTAAGCATCCCAAATACTGATTTGTACAACGATAACTTAAAAAATAAAGATCATTCCATACAATGTTTCATCCCTAATTTCACCCTTCTGAAGCCAGCCCTGTCAAAAATATTGATGAGATCTTTTTTATTTTGGTAGAAGTACTATTCCAAACTATAAATTAATAGACAAAGAACATGCATACATTCGTTTTCATCCCTTTTAACACATTTAGAGTTTGAATTTAAAAACCCTTTCTTAGTAGACCTCTACAAATTAAGACAAATACACCCTCCAAATTTCAAGTCCAGCGTGCGTTGTCTGTCAGTCAGTCAGTCAGGACAAAACCTTTTATAATATGTATGGTTAGTTATGAGTTTACTTATGATGCACTCAAATGAAACGTTGATAGCTATTGTATACAAAGAGGTTTTATCTGCTACATAATGCACTATCAAATCATTTGAACTAGGACACGTTGTTGATGCTAATTCAAGTCTATCCGTGTTTGTTCTTCAAATTAGAACTTGCCGATTGGTATGATATTGCACACCTTTAGTGGTTAAAAAACAACACAATAGAATTAAAATCTTATCGTCCTTATAATCTACTAAAGATGTGGCTACAACTCGTCGTAAACTATTCTACTCTTCTTTTAAACATCTTAGCGAATCACGAATATTTTGAACTACTAAAGCAAATAATAACTCTACCAAGAGATGCGTCTATCTCACCGATGTACTGCGATAGCATCATAAAATTTTAAGTTTGCATGACAAAAACATAAGCAGCGCTGCGCTCCTGATATTTACTGCAACTTTATCATACTGTATTTTCACACGACAAATAGAAGACATATTATGCCAATCATGCATCTTTCATATAGAACTGGGTTACCAAATCTAAAATGAAACAAATAACAAAGACCACTTAGCTATGTAGGCTTTGACTTGACTGGCCTGTTGGTCTAGTGGTTAGTGACCCTGACTGCTAAGCCGGAGGTCGTGGGTTCGATTCCCACCTAGGACAAACCTTTGTGTGATGAGCATGATTGTTTGTTCTGTGTCTGGGTGTAATTTATCTATAATATGTATGTATTTACAAAAAAATAATCTATTTAAGTAGTATATCAGTTGTTTAGTACCCATAACACAAGCAAATATAATTGCTTAATTTGGAGCTAAATGGCGCTGTGTGAATGTGGTAGAATATTATTATTATTATTATTATTATTATTTGTTATTCATACGCACAAAATTTTATAAATTGGCATAAAGTTCGTCGATCATCAAATTCTGTTGAAATAAAAACATTTGACAAACTCGTAGGTGCTAGTTACTGCGAATATAACTTGTATTTCACTGAAAAAACCTTCACACCGCAACAGAATACAAATGTTTAAACATATATTTTAATATATATTTTCTTCTACTCGATGTATCCAAAGAGCAAACTTAAACCTCTATTATACATCAAAGAGATGTTATTTTATTATTCGTATAAACTCTATTACAATATTGTTACCAAGTAAAATTATCCACAGTGAAGTATTTAGGTTGCATTTAAGAATGTTGTTGCAGAAATTCATAGTTGCGAATGAGCCGTGAACCAAATTGTCTGTAAACATAAAACAACCATATCGTAAATTGTTCTTAATTTAGTTTAGGTAAATACGACTGCGTCTAGACCGAGTTCTACTCGTTAATGTCCGATGGTTTGCGTAATACTTTTATATATATGTACGTACAGCACTGCTAAACTTATCTTTATCCAGTGGGCCTGGCTGTTCCTAAGTGCAAAATCAAAAGAGGTCATTCTATATATTCTCTTAATATCAGCATCAAAGATTTGAGGCTGACTCATCATCCTTGAGCAGGGTGCTAGGGATTGCACTTACACCCCTCTGTCGAGAAAAAAACGATCTATTCCGTTCTAATACCACAAACTCTAATACAAATGGTATTAGTTTAGTCGGAACACATTTTCTATTCCTAACGAATAGCAAATATTAAACATTTAAATGAAGTGCTTAATCTATTCCCAACGAATACCAAAACATAAGTGTAGGTACAGTCACATACCCCCGGTTTCTGAAAGGCTGATCAACGAAAAATTAACTAATCACCTGTTAAATCTCATGTGAAGTACCAGTTGGGTTGCTAAAAGCATGAATAATTAGTTTAATTTGATCTAGTTAGTAACTAATTAGATCAAATGAAACTAATTATCCATGCTTTTTGCATGCTTTCAGGTACTTTACATGAGATTTAACAGCTGATTAGTTAATTTTTCGTTTGATCAGCCTTTTAGAAACCGGGGGTAAAACAATTTGTATCATTTTCTGATAATTTAAGATTATGATAATACAATCCTAAGCTATTCTAATTATTTATACAACTTTGGTGGCAAATATTAGCATACGGCCGCGGCGTTAAATGGTAATCGTAACCTATGGTTTCTAAACATTGTAGAAATAATGCTTAAGAAACACAACAAAGCCGTTGCCCCTACCATGTAGGGAGAAGGTAATGAGGAAAGTAAAGGGAAAAGGAAGAGAAGCGAGAAGGTAATTGGGCTGCCAGTACTCTCATTTACCGAGCGAAACACATTATAATAGAGACTAACATTTTAATTAAATATACAGCACTTAAACCCTCAACTAAGCGTTTTATACTGCCTGTACCTCTTAGCATTTCCTTGTTTTGGGATACGTTTATGAGTGGTATTTGTCAAGAATAGAATAATTATTACGACAACCATTGGTATTTGTTTTGTGGTATTAAAACGGAATAGATCAAAATAATTATTTGCACAGCTTATTAAAATACAGATGCACCCGCATAAAAGTTAGATCTACCCTCTGAAAGTAATCCTGGCAGCTCCCATGTCCTCATTATCTCATAATATCGCGTTGCTGAGTATCGATAGGTACTCTGAGGCGACTGTACTGTAGGTATGGTAGTCCTGTGTGATGGCCTACGAGTATGTTGTGAATTGCAAAACTTATAAATGATAAATAAGATTAGCTATTTCTATGTGGGGTTTAAATCCATAACACGTTCTGCATCTATTCCTAAAATGTATAAATATGGAATGTACATAATAATAATTTATAAAACATTCCGGTATATTTTGGAATCGCAAATTCAATATTTTTAAAATTTGCACCTACGATTATGATAATATGCTACTTAGGTGCCTAATGCTGGACTCGGTTTAAAAAACACCTACCTAGGTACACCTAGGTTGTACCTAAACTAAAATATAAATCGTAACTTAAGTCGTACAGTTCAATATTTAGTTAATTTCATAAAAATTACCCTCATACGAACTTCCCTTTAGTAGTTACAATGAAGTAAAGCTACGGACATAATATTTTCCTATTGGTAATTTGTGTTGATTCACTAATGCTTTAGATGTCAATGCCATAACCTTAAAGGTCGTAAATTCTGGTTATTTTATTATAAGAGCCTTTATATATATTTTATATTTAATTTGAATAAATAAATTAGGCAATTTATTTAATAAATTAAATTACTATATGTTTTTTGGGCATCTCAGTAAATACATCAATTGTATATAATGCATTAAGAGCCTTTATTATTAGTTATATTTAATTTGAAAAAATTAATTAGGCAATTTATTTAATAAATTAAATTACTATATGATTTTTGGGCATCTCAGTAAATACATCAATTGTATATAATGCATTATATGTGTAAATGATTTGAATTGTATAAATTGTGAAGGCACTCTTTACCTGCATACAGTTTGAGACGAACTAGTGTCATAATGACATGCTATGAATCTAGATGAGTAGCGACGCCAACCTCTACATAAGAGGAATTATTTATATGAAACTGGCATAACTAATTATTTTAAACGTAAGAGGAGTGTATAATTTAGTTGTCTATGTGTGGTACTGACTTCGTCTACACCGTTACTAATTTAGCTTGCGTTCTTTTCTGAGAATTTGTAGTTAAACTATTTGATACCTTGGCGTCGGGCACTGACTATCGTACAGTTCACTAACGAAGTATATGCATCCTAGCGTGATTTAAACATTTTAAACGCAATTAGTCATCAAATCCAAATCATGGCGATCCTAAGATGCTAAGGAAATATCAGGTAATGGGCATCGGCGTTACTTGCGCTCTAAACTTTATTGCGAGCAGTCCAGCAGTACCTAGACGTCTTCAGGCTGATAATGTAAAGTTTTATATCAAACGGTGTAAGTTTAATCCTTGTATGCAACTGTATCCAACTTCCGCCAATCTCAATCTTCACTTATCTCAATTTTATTTTATAACCCTACAAACGTCTGCGTGTGTGTGTAATTCATACAATGTATCTATTCGTTTGACTGACGACGGCAAGCACGGCAATATTTAAACCGCAAAACACTTTTCGAAGCAAGTTTTCCGCCAACCATCATAATTTATTCTGAATAAGACTGAACGCTGGTTTACATAGTGCGAGCTGCTGCCTAGCCAGTAGGCAGTTACTCGGCTTGACTAAACGTACGCCAGTAGCTCGGCTCGCTTTTGCTGTCGATACGAAAAGTAAAGAAAATAATATTAGACGATGCGCGTACTTTGTGTACGCAAAGATGTTTGGAGTACCAGATCTAACTATTTTCAGATCCATAAAATCATTTTGCCATCATATTCAAGATAGGTACCGAGAATTCAAAAACCAATAGTCGTGAAATATTCGCGTGAGTTTTTGAGCCTCTGTAATGAATATAAACAAGGTTCTTGAGGCGAAATATTACTAGAAATGTAACTTGGTTTGATAATCATGAACCTGAGTCTAAATAAGACTCCATGCAGTGATAAAAAAGGTACACCAAGCCATCTTGCAAAGTATGTACTGCTTTTTCAAGTAAATTTTCAAGTTTATAAGAGTCTCCTTTCATTGCTTTAGATATTTTATTATATTTTATTTTTTCTACTTTTCTTACTCTCTTTCTTCTCTTTAAGCTATAGCTTGGACCTGGCTCCAAGCTACTTTTATCTGTTACCAAAACTTAAGATAAAGACTGGAGAGATAAAATTTTGAACTACGAAGAAATGAAGAACACTGTTTTAGCGTATTTTGTAGACAAAGACAAATATTTTATTATGGAAGTGTATACAAATTAATTGATCGTTCTGATGAATGTATTAGTATTGTAGGCGAATATTTAAAAAAATAAAAATGAATTTGGGTTGGGCAAATTTAAAAGTACCCTCGTATAATCTTATGCCATGAGCGGTGTTTTTTTTTTCATTTCTATTTTTCTAGAGAGTGTAAACTATTGAAAATTCGAAAATGTGCACCAAATAAAAGTTTTTGAGAATTTTATAAGCTTTCATTTGGTGGAAAAACATTTTTGACGCACTGCGTTCTAAAGAAAAAGAGGTTTTTGAGATATTAGCGATAAACCGAAAAATAAGTACTTTAAACTCCTCCCCCTCCAACTCACCTCCTAAGAGAGGGGACTCTTAGTATGTTCACTCTCTGATCACCCTAAACACGTTTCTGAAGAAATTGCTACGTTACCCGCTCACGCACTCTATATTTTTTTATTGACTGGAGAGTATCTGTATAAATGAAATGCTATTGCCAGAAGACCATCTATTTGCAGTCATTTTGAACTCGATAAACGCGCGCTCATACGTAGGCACAGCACACAAAAAACCACTCAAAACTGTCCGGATGGCACTGGACGGACAGCTACTGTCGAACGCATCCAAACAATGCGAGCTACGGCCGAGCTGCTGCCATGTAGCAATTGCTACCGAGCAAGCAGGCGAAAGAAAACAAAAAAGGTTGAAGTAACTCGGATGCGGGCTACTGTTCAACTCGCACGTGCGAGTTACTCGTAAGTGACGTCCAACAGTGCGGGTTACTGCAGTGCAGCTACTCGGCAGGCTGACTCGTCGTCATGATGTTATTATAGTTGTCATGATGTCATTATGACTGTAAGACCGTACAAAACAGTTTCGCCACAGATTTGCATATGAATATTCTAGTCCAATGCAGGAAGTTAAATGTAATCATTTATCAAAGGCAGTTTAACAATCAACCAGCAATAGTATTATAGTGAATGAAATAGCGATAGCTTATACAATGTTAACAAACGTAATGAACTTTAACGCTCCAAAAATGATATGTATCCCTAAGCGCGGCAATAAAATGACGAAAGCGCAGACATATCCATAATACCACCAATTAGATACAGGATTGAAAGCTTCGTAACACTTGCGTTCGCTTGAAATTGGATATTGTATATTACTGCTTTTGTATGACAGAAATAGTCGACCAGTGAAAGTAAAAGTTGAATGTATGTTACACATCGTTTGAAATGTTTTCTTTTCAAGATTTAGAGTATTTGTATAAGGACTTGATGACATCACGAGTGGCGCCGCTTCGCACCAATTGTCAGCAATTGTCTCGTGCGAGCGCTACATTACGTCGCACTAACAATTTACTCAACGACCTAATGAAATCATTGCATAGTAATAATTATATTTACTTCCATTGTATAAAGGGCACTATAAACTCTTAATTGACATAACCGACCCGGTTGTTATTATAAATAAGGCTGAAGGTCGTCGTTCTCATCAATCAAGATGTTTGCATCAATTAGCTTTTGAGAGTTAACTGCAAGACTGCACAGTAATCTGATACGCTGCCATATTGTTGAACGTTACCTACTCACTTGCAGGCCCTTAACTAAATATATATTATGTTACAGTTAAACGTGAAATTACGGCAAATTGTAATAAGCCCTACGATTTTAACTGCCTCTGTGGTTCGGTGGTACTGTGTACGGACTACCACGCAGATGTCGCAGGTTCGATTCCCGCTCAGTGCGAATATCTGTGTGCATAAACATTTCTATTTGCATTGGTATGGGTATTTCTATGTATAATATGTATGTATTTACAAAAAAAAAGTATTTAGTATGTATATCCGCATTCTAGAACCACACAAGCTATATATGCTTACTTTGGGAGATGGCGTTTAGTTGTTGTGATGTATTATTGTTAATAAATAATTAATATGTAAAGAATAATAACAGCAATAGTAGTAGGTACGATTTAGGCCTAAACTCGAAAACGATGTATAGCTACAAATTTATAGGCCAGGGATCAGAACAACAAAGTATCAGAAAAGAATTAAGATGAGAGTTAAATGAAATTCTATTTTATAATAGCCAATATCCATGGATATTGGCTGTTATACAACACATGATCGTGATTTTTTTTTTCTAAAGATGATTACCGCACTACGGTTAAAGTTTTACATTACGATGATCTTTATAAAATATTGAATTGTATGTTGTATTTCTAAGTATTGGATAGAAACCAGCAGCGGGCCCTAAAGCGGTTAACATTTCGTTGTTAGTCAAAATAAAATATGTTACAATTCTAAGCATTAGCCCTATTTTTTATAGGTCGTTTATACGCGAGTTAAGTTAATAAAAAATCATTTAAGAAATGATTTTTTTTTTTTTTTTATTCTTTTTTCCATAATACAATGTTAAATTAGGTTTTACTGGGCAATTATGAATTCTTCAATATTGCATCTTTACAGCCACGTAATGTATGTAGGTACATGACATCTTGTATAGGTAGGTACTTATTTAATTTTGTTTTATTTTTAAAAGAAAAATAAATGTACTTCATGGTCAAGACATCAGACCACACGGATATGGTTTGATCGTTTTCCAGACGGGCTAACATCGTCACGCGAAATGACTAAAGATGAAATAAAGCGTAGTAATAAGTTGAGTGGTAGGTTAGGGGGAGAGCCAGACAGCCTTCGAACGAACTGTGACAAATATAGCCCATGGTTGTCGACTCCTCTTTTTGCAGAATACGATTGTGGTTAAGTACGTCCATATTTTTTTAATTTATTTTAAAGGGAAAAATAATTTATATTATAACTTACATTGACAAAAGTAGACGACAGTCGTCATTAGGTTTACTACCTAATGGCGACTGTCGTCTACTTTTCTCAGCCATTTCTCAAGCTATAAACTGTAACAATTAGTTATTTTTAAACAATTTTATTTGTCTCTTGTTATGCTTGCGACATCACCATAAAAGTGTTATCTAAACATCAGCACTAGCTGCTGTGATAGACTTTATCTCAGCAGCTAGTGCTAATATATGACTAATATATGGGTAATACAACTGTTTTCATGTCATTAGCGACGTGCACCGGGCTGCACAGAAGGGTAGATACTTTTACGACATGATTACAATTCTTCGAAATGCTCGGCTTTTCTCGTGTTGTTTATTTATTTATCACGTTTTTATTTCAAATACTTTAGTGGCTATAAAATATGCAGCTGGTGTGCTTAATGCGTAAGCAAACTAAGTACTCTTCATAACAATTATCAAACACAAGTTATTGGTATCATAAGAATGGGGATTCAAGTGCCATATTGCATCCATTAAATGTTCGCTGAAACACAAGGAGTCATTAAAATAATACAGAGATTTGAGAATGCATCGAATGCTCATAAAAATATCATTACAGTCCTTTAGAATATTTGTGTGAATACCTAAATATTCATGCGACGCTGCGCCGGGCGCCTGTTTAGCCATGACTCACAACTTGAAGCCGAAGTACTGTGAAGATTGGCGACATTAGATTGTACAATATGATCCTAGATCGGGCTGTAAATGTCTACGATGTTAACTAGACATCTAAATCAACGGTCATGGACTCTTGCTATAATCGCCACGATTGTGCCTGATTGGTCATCCCTGTCGGATATTATCTTTGTGGTATCACTCCAGAATATCTATGAATAAATAGGTTTAGGATAGGTGGGTACCTATTAATAAAATTTAAGTATCTGAAAGACTCGTCGCCATTCTAAAACCTACCTGTTGATTTAACGGGCTTTGTGGGTTCACTCATGGCTATACCTATTTATTAAATTTCTTCATCGTCTGGGCTCAATCAGGCTGAATAGTATAATAAATGCTAGGTATAATTACTGATTTGGACTACGCACTGAAGAACACCAAAGCGATGTGTTTGTTCGAACCTCTTCAATCAAAGGTAATCTATCGAACAATGTTATATTCTGCCCAGGAACAGTTCAAGGATCAAAGAGGATAATAATGATTATGTAACATTTAGTACCTAATCTCTCAATGGAAGTATAAAGTTATTTACAATACCGCTGCAAGCAAGCTACGATAATAGGCGGATGATTATGAATTGAATAGGTGCGTAATAAACACCTTTTAAGTCATTTTTGACCATAAAGTTTTTGAATGCATTTTTGGCTTCGTGGTATCCGAATTAATGTGTAATTGCCAAATAATACATAATATATAAACATCCAACGCTGCAACATGTACTTATTTCTCTCTGACAATCAAATTTTATTGACGGGGGCATTCGTAAACATAAATTCATTTAAAAGCTGGAGGCAACGTAGTAATTCCATTACTAAAGCAATAACTAGGTACAACATTTGTCAATATAATAATTGACAGTTAACTAGTATTGACAAAATAAAGTTCCACGACCCATTCCTGAGTTGAAGATATGCATGAAACAGATAGAAGAACAAATTCAGCATTATAATTATTATTATGTGTTATTAGCCAGCAATCATCTTGAACGATTAGAGATGCCACTAGTCGGTAAACTCGTTGTCAGCAGCTAAACCGCTGATTCTGAAACTTATCGCCGACGTTTCTCTACCGAATGAGCCACCGACGTAATGTTTCGATTATGCGTTTTTTACCGACAGAACCTTTAATCACGAACGATTCGCTGACTAAACTAGATTTATTCTTATATAAGTATAGATACATCCTTGGTCCGTTGTGCGTTACGAATGAGAAAAGAAAGAAGAATTGAGTTCGTGTTTATTTTTAACCGACTTCAAAAAAGAGGAGGTTATCAATTCGGGTCGTATGTTTTTTTTTTTTTTTATTTTTTTTGTATGTTTGTTAGGTACCTCATATCTCGGTCATTTATGAACCGATTTGAAAAATTTTTTTTTCATTTGATAGGGTATACTCTGAAATTGGTCCCATTTTTTTATTATAAGAAATGGTTCAGTGGTTGTATGTTTGTTACAACAGAACTCGGTCATTTATAAATCAATTTTGAAAATTCTTCTTTTATTTGAAAGGGTATACTCTGAAATGGGGTCCCATGTTTTTTTTATAAAGAATGGTTTAGTGGTTTAGCTTCAATTTTATATTTTGTAACAAAACGTATGCCAGAAGTGTAGATGTGTAAAGCAACACGTCGATGTCTTTTGCGACGAATTTTCTGACATTGACATGTCCATGCTACAAGTGCGAAGTGATTTTTTTTCATTTTTTGTTAGAAACGAAGTGGCCCTGGATGAGTAACCATTTGTGTTGTTTCATTTTCAGCGTCTTCATTGTTTAGAAGCAGTAGACTATGGTCATCACTATAATTAGGTAGTCGTTAAGCCAAGTTGGAGGTCTTATGGTCGTGAGAAATTACAACAGCAATGGGCGCCCTTAAACCTGCTTTTACAGCACCACTGTTTATTTTTTGGATATCTATTAAGCGATTGCTCGGTCAGTTAAATTATGATTTTTGATGATTCTTTATTGTTGGTAGATCATCCATTTTTTGTTTTGATTTGTGGTTTCTGGGATTCAGGGTTTAGCGATCGAGAAAGTGTTGACAAGGACTTTATATATCTATTTACAATCTTACCTCTCGTCTCTACTTTCTTTCAAACGGCGCGGCGCTGTCTCATTTGCGCAGCACGTTTAGTAGGTCTACCCATATTGAATATATTTATACACAATTAATTCCCAGTAAAAGGCTAAAAATAAAATAATTTTTAGAAAAAAAATAAAAACCGACTTCAAACAACACCTACATGTTCAATCCTTAACTAAAAAGTAGAAAATAATATTTTAATTACTTCATAGCAAAGAACATTAAAGGGGACTCAACGCAATCCTTGATACCTATAATACTTTACTATTTATAATTTTTAATTAGTTATTTTGGAGTCAGTGCCAGCCAAGAAGGATCATAATGGCCTTTATAAAAATAACCTACCTACTAGCAAAAAAAACCTTCTTGATTAATCTATTTAATGAATGAATGAATAATATACATTTAATACAAGAAATCGAACGGAATCAGATAAGTGCGCCTCAAATTTTTTATGTATATCTGAACACAACTATCAATGACGTCTGCCTTCACGAGTATGACCGCGTTCGGGTAGTGCACTCAGGCATATCCCCCACGCGTGCCATTACCGCCCCGTGCATTTCAAAAGTTTGCTGCAAAGGCAGAATTAAAGATCCTTCTTGGCTGGCACCGACTCCAAAATAACTAATTAAAAATTATAAATAGTAAAGTATTATAGGTATCAAGGATTGCGTTGAGTCCCCTTTAATGTTCTTTGCTATGAAGTAATTAAAATATTATTTTCTACTTTTTAGTTAAGGATTGAACATGTAGGTGTTGTTTGAAGTCGGTTTTTATTTTTTTTCTAAAAATTATTTTATGTTTTAATGACACGGTATCTATTTCATACGGTAGTAAATCCACGCTGGTTTCAGCATGAATGGGCTCCAGTTCGACCGGGAAAGTATTGCCCTCACATAGAATATCGCCGTAAGAGTACTTAATAGTATCCGTACTACATATAGCGTTTCGTTCGGTGAGTGAGAGCGCCGGCGCCGGAGGCCCAATTTATCTCCTGTCCTCTTTCCTTACATCCTTAATTCTCTTCACGTACCCTATTCCCAGCCGGATACTGGAGGCCACCATAGCAGTTTGACCCAATGGCTTTTGGAATGGTGGCCAATACTTCTAGATTACACTGACTGCTTAGCATCAGGCGGGATGGAGTCACTTTGGTAGGTTAATATAGAATAGGTATAATGTATTTAGACTGTGATTCATTTATTATCATATTATTAAATTCCACATTTTTACTATTCTTCACGGCAAAAGTGTTTAATAGTATCTAGGTACCTAATATATACACACATATTTATTCTCCTCGCAAACTCAAATGAAGGAATAAAATAATATCTTCAAGGGACGGCGTTACGTACCTACTTATAAGTTATTACACCAGGTTAATAATACAATAATAGGTAGGTGAAATAATTCTAAAATAGGTATTATGTATTGCCTTGTGAGATTTTACAGGAACCGAAACTATAAAACAAATGCTTTTGTAATATATGTAATAGCAAAAAATACAAGAGCGGAAAAAACTCATTTTACGAAAGGCAACGGCTAAAAACCCTGCCAGTCCAGTGATAGTTTCAAATTCAGTGTTTGCCAACATTAACTGGAAATTCAATTAAAAAGGTTGGCATCTCATCAAAGTAACCTCACGTCATTCGGGCGTCTATACAAGCTTACCGATGCTCTAGAAAGTAGACATACATACACAGAGCATAATAACCACCACGTACCTACCTACTTATACCTACTCGTATCTAGGTACTGACCCCACATAATGGTAGCTTATAAAAACTTTATATTGCCCTGTTACATAGACTCAGTATTAGGTATGTACTACTAGGTATTTTTACTTAACACTAGCGATGTCTCGATGACAGTAAAGCAGCTGTGCAACAACTTCACCCTCCATTAGTTGCCCGACGACTAATTCAGCCACTTTAGTAGTTATATCGCCTTAATTAAAAAAAATATCTTTGCTGAACTCTCAGTACCAACCGTCTACAAGTCGCGTCGATGTTTTGGGTTCAATCTAAAATAAGATCTAAGTGTTATAGACAGATCTATGTCCTAGTGGCCGCGTTCGGGCAAGCGGAAGATACCGCGAGTTTTATACCATCGTTAATACTCAAAACTAAATAAATCATTTGGACATTTATCATGACATCATGATCTATAAGGTGAATATTTTAATATACAGCTTTTGAATGTGGCTTGCCAGTAAAAGTGCCTTCCTTTTTCTTCTTCGATGTAGGTATTCCCGTTTAGGAGGACCTTACGGTAAACATACATGCAAATAGATTATTACTTACTATGATCTTATTGTCATACTTATTTGCCACCCAAATTATTTATCAAAAACACTCAAACTAAAGCTGACTTGATTGCAAAGCTTTCATGATATCCTAAAAATTGCAAAGCACATTAAAAAAGGACAGAGGCAATGCTGTAGGCACGAGAATAGGGTCTAAACTCGAAATCACCCAAATTTTAAAGAAAACTTGCACTTCCTTGTACACTATAATCAGTGGCGGATTTACACATTTGCCACCAGTAGGTAATTAAAGTTTAATTTGTAAAAAAGGCAAAAATTACAAAATTTAAATTGTAATATTTAAACACTATTAAAATATTTTTAAAATTCATAATGACAAAAGTATATTATGCGTTTAGTAATTTTTATAAACAGTCGTTAGAGTGTTCAATATATGTATTATGTACTATACTGTATAGTTAGTACTACAATATTGTAATTTTTACTAAATTGTCGAAGCTTCCTCGTGTTTTTATAAAAATTAAAGTTTTTTTTTCATTAATGCAGTACAAAAAAAAATTCGCCACATTTGCCGTTCCCTAAAATCTGCCGCCCTAGGCTTGCGCCGCCTGATTATTATATAAAATGATGATAATAACAAAACAAAAATTGATTAGATATGTACATAATAGCTTCAATCTCTTACAACGATATATGTACAAATAAATTGGTATTCTTATTAATACTGACGGACGATACCAAAATTGGTAAGTGTAACGTATGTAGGCATAAGCTTTTTACTGTACCCCAGTCTTATAATAAAGCGAGTAAAGAACGGTCGTGTGTTTTACTGCGCTAAGCATTATTAAGTACTCACATATACTTCAGTGGCGACGAGGACTAAAAACACTTCACGCGTGGAAATTATTTGCTAGTTTTGTAGTTCAATTTAGTTAGTTTATTTGTAGATTGTAAAGTGACTATAGGAGTGTATTATTATTCTACAAAATGACCATCGGCAAAATAGGACCGTTTGATCTTGAAAAGGACAACTGGGAGGCGTATATTGACCGATTGGAACAATATTTTGTAGCTAATGAAATAAAACCTGAGATACAAGTGGCTACATTGATCACGGTAATAGGGAGTGAAACTTACGAGCTAATGGTAAATTTATGTACACCTGATAAACCCGCCAAGAAGACTTATGAGGAATTAGTGGCATTAATGAGGGGCCATTTGAATCCAAAACCGAGTAGGTTGGCTGAAAGGTTTAAATTTAGGCAACGGGTTCAATATAGGAACGAATCCGTGGCTGCGTATGTAGCTGAGTTAAAGAAATTAAGTAAACACTGCGGCTTTCAAGATTTAGCAGAATACCTTAGGGATCAATTTATATGCGGCTTATCTAATGAAGATATTCGCCAAAAATTATTTGCTGAAGATGACAGTATAACTTTCGACAGAGCCTTTACAATAGCGATGTCCATGGAAGCAGCAGAATCGAATGCAGCATTGGTCGAAGGTTGTACCAGAAACAAAAATTCAGGTGACAACATACCAAACGACACGTCAATAAATTTCATGGAACGGAGTAAAAAAATCAAGAAGGGCCAGAAGGTTATCACGCAAACACCACTTGTTCCAGCCGGCGGCAGCGGTAGTGGTCCAAGCGGCATAAGCGGAGCGAATAGAGGTAATTACCGGGCGAACACCAATCGATCAAGCGCATTAAACTCGGATCACAAATGTAACGTGTGTGGTGGCACTCACGAAGAACTTACGTGCAAATTCAAAATGTACGTATGTAGAGTGTGCAACAAGGACGGACATTTAAAAAGAATGTGCCCAAAATTGCGAGAAGGTACATCTCTGCATAATATGCATCATCATACAGTAGATAATCAGGGCAGCGACAGCGACGAGGTAAAGTATTATAATAATTATTCCATAAGAACAAATTCAAAATCACAATTACTTGGACCATTCACTGTAAATGTTTATGTTGAGAGCTGTTTATTGAGCATGGAGATTGACACGGGCAGTGCTATATCGTGTATAAGTTATAGTTGTTACAAAAACTTCTTTGTTCATTGTAATCTAAAACCGAGTAATTTAGAATTACGATACCTTACAGGCGAAACAGTGACGCCTGTCGGTAAGATTGAAGTCAATGTGAAATTTAAAACCATATCAAAAGTGTTAGATTTGTACGTGATAAAAAGCGGTATGGCTAATTTATTAGGTAGATGTTGGCTCAAGGAGTTAAGTATACCTATACCAACATGCAACGTTCTTAAAATAGATAGATTAAACAATGTTTTTGACGTAAGGGAATTCAGTTCCAGGTACTGTGAAGTTTTCAAGGAGGGCTTGGGACGTTTCACCGGTGGGCAAGTAGGATTTCGCCTGCGAGAGGGAGCACGGCCCATATTCCTGCGCGCCCGGCCACTCGCCTATGCGCTGCGGGAGCCGGTTGAACGTGCGCTCGATCAGATGGTGCGAGACGGTATCATCACGCCGGTCTCCACGTCGGACTGGGCTACACCTATTGTACCGGTAATGAAAAAAGATGGTACCATAAGAGTATGTGCAGATTTTAAAATGACGTTGAATAAGTGTTTAGAAGTGGACCATTACCCTTTGCCTAAAGTAGACGACTTGCTTACAAAATTATACGGTGGGGAAAAGTTCACAAAATTAGATTTATCACAAGCGTATGCACAATTTGAGTTAGATGAGTCAAAAAGGTATACAGTTATAAATACACACAGAGGTTTATTTATGTACAATAGATTAATTTATGGATTAGCATCTAGCCCGGGTATTTTTCAGCAGCTTTTTGCTGACATGCCTCGAGTAGGCATCTTTCTAGATGACATTATTGTTACTGGAGTAGATACGCCTACGCATTTAAATACATTACATGAAGTGTTTGAGAGATTACGGCAGTATGGCTTGAGAATAAAGAAAGAAAAATGCACATTTTTCGCAGATACTGTAACATACTTAGGTTTTGTAATAAGTAAACAAGGTGTTCATACATGCTCAGAGAAAGTAAATGCAATTAAAAAGGCACCTATACCTACAAATATTATGGAATTACGTTCGTTTTTAGGGTTGGTCATGTACTACGCCAAATTTGTGCCAAATATAAGTACTATTCTAGAGCCTTTATATAGATTATTAAAAAAAGATGTCAGGTATGAATGGAATGTAGAGTGTAGTCAAGCGTTTGATAAAGTGAAGCATCTGTTGGTATCTAGTAGAGTGCTAGCTCATTATGCCGCGGAGTTGCCTCTTGTACTAACGACTGACGCGAGTAGTGTAGGCATTGGCGCTGTCATCTCACATATCTGTCCAGAAGGAGATGAGCGACCGGTAGCTTACGCGTCACGTGTACTTAACACAGCTGAAAGAGCATACTCACAAATTGAGCGCGAAGCTTTAGCTATAATTTATGGTGTACGTAAATTTCACCAATATCTATACGGGCGGAAATTTATATTAAGAACGGATCATAAACCATTAGTCACTATTTTTGGCGATAAAACAGGCATACCTGTCATGGCAGCTAGTAGGATACAACGTTGGGCAATAATTTTAGCAGGCTATGACTATACAATAGAATATGTGCGTAGTCATAGAAACGCCGCAGATGCCTTGTCTCGACTTCCAGTAGATAAAGAAAAACAATTGAATGAGGAATGTACCTATTTAAATTTCGTTCAGCATTTTTTACCAATTACGCGGGAAAACGTAAGAGATAGTACATCCAAAGATAGCATTTTAATTAAAGTTATAAATTTTATAAAAACCGGATGGCCTAATAATTGTAAGGAAAATGACTTAAAAGCTTATTTTGTAAGACGGAATGAGCTATACCTAGACAGAGGATGCGTAGTTTGGGGATATCGTTTAGTGGTACCAAGTAAGTTAAGAGGCCCTGTATTACGAGAATTGCATATAAGTCATTTAGGTATAGTCAAAATGAAAAGTCTTGCGCGTAGTATTGTGTGGTGGCCTGGTATCGATCACGATATTGAAACAACTTGTCAGGAATGTGTAACATGTTGCCTAGAAGGAACAACACCTTCGAAGGCGCCGCCACAGCCGTGGCCTTATGTTGCAGATCCATGGTCGCGTTTACATGTAGATTTTTTGGGACCATTTCAAGGCAAAACATTTTTAGTAATTATAGATTCTACAAGTAAATGGTTAGAAGCATTTTTAATGCCACGAACCACAGTAAGTGCAGTGGTGAAAGTACTTCGCACTACCTTTGCACGCTTTGGTTTGCCCAAGGAAATAGTCTCCGACAACGGCCCACCATTTTCGAGTAGGGAATATCAAGACTTTATGAATAATAACGGCATTAAAGTAACATTTACACCAATATACCACCCTGCTTCTAATGGTGCAGCGGAAAATGCTGTTAAACTTTGCAAGCGAGCTATAAAAAAGTCAATACGTGACGGGATAGATTTAGATGAAGCATTACAGACATATCTTTTGATGTACAGAAATGTAGAACACAGTTCTACTGGCGAGTCACCGGCTATGCTATTACAGCGAAGAAAATTAAGAACTAGGTTAGAATTACTAGGCGAGGATAGGCAGGTAGAAGCTAGAATAAACAATGCTCAGCGTAAACAAGTATCGAATGCAGGCGGAACTGATAGACACTTTCAGACAGGTGACCCGGTGTGGGCTCGCAGTTATACAGGAGAGAAGTGGTTTGGTGGTACTGTCACAGACAAAGTTGGCTCTCGTAATTATGTAGTAGGTAAGGAAGGTAGTCCCTTCTTGAAAAGACACGTCAATCAAATAAAAAAGAGAAGGAGCAGTTACGGGGTACCATCTGTAGATAAAATGATTTCATCACCGGCAACTAGATCCGCTGTGGAGATTTCGGAGGGTGAAGATATAAGGGATATAGAACCTGATAAGCAGGACATGGGGGCTAATTTATCCGAGTCGAGCGCACAGGAATCTGGGTCTCAAGAGGGAACATTAGGTACAGTGGGTAACCCACTGCTTGGAATTTGTGCAGAAAATCTTGGTGATAAAACTCCTGTGCCGGTGAGTCGTCCCAAAAGAGTAATAAAACCAGTTATTAGATATGGTTTCGAAGAATAGATTTTGTATCGATTTAATAATACAATAAGTACATACTAGACATAAGTATAGTTATTATATAAATGTAATGTAGACTATAAGATGCTTATTTGTAGCAAAATTGTTTATTAATAGTTATGAATATTATATTATGTTAAGGTAGTTAGTAAATAAGGGTGGAGGTGTAACGTATGTAGGCATAAGCTTTTTACTGTACCCCAGTCTTATAATAAAGCGAGTAAAGAACGGTCGTGTGTTTTACTGCGCTAAGCATTATTAAGTACTCACATATACTTCAGTAAGCAACATTAAAACTGTTGGATTATTATAGCAATTATAAAGCTACTATTAAATAATCCATTATAGAAGCATCAATATAATATATAACTACGCAACTAATTATTCAAATTGAATAAGCGATATTCTAATGAATTGAATACACTAACCCAATCAAAACTTAGGTACCTACCTACTTCCCTAACTTTTTAATTACATAAGTGGGTAGACATAAGGTTGTCAATGGTTTGGTTACCTAGTTTCACCTGACTATGATAAGATTTCATAGGAATATACTTCAAAGTTGTAACTATACTATAATTTTAACTTAATCGTTTTTTCACCACTTACACAACTGTACGGAGAGATCCTAATTAGATCTTCGTAAGTCTATAAATATCGGTGATTAAACATTAATTACGGGATTTATGGGGACTTTTCAGGGATCATTGATAATTAAAAAGCCACAAAAATTGCTGCTTTCATAACTACTTAAATCCCGTAGGTATACCTATTAGTTACCTTTTATAACTACTTAAATCCCGTAGGTATACCTATCAGTTACCTATCTGGAGAGGTGCCGTTACCGATACATAAGTACCCACACAAATCAAAAACCTGTGTTACAGAAAAAAAATTAAATATTATAGTTATTATTTTAATGCCAAATACAAAGTAAGTATCAAAAATAGATACCTAATATGAGTATAGCACAAAAGTTACGTTATTGTTTTTTACGATAGTAACCAAGCCTAGCCACTTGAGTACACAAATGATTTGTAGTCTGTCTGTCTGCTTCTGTTTTAGTTTAGTAGTTCTATTTTCGATACATGTGAGTAAGGCGGGGCACAGCAACACAACATAGTATAAGTACAAGATTATTCATGAACCACGTACCTACTTAAGCATCTACAGAGCTGTAGGTCTAACTAAACGTACATATCTATTTACGGAGGTAGTTAGGGTACCTACCTATTGACGCAGGGGAATCAATAAAACAGTACCTACCTACCTGAATATGATTCTTGTGTAATTACGTGTACTTAGGTAAGTGCTTCCCTATTTATTTCATTGCATGAAGCAAGCAGTCCATAATCTATGATCACATGATGAATAATATGATGACCGCTGTTCATATAAATCTTAACAAACAACGCCAAGATACTACTTAGAGATGATTGTGAATAGGTACACCTACACAAAAAATATTTTATGGCAAATTTTGAAATACATATTATCAGTAACGTCTTATTAACCGACTTCAAAAAAGAGGAGGTTATCAATTCGGGTCGTATGTTTTTTTTTAATTAACTCGACTTTAACGGCCCAGGGTAATTTATCTTTAATATAATTTATGTATTTACAAAAAAAAATGTATGTAAGTAGTGTACATATTATGTATTTGATTACCCATAATAAATGATCATAGTACAAAACTAACTGTTTAAGGTTCAACCATATCGGGCAGCACGAAATCGCATTTGTTCCGCCTGTGCTACAGCATGCTGCTTGATACGTTTTTGTTTTTACTGTCTATCAACAATTTATGTTGTCCATCGACGGCGTTTTAGTGTTATACAGATGACAGCACTAAGAGTTGTGTTCGTAATCTTTCATTCCCGCTCTATAAAGACGATTCTGAGTGAAAGAATTTATTTATTTTATTTTATTTTTATTTTATTAGGTGTACAAACAGTTTACATTCATCTTACAGCTAACAAGATTTAATGACAAATGTTCTTAGTCTAGAATGCAAACCTATAATAGTACACACAACATGCATAAGGTTGCTAAGCACAAACATCACTATAATACAAAAGCTACGTTCCCGTGCAGATCAACTAATAAAACTTAAATTAAAATTTTGAAAACAGTTGCAGTTAGTGTTTTTACATTATCAGCATTAACGTTATTAATGAATATAGAAAATTAAAAAAAAAAAAAATTACTTAATGCAGTCTATGTATCCAAAAATATTCCTTCGAAAGGAAATGTAATTAGGGTTAAACAAATCAATATCAGCCGTTCTGTTCGCATCTCTACCAGTGGAAGTAACTAAGTCATTGTAAGCACGACACATACGGGTAAGAGGATTATAGAAAGAGGTGTTGTTTGTATAAACGTTTAATACGAAGGGTTTTGGATGTCTTGGATTGGGTTTAGCATTAAAGTCTAGACATGACAACAGCGGCGAAGAAGTAACTTGTGAGTGTATCAATTTGTGTAAAAATAATAGGTCCTGAATATGCCGACGTGAACTGAGTGTGGAGGATCTGAAATATAATAGTCTCTCTTTATAGGAAGTCAGCTTGCGGCTTAGATGATTTCTGAATGCAATAAATTTTAGGGCTTTATTTTGCACTTGTTCAAGTCTGTCGGTATGCACTTTATAACAAGGCGACCAAACGACACTGGCATATTCCAGAATGGTCCTTATAAGGGTGTTGAAAAGGTAGATAAAGGTAGATGAGTTTTTAAAATTCTTGGTAGCTCTGAATATGAATCCAATAAGTTTATGTGCTCTATTAACTATGTCATCATAGTGGTCACGAAAAGTGAGTTTGGAGTCGAATCGAACACCCAAGTCCTTTACTACTGACATACGTTGTAGGGTTGTACCCTCTAATTTGTAGTCAAAATTTTTTATATTCCGTTTGTTAGTAAATGACATGACTAAACATTTATCGATGTTGAGGTACATACAGTTTGATTTGCACCAACTGGCTATAGTGAGGGCATCTTTTTGTAGAAATTCACAATCACTTTCATTAGTCACCGAGGTATACACCTTTAGGTCATCAGCATAAAGAAGACATGGACACTGTAACCTGTCCACAAGGTCGTTTATGAATATGTTGAAGAGCAGTGGCCCTAGGTGCGACCCCTGAGGCACACCAGATCGAATAGACCTCGATGACGATTTAAAACCCTTCATTGCAACAATCTGACTGCGGTTAGACAGGTAAGATTGGATCCACCTTAGCAAATTACCATGAATACCGTACCAGGAAAGCTTTCGACAAAGTATATAATGATTAACCTTGTCGAAGGCCTGCCGGAAATCGGTGTAAATGGAGTCCACCTGACCACCCCTTGCAAAAGCTGAGCATAAATATTGCTTGTACTCTAACAAGTTCGTAAGTGTTGACTTCTGCCTAACAAAACCATGCTGTCGCTCTGTTATAAAAGGGTTTACGTGAGTGTAAACGCTGTCGTACACAATAGACTCAAATACCTTAGCTACGCTAGAGAGTATGCTAATGGGCCTGTAGTTCTCGCATAACCCAGAGTCACCACCCTTCAGGATAGGTATGATGTTTGCAGACTTCCACAACGTGGGGAAAACGCCTAATTTAAGGGAAAGGTTAAAAATAATATTTAAGGGAACGCACAGTTGTGCAGCACATTCTCTTAAGAATATGGGAGGCAATGCATCAGGACCAGCTCCTTTTTTGGCATCAAGAGCTTTAAGTTTTCGACGAATATCTGAATCCGATAGTACCAAATTCGATAGTGTGCTACTAAAGCGCTGTTCCTGAGGAATATTACATGGTGCTGGCGAATCATCAAAAACAGACACAAAGTAATCAGAAAACAGTTCGCAGATACCCTGACTATCTGAACAGGATTTATTACCAAGAGTAATAGTACTGGGAACGCCTGTTTTAGCTCTGCGATTATTGATGAAGTTCCAAAATAATTTAGGAGCACTACTAAGTGAATGCTCAGTATACGCGATGTATGCATCATGACATGCTCCTAAAAGCGACTTCGATCTGTCCCGCAGCAGGCTGAAAGTGTCATAGTCTCTCGGATTACCAAATCTTTTGTATCGCTTGTGGTATTTTTTCTTTTCAGCAAGGCATTTCTTCAGTGCGGCAGAGAACCAAATGGGGTAAGTATCATTATTTAATATTTTAATCGGTACATGTTTAATTATGGCTTCATTTATTACACCATAAAAGCTGTCAACTGCAGCATCCACGTCAATTGTATTCAAAGTATCTAGCCAGTTCACTTTACCTAAGTTATCCCGAATCTTAGAATAGTCACCTTTTAAGAAATTAAAACAACACTGGGAATTAGGTCTTAAGTGTCTAGAAGCAGTTATAGAGTCATTTGGTAAATGGATTTCGATCGGAGGATGATGGCGATCCTCACGGCAGAGGGGATGAGTCTGAGAAACTTTAATTTTCAGCACAGAGGCCAAGACTAAATCGAGACAACGTCCAAGAGCATTGTGCACATGATTTAATTGAAATAGGTTGCATAGTAACAGAGAATCACAGAGTAATCTGGCTCTTAAGTCTGAGGGCGAACTGGGTGTTAAGTACAGACCATTGGTACTAAGATGCCAGGTCAAGCTAGGTACATTGAAATCACCTAATACTATATTTATGTCTCTAGCATCCAAGTTATTAATTGTTAATTGCAGGTTATTATGGAGGCTTGTAAGGTCAGACGCAGACAAATCCGGTGGCAGATAACAAAGACATAAGTTGATATTTCCAGAACGGTTGGGGTGCTTAACATCGGGCAGGATGGATATCCATATAATTTCGAGATCATTTTCCCATGAGTCACGACGAATTACATTATAACTGTTTTTTATTGCAATTAAAACACCCCCACCCTCTGTTTTTTTGTTACAAGATGTTTCACGATCTCTTCTAAACACATTATAACGCGAATCAAGTAATTCCCTATCAAAAACACTACTGTTCAAATTAGTTTCAGTGAGACAAATACAATCATAGTCACGGCTAAGTACATTAAGATATAATTCGGATATTTTTGACCTGATTCTGTTTACATTTTGGTACATAATAAGCATGTTATAATATAAGTGATCCAGTTATAAGACCTACGGTTAAAGAGGAGGCGTTATTTATATTAAAATCTATCTACTTCTTCAATTTATCTAGAACCGCAATGTTTTTGACATGTATGGCTGGTGACTTCTCGTCCTTCCTGATATAAACACGATCATACTTGATCCAAACAAAGTCATATAAAGAGGTTTTAGCAAATTTCCTGGCGGCAGCATGCAATTCTTTAGTAGCTGGAGACACGTGTTCAGCAAGGTAGATCGCGCGGCTTTCCCCTTCAAATCCAAATAAACGTGTGTTTAGCTTGTTTTGTGGGTGAGCTTTATTGTAACGCGTCGTAGCTGATAAGAGAACATCTCGCTGGCGCTCAGACTGTAGGGTAAGTAATATGTTACGGGGTCTGTCAGAACTTGGGTTAAGCTTTGCTACCCTACGTAAGCCACATATATATTTTTCATCAAAAGGTAGGTTCACAATTTCATGAATAGTATAGAAACATAGGAAAACGAGGTTCCTTGCTGTAAGATGTGGTGCAATCCAAATTCACTTCCTTTACTTTTAAAAGGGCTTCAAATGCCTAGGTGCCCTAGGCCCAAGCATAGCTTAAGACGGGCTTGTATATTATGCCACATTTTACTGTGCGAACGCACGCGCCTAGACGCCTCTGCCAACCTTCTGCCGCCACCAATAAGTAAAAGGTACTGTAATCAATGTCATGAAATTTGAAAACGAAGTGAAACGAAGTACCTAACGACTTAACATATCATTTAATATACATTTATTTTGCGAGTTTACGTAGCTAAGATTGTACTTTTTTAATCGATTTTAATATAATAATAATTTATTAATTTATTTAGACAACAAAGATCCATGGTGTTAGTATACAGCAATAACTTATGAACTATGTTAGTATTGTGGCGTACAGAGACAGCAGCGGAGCCCTAAAAATGCATCGGCGCGTGCGCGCAGCACGCGAGCCAAGTCAATAATGATAGCGGAACGCGGCGACCACTTCTTAAATAGTGGCACTTATTTTATACTGCACACACACATTCGCACTCACACTGCACACATTCACTGTAACCTGTGACTGCGCTACAGTAATATTGTATAACGCTCCTGATTGGTCAACAACCAAAATGCGCTCATGTAAATACCATACCTGTGTCAGACTACATTTGTATATATAAACCGTGCCATTTTTGTAAATAAATATTGTACAGTCGTCTCTCGAGTATTATTCAACACTACCTATTAAGTCTACGGTACGAAGGTGGAAACACTGGGCCGGTCTAATAAGTAGCTCTACAGCAGTACCAAGTAAATCAGCTGATACAGTTCATAGGGAAAGTACCTCGGCCGTTGACTCTCTTCATCACTAGTAGGTACCTACAGTATATTAGGGACAGTACCTACAGCTGTTAACCCAACAGCTGTCTTCATACCTACCTAGCATAATACCCCTAAAGTATAATATGTACAAATATAAACATAATGTGTCATCACTGCAACAGTGTCACAGGCCCAGCTGATATCCTGCAGCAGTGAGTCACAAACACGCAGTCGAGCCTGCTTGCTATCATAGCTAAGATGCTGTTGGCACTGCCTCGTACCCGGCGGATCAAGGACGCGCATCTCTTCCGCATTACTGTATAGAAGCAGCTTACGTTAGCTTCAGCGAACATCCCCGACGCACTGCAGCAGCGGGGCATATAATATCGAATACAAGTATTTCGAGAAAACAGGCGAACTATTTAAATTTTATTAACTCAGTCACGATCCAATCTACTGTGGTTGGTTGATTTATTATAAAATATAGATTCATTTTATGAGTGAATATAGCTGACCTTTTTTTGAATCGATTATCATATCAATCATGTTTCGAGATTATTGAAAGCTAGTGACGGTAGGTTAAGAGCAAGATGTTTCCGAGTCTCAAGTAAAAAGGCGGGTAATTTAAAAATGAACTATTCAAATTATAAACAAAAAGTTATTCAATTAAAAATTACACATTTTATGTGTTCGTCGACATTTAATTTCCTTGAATATCTTTACTATAAAATAAGTGCTTAAGGTACATTTAGATATTTTGGTTACTATGGGTAGGTGTAGGTATAATACCTACCACGACAAACGTTGGTATCAAAATCTATAACAATAATTTTAAATTGTACCACATTTCTAAAATTGAGCGCTGGCCACACCACAAGTTATGTGTTCTTCTTCTTCTCCTTTTTTTTTTGGCAACAAAGCCGACGATTGTGTCAGCTATTTCTGCCAGCGTCAAGTGTAAAATTATATTGTTGTTGATGGTAATAATGGTATATTACAATGATAAAATAGAAAAATGTGGATGAAATTAAATGACGACCATCTTCCGTGAAAACAAAAGAAGCATTGAAGTTATGTGTTGTACTACTTGCACTGCACTGACTGCACTACACGCAAGTTGACAGCACTGTCAAGACTAGATATGGTCAGTGCTTTAAAATGTACTCTGTGATCAGTGCTTACGAAGATGATTTGGAGAACAGCCTAGGCGGCATTAGTGCAGTTCGCAGAGCTGCTGAAAAAAGATGTGGCTACTGTTATTGACAGCAAGAAACAGGAGCCTCTGGAACAGCAATTTTATAAACTTTTATTAAATAATTCTTTAGAATCGTGTTTCCCAAACTTAGAAATTGCCTTGCGCATTTACTTGTCTCTCATGATAACTAACTGCAGTGGCGAACGTTCTTTTTAAACATTAAAACGTATTAAAAATGAAATAAGGAACACGATGGGCCAAGAACGTCTTAATCATCTCACTTTGTTGAATATACAGCATGATTTGCTTAGAGAAGTCGATATTGAAAGTGTTATCTCTAAATTTGCCCATATTAAATCTAGAAAAGTTTATTTGTAACAGTTTTGTTTTATTAAAATTTAATACCCTAAACTTGAGAACTTATAGCAAACCAAGGGCCCCTTGACAGAATTTGATAGAGACCCCGCGCTGGCTTAATCCGGCACTGGCCTGCGGTCTTTTAGAGAGTAAAAGTGGGTAGATATTCTTCAATAATAATAATAATAATAATAATACCACAACAACCACACAATGACACAACAATAGAAATCTTACTGTGCCCTATCTCTGATACTGTTTGATTCTTTAAATATGCCTGTATTTTTATTGTGGAAAAGTGGATCCCAACGCCATCTAGTGAGTCCAGGAAATAGTAAAAACAAACAGTCATAGGCACATAGGTAACTGAATCTTTATATCATTAAGACAAGATGTGTATCGAATTAGGAACATGATATTGAAAGCTTTAGCAAATAATTTAGTAATATTTTTATAACTCAAAATAGTTTGCAAAAGCTGTTATTATTCGACATTACACATTACTTGGCATAAAGCGAATAAAATAAAATAATTGTTGAGCTTTATATCTTATTTGATAAAATATGGTCAAGAAGACAAGCAACGAGACGCTTCCTATTTTGTAAATTTAGTTTTTTCATGAATAGTGATACTAAAAACAAATTTGACATTACAATTTAAAAAACCACATGTTCAAACTGAGTATGACTAAACGTTTGATGTAAAAGTTTAAAATGTCTATGCTCCGTGTTTTCTCATACTGACATTGGTTACATTTCTAATAACTGACGTAATGCGCAATTTTGATTGGTGATACAATGCATCTGTTATTAATTGACCAATAGCAGCTAATATTGTAAACGGAAACAAACCATGTGCTAACATGGCGATTTTTCATTTTCATCATTCTTCGTATGTCGTTTGATAATAATTGCGTGGCTGTTATGGGAATTTGTTTCAATCGTGCAATATTTTATCTTTTTGACACATTTTCTTAGTTTCATGCAATATAACTTTATCAAGGAAAAATGAGTGTAGATGCTTACGGTCCGAGCTCACAAACGCTCACATTCTTGGACACTGAGGAAGCGGATCTTATCGGAGCTGATACACAAGGCTCAGAATTCGAATTCACTGACTTCACCCTTCCGTCTCAGAGCCAGACACAGGCATCTCAACATGACCATGGTTTATCATCATCAAATCAGGTTAGTAAAACGGTCAGAAATTGTTTTCTCTCTAACCTTATTTTTATGTGTATACGTAATTACTTGGAAAATGTGTTCACTGCGTGTTGAGTAATGAGTATTGTTTTTAAAGATTGTTCTTGTTTTAGGTGAATGGATTGGGTCGTTCGGATTTGTCATCGAAAGGTTCAAATGTAACGAATGCTATAGCTGAGTTACAATTTGAGGAGGAAGATGAAGCCTTGTACAGTAGCAAAGAGTTACCTGATCACGCGTGCAAGTACTGTGGCATACACGACCCGGCCACAGTCGTCATGTGCAATATTTGCAACAAGTGGTGAGTTGTTCATATTAGATTGACCAAAAGCACTCATAGATAAGACTATAGAAATAAGTACACAGTTATGTATACATTTTACACTATTGTGCAATACGAATCATGAAAGAAATGTTAATTCTATTGATATTTATAAAGCCTAATAAAAAGACTTTATTCAATGTTATTGCAATCAGTTGTGTGATGCAGTTCAGATGTTCTAATGGGCACTATCAACCTTTAATTCTAATTTATAATCCAGAAACAAATTCTTTTATTTAAACATATATAAAAGTATTGTTTTATGTAATTTGAAATTGAATAAACTGCATAATGACTTTTCTTGTACAAAACATAGTCAAGGTCATGACTGTGATTTATGGTAAATAGGATTGTCATTTGATTCTGTATGGTAGTAAAGAATAAACTGATTATATATTTATAACGACTATCAATGTAAGTATAGTATGGTACAATCAATTAATAAAAAAATTACTGCAGACTATGAAAATTGACTATGACTATTTAAGATGTAGTAAAAACTTTGCACCATATTAAGTTTATACATTTGAATTTATATATTATTATTATTAAATACGAAAGTTTATATGTTGTATGTGTGAAAATTTATAATATTAGTAATATTATATGCGTATTAGATCCACGCTGGTAACATATTAGTAATATTATATGCGTAGTAGATCCACGCTGGTAACATATTACTAATATTATAAATGCGTAGTAGATTCACGCTGGTTTCAGCATGAATGGGCCGGATCGTCCAATTTCCCCCATTCCTCTTTCATCACATCTCTCCTTTCTCATTCCCTTCCCCTAACCCCATTCCTAGCCGCCATAGTGGAGGCCACCATACCAGCAGTTTTAAGAATTTAAAACTAGACATGGTTTTATTACTTAACACTCGCATTGTTTACAACAAGTCTTTTATAGAAAACCGAAATTACTGTTCAGTTGTTTGGAGGCATACATCAGTATTTTATCACCGGATTCGCCCGCAACAAAAATATGTTTTTCTCCCTCGGGAACCAGACCAATTTTTGGGATGAAATTTGAGGCACCAAATCTATCTACATACCAATTTTTATTGAAAATTGTACAGCCGTTTAGCTGCTGAGTGGTAACAAACACACATACATACATACATACATACATACTATATGTGAAAATGTTCAAGGGGGGCCTGGTAATCTGCGTGACAGGGAATCCTAGTGCAGATACCAGTCTCTCACAAAGGATTGAAACTTACTTTATAACACTAGATTCTTAAGTTACCTTTGTGGAAGAGAAATAAATATTTTTATTATTGTTATTATTCTCTTTATTTAATTATGTACACATAAAATTACATTTTTAAATATATATAAAAAATAATAGAAATATACATTTAAAAATATAAAAATATGGAGACCCACCGATATCGGGTACAGGGACCAAGCTACCGGTGGTTAGGGCTCCAGAGATAGGAACCGCCTCACAATGCGGGCCGTATCAAGGAGCACAGCCTTTTGCATCAGGCCCACGATCCAGCCACCTAACGCGAGCCCCGCGAGATGTTGATGGAGGCTCTTAGGAATCAGTCCATTAACTGATATGACTATCGGAACAATGATCGCCGAATCCACATCCACATTATTATTATTATTATTATTATACATACATACATACATACATACATACACACATACACACATACACAAACTTTCGCATTTATAATAATAATAGAATTAATCTTTATTAAGATAAATTGATACTTATTTGCATACATATAAACCTATGATAATAAGCTTGGATAACTTTAATAAATTTGTATAAAATATTCTATTAACAATCTTTCATTTATTCAGATAAATTGATATTTGCATATGCATAAACCTATTGATAATGAGCTTGGCTCACTTTCCTAAATTCATATAAAATTTTAATAAAATACAAATAAAAACATTTGAAATATTAGAAATAGGAAATCTATATAGTAATGCTGCTGCTGTTAATTGCCTAGTTTTAACCAACATGATGAATTGATGATTATGGGCAAGCCAAGTCTCTAGTGCCTATGACCAGCATGTCTGTCATGGGTTATCTGACAAACAATTCCTCCCTAATTACTTCTTCAATTTATATAACATGAAATTGACCATTTATATGACAGGTTCTGCAATGGTCGTGGGAACACATCAGGATCACATATCATCAATCACTTAGTACGAGCTAAGCACAAGGAGGCTGCATTGCATCGTGATGGACCTTTAGGAGAGACTTTGTTAGAATGCTACTCATGTGGAGCCAGGAACGTCTTTGTTCTAGGCTTTATACCTGCGAAGGCTGATTCTGTAGTTGTGCTTTTGTGTCGGTAAGTCAGTGTGAAGCTAGTTATGGTAGAATTAGAAGTAAATAATATGCAAAAAGTAGCAAGAATTGTTTAACATTATTATGGGGCTGCCTGGTAATCAAACTTTAACTCTAAATTAGAGTTAAAGTTTAATTATTATATTTTATTGAGATCTAAATTTTGTTATTTTAAGGATTTTGTCTCGCACTCCCTTTTGATATTTAACAATGCCAAATGTCATATTACTCCGCACTTTTCTTCTTTTATTGTTTTATTTTAGACTTAAACATTGTCTAGCCTAGGAGCAAAAAATCTTTTCTCAATATTAGGATATCTACCTATAGTAGTATAAATTGTTAATATTGTGTATCAAAAATAAAATTATTATTATTTTCAGCCAACCATGTGCCGCTCAAAGCTCTTTGAAGGACATGAATTGGGATCAAGAACAGTGGAAACCTTTGATCGGTAAGTTGTTTATTATTATCCTAGGGCTACAAAGACTAAAGTCTCACAAATTAAATTTGTTGCTTGCGAGTCACAGTTATCATTGTTGTTAGGACTAGATAATTTGTTTGCCAAAATGACTTCTCCACTCCATTTGTTGGTGCTTTTGCCTTGGCAAGTGCCAAATAGCGATTCAATAATGATGACAATCTATTCACTGGATAGTGATGTCTCTCCTGTGTTGAATGACTTATTCCACCAACTGTGATGGTATAACTGTCATCATTCTAATTACTGATTGTAGTTGTGTAGTACCACTATTATATAATTTGCTAGTAAGCAATGAAGTTTTCACTAATTAATATGCCAAATCTTATAATAGGGTATGCCTATGCAAAGTTGTAGACTTCTGTTTGAAGTGTCTTGTTTTTTAATATATCAGTCAGATACATGTATGTATATTGGCATAATAGTTTATATGCATTATAATATAAATTTGTATAAAACATACAAAGTAGTAGTAATATTATGAAAGCAGGTTGAAACCGAAATGATTTATTGCACTTCCTTCTCTGTTGTTTATGTGTAGTGACGTTTCTATCTTATTACATTATTTCTATACTATTTCACCAATTTATGTATTAGCAATAAAAAAAAATTATGCATGGAAAATACTTAATATGTTTTATTTTTCACTAAGAAATAGGTTTTAGTAATATAACATAGTAAGTATTACAGTTTACAAATATGTTTCCACAGAAATCTCTTGCATGTATTGACATTTACAGAATACTATGTTAACATAAACAATGTACAATCTCTTTGCCCACATGTTGATTGATCCTAAAACCGCTCAAGATCTGGTTAACCAGATCTGACCTTGGCGTATGGGAGGATATATTGCGTGATGCTTATTTAATATATTATAACCATAGCTATTCGGTGATAAGTAGTCACCTCGTCAATTATGGTTATTTTAAGTCGAAAGTTTATGGGTGACTGGTTTCCTTAATCATTGACAAAATGTTAATGATATGACCATGTTATATACTAGATTGTGCAATATGGTCCTAAAATTTTTTTTTATTACAGCTGATCGGGCATTTCTATCTTGGTTGGTGAAAGTGCCATCCGAAGCCGAACAGATGAGAGCTCGTCAGGTATGTGTATAATAAAATAATGCTTGGACCTAATTGTAGTATAGCAGCATTAAACCTATAATAGTACTCAGCTACTTTAAAAACTTACCTGATGGTAATCGGTTTTATATATATGTCACCGGAAAATAACAAGATCCGTAAGTTTATCAATCTACTAGGAAGTTTATAAACTTTCGTAGGATTCTAAACGGGAGATAAATTGTAATATTTTACGTCCACATTTTCGTAAATTTATCAATTTCCGACGTCACACGGTAAATTTATAAACTAACGGATATCTATTCGTAAGATTTTATGTGGTTCGACCAATCACAGAAACTCTTTTAAATATACGCATCTTTGAAATACGTAAAATAACACACTGCTCTCTGATTGGTCAATGTTCATAGTGGCAATGCTTGTGTCCATAGACTTTGGTACAATCAGACTTGACAAACTATAAATTGGAAGTAACAATGCCTAGTTCCTCTCTGGCACGGATGTAGTGAGTTGAGTTTGATATTATCAGTTTCAATAAGCTATTTAACAGTTACTAGCTAAAATACAGGAATACTCTTACAAAACACACAAATGAACTTTACTTTGCTCTATTTAAATAAAACGACAGAAATTGTGTAATACGAAAGGCTTTATTATCAAAAAAATATAAAACATACCAGCTTTTGCCAAAAAAAAAAACTAAAAGAATTATAGCTTTTTCGTCCGTGTCATACATACCTACTCGGTCGTAGTTACATAATTCAGTAATTAATAACTCGGTCGTAATTATTCAATTCAGTCTTAACATGACTTAAAAAACATATAGTAAAAATAAGTAAAAATTATATAAGTACTTATTACCAATTATCTACTTATTGGCACAAGTCAAAGATTTATGGCACCTTGAATTGCACAATATATTAGCTTTTTTACAATTGCACTTATTTGATAAACACTGTCCCTTAGAATATTTTTTGCAGTTGCATTGCTTTATTCCTTACCCGCCAAATTTAGAAGACATCGCAGATATTTTTCTTAATGGTAACTTAGTCTGTAAATAAAAACACATACTTAAAGCAAATAAAAAATTGGAAGTCATGTTTATATAAGTAGGAATAATAGTACAAATTGTACCTCAGGAAGAGTTTCATTCAAAATTTCTCCTGGGGTTGAAAGGACAGCGTTTCGAGGCAACCAGTCATTAATGACGCCTAACGAAGTGCCAACTTTGTAAAGTTCATTCTTTTTCTCTATTACTTTGCCGACAACATTATTGCTATCTAGAGGCCCCCTATCTACTCTCGGTACTTCGACTAACACAGTAGCACCAACATCAATATTTTTGAACTTTTTAGAAGAATGTGCTGTCATTTTTTCTGCTGCTCTTTTTAAATTTAAGTGCGAGTCCTTCCTTTCCCTCAA